>VZTD01010891.1:164831-539263 GCA_013397725.1 Rhagologus leucostigma
TTATTCTATCTTATTCTTTCCTCCTTCCTTCTTCTTTTTTTCTCCTTTTCCTTTTTCCTCCTATTCCTTTCTCTTTTTTTCTCCTTTTCCGTTTTTATCCTTTTCCTTTTTCTTTTTTTTTATTTTTCCATTTCCTTTTCCTTTTCCTAAATCCTAAAAGCCTTGGAAGAAACAAACCTTCAAACAATTCCACAAATGTAACTTGAAAAATATTTGGGGAGTCATCATGTTTTTTCGTTCTTTAAATCAGTTGATTCAAACAAAATAATTCAACTGACGCCTTGGTATTTCAAAAGGTCATTTCTGCACCTACTAAATCTGTGATGCCATCTTGTTTGACTTTTATACAAGGACCTCTGTTTTAAATCCTGCTGTTGGTTGGGAGGATGTCTCTGTAAACAACTGAAAAATGTTTCTTTTATCCTTTTCCAAATTCCTCCTTCACTTTATTACTCCAAGGAGTTCTTTGAAAACAAAGCAAAGTAAAAGCATAAGTCTCCTGATATGGCAAGATCAGTCACATTTCACTGCTTTCTCTTTGTTCCTTGTCTGTCTACACTCATCTTTTGTTTCACCTTCTATATTTAGACTGTGAGCTCTCTGAGACAGGGGCTGTCTTGTTTTGATCCATGTTCTGTGCCAAGTGTTAAAGCAGTGCAAATAAATAACACTAATGATGTACTGCTCAAGTGTGTCAGGATACTGTACTGCTGTACTCAGCTAATCTGGCTGGTGAGTCGGGAGATGTAGGCAGATGTAGTGACAGTGCCTGTCACTGTGTGTTGTTGCCTCTTAACAGCCATGGAATCTATCAAGTTTCATATCAATTCACTAGTTTCCAAAGCTTGTTCAGAGTTTTGAAAAAATCTGTAGTTCTTAATGTGCTGTGGAGGTAAAAGTAGCTTGTAAACAGCAGTATGAAATGCCCAGAGCTGGTCATTTTCTTTTTAGCAATGTCAAGTTTTCAACAGCTTTTTTTTTAGGAGGAAAAAAAATCTACATTGGAAGAAACCTTGGGGAAGAAAAAAATATTTGGAACGTATTTAACAATGTAGTTTTGGTCTTTTTCAAAATAAATTCTACCTAATTTTGAAATACCCTTTCTTTTATAATTATGAAATTGTAGGAACACCTTTGAAAGAGAGGCAAAGAGATGCAGACAGTACCTGCTAATTCATTTAATTTTAACAAAGTGAATTTTAGAAAAATTATTCAGGTACTTGTATTTGGACCTATTTTGGTAGCTTAAACATAATCATGTGAGAAGGAGAAAATTTGCCATTTGAATTTAAGAGTATTAATATTAAAACCATCATTTGAAACTCAAACTTTTGCATTTTGTTTGTTGTTTTGTATTCATTAATAGCCCCATTTTCTTCTTAATACCTTCATAAAAGTCTTCCCTATATTAGAAGGAAAGGACTGCCATAGAAAAGTAGGAAGACGTGGAAGTATTACAGGTGAGACAACTGAAATGTACTGTTCAGTGATTACAAGAAGGTTAGTTGTCAGACCCTCACACTATTATTTTTAATCTATATCTGTCTGGAAACTTAGTGAGATATGGATATTTGCCAAATTTCAGTGCTGTTTCTTTGTGGATAATCTCTAAAATAGAACATCTTTATTCTTTGACATTAAACTTCTGAACCCTGTTGCACACAGAATTTTGAAAGGATTGCTCAAAATAGTACCGTTTATAAAGCCAAAGTTTGGTTCTTGTCTAATTACAACAGTAGATCTTCACAGGATTTGTAAATAGCTTAACAAGAAGCTTTTATCAGCAATTTTTTATAATTCACATCATATCCAGTATTCCACTGTCCTACACTATCAGTAAATTTATGGTCTGCTTAGTTAGCAAGGCACTTTAAACCAAAACTGATCCTGTAGAATATTATATAAGAGAGGAATTTTCAGGATGAGACTTATCACTACAGAAGAATACTTTTGTTGTACAGAATTTAAAATTTTTTGATGAATAATAGAAATTGCTTTTTAAAATGTTATTATCTTCTGTCAGGGAAATATTATACTTACTAAGTCTAGCTCGAACTTGACCTTTGAGATGAAGAAGAGAGAGTTCTCTTACTTCATAGACTCACAGGAAAATTTACATTGGAGAACACATTTAAGATCGAGTCCAACTGTTAACCCAGTACTGCCAAGTCCACCGTGTCTCCAAGTGCCACATCTACATGTCTTTTAAATATTTCCAGGGATGGTAACTCCACCACTTCCCCAGGCAGCCTGTTCCAGTGTTTGACTACCTTTTTGATGAAGAAATTTCTCCCAGTATCCAGTCTAAACCTTCGCTATACTTTCCATGAATGTCAGATACCAGGTGAACGGTCAGAGAAGGAAAAAACTGTTGAGTGTGAGTGCCTGTCTGGTTTTTCTAAAAAATCCTGAATACATGTGCATTCCAATCTTTGTGAGTCAGAGATCAGTTTCCTCTGATATGCTTTAGCTCACTTACCTTGCAAACATTCCTTTTTCATGAGCTTAGATTTATTTTTGATTCCTCTTCTGTCTCAGTAGAGATACCACTTACCGCTTTGGGTTTACAATGTCTCTTTGACAAATTGTCTGCAAGTTGCACAGTGAAGTGCTGAGCCTAAAATCACCTTGTGAATCTAGCACGAACAGGTTTGCCACTTTTTCCTAGTATGAATCCTGAGAGTGCCAGTGGATCTGAAACTCTCGCTTTATTGTCTGTTGTCTGTCAAATGCATTCTGGCAATAAGAGGCTTTGAGAGCGCTCTTGCATCTCAGTAAGAGAGTATTCTGCAAACCTTTGAGGACTTTGTTTTATTTGTGAGGCATCACTCTTGGCAATAGATGAGCCTTGAAAGGTCTTGTCACACTCTTGGGATACATATTATTTGACATCCCTGCTCAAATCATTACGAAAAGTAGAAAAACATTAACATAAAACTGAAAGTGATTTTACTAACTGAAATGCAAGCTTTATGAAGTCATTTACTTGGAAAAATAAGAGGTGAAAAAATAACATACTCTTAATTAACTTAGTCTGATTTAAATTTAAGTCTATTTTCACATCTCAGTCAGAGTGAAGGCTCTGAAGCCTGGGTAATTCTTCAGGTGATTTTCCCAGATCATGCAGCTGTGACCCTGTCCTTTAGAAAGGCCAATCCTTAGGCTTTGCTTTCTTCAAATAGGATCGTAACTTGTAGTGAAACTGCCAATCTTTTTCAACTAAAAGTAAATTCATCTCTATCCACTTCCTATAAATCCTACATCCTTACAACTGAGTCAATCAGGGCGTCACTTCTGTGCTAGCAGAATCCTGGCTGACACTGGATTTATCTTCATTAGAAAAAGATTTCCTTGTCTGTCTCCATGGGATCTGCCTGCTGGGTGGGCTCAATTACATTTGGTGTCTAGTTGACTACAAGCAGATCCAACCTCCAGTGAGAGCAGAAAAATGGGGTTTTGGCCTGGATATGGAAAGATCATTTACCTTCTTAAATTAAATTCATCCTACTGAATGATTTGAACTTTATTAATTGATGACTTAAGTTCATGGCATGTGGTAGAGGGTACAATGGCAGACAGAATTTGTATAAAGTTATAGTGAATACAATGTGCAATACATATGAGGGAAGTGTAATGAAACCAGAAATGCAGAGTCACTCTAGATTTCAGTCCAGATACCCTTAGTTATTTAAAAGTAATTTATGTATACCAAGATCATTTTCTATACTTACTCAAGAAGAGTGAGCTATTTCCAAGCGGGATTTGATTAAATCCTTTAGCAGATATCAAGCCGAACAGAATGGCCCTCCACATGATGAGCCATTTACTAAGTAAAGTTAGTGTTAGATATCTGAAGTTCAGTGAAGGGAAGTGCCAAGTCGTGCATCAACAGAGGACTGATTCCAGGCAACAGTACACACTGGGATTCACATGAGTGTGACTCTGTGAAATGCTGTTTTATTAGATGAACAGATTAATTACCTTGTTCACCATAAAATAGAGGCGAGTTCATCAGATCACTATTAATCATTAAGGAAGTCCAGGTACAAGGGATATTAAGTTTATTTAGGAGTCACAACATATTTGGAATATATATATTGGTGGAAGTGATGGAGGATAATGCTCCAGAAAGTACCAAATGGAAATAAATAGTATCCAGAAGTCAGATTTGGGGTTTTAATTATTATTATTTTCTTTCATTATTTTCTTTTTTTATAATATTCTGTCAAGAAGACCTGCAGGCCTTCTTTCCTCCCCATGCTTTGTTTAGTACCAATGTCTAGGTACTACTTGTTGATGGTTAAAAGATTACAAAGCTTTCCTGCACCAAAAGGAGGTTACAAAGTGTAAGAAAACTGATCAGTTTATATTCCACCTTTTTTCTGCCTTTATAGCATTTTTTAGTCATTGTAGCGTTTTTGCTATCCCTGAGACAAGGCAGGGCAAACAGTCTGTGATTTAGTCCGTAGGGTAGATGTAATTTAGCTGGGCAAAGTCTGTCTTGAAAGAGGGTCATGTCTAGCTAAAGTTCCAGGAGAGAACGTTGAACAAACCTTAACCACTTCTCTAGCACTGATCTATCAAACAAGCTTCACAGTAAAAACAAAAAAGATATTAGCATGGCTCAAAGAATTTAAAATCTGGTATCTCATACGATAAGAAAAATGGTAGGAATAAAACCTACAAAAAAGGGAGAACATGTCTCTCACACCCCATAGCTGTGTAAACCCAATCACAGCTGAGCTCCAAGGACAGAAGTGAGCAGACACATTGGCAAAAATAAACTAAAGTTTCTGTAGCCTGTAGGCATGGCTGGCTGTAAGACATAGAATTTCTGCAAAATACTGAGTTGTCCTGTAGAGAAATGCAACATTCCCAGATTTGTGCTTTCAGCTAGTTTTCAAAACATTAATTCTTTCTGAGGAAGTGTCATTTTGGAGAACCTAAGGCAGAATTTTATCCTCAGCTTGAGTCGTTAGCTATCTACTGCGTATTGCCCCTCACTCAAAGCATTAGATAAAGCCTTTTCTTGAACCTCAATAGATAACCAAAGGGCTTTGGATGATCTGACTTAGAATTCAACACCTTTCATACACCATTGTGTCATCAACTGCATCTCTTAAAAAAAGCGAAAACCATACAGGCCTTGCTTTAAAAAAATAGAACAAGATTAATAGGACAAATCCAGTGATGAAAAGTCAAATATAAGCCAAGATAAAAAAAGGAGATAATAGGAAACATCTCTCTGGAAAATGGAGGTTTTGGTGATTAAAGGCCAGAGCATAAACACAGCAGGCACATACTGTGGGGATTTAGAGGGTAAAAAAACTAATTAGTGGAATGGATTCAGAGGCCAAGGGCATAAGCAAACTAGTAGTGTTGACTGCAAGAATACGGATTAGATCATGAATGTAGTTATGCTGTTGATTCTGTTACTTTTAAACCTGTGCTTTTGAAATAGATTTGGCACATTCAATATTATGTCATATGAAATGAAAAAAAAAATATTTTAACTGATAAGATGCTGAACCAGGACCTCAACCTTCTCTCATCCAGGGAACACAAAACAAGGAAACAGACCTTCTCCAGATAAGCTTATTTTCTATTTTGTGTTTTCATTTGTAAAATATCCCAGAGAGATATGAGGTCTGAGAAAATACTTGGCTTTCTTTTATTTATGTAAGGCTCAAGACTGACTGAAGTTTTGAAAGATCTTTTTTGTTCCTCTTGTATTCAACTATACTTCTAAGTGATTATAAATGTGCACTTTTCCTGTTTCCCTGGTGCAGCAGGATGTGGTAAGGGCATATGATTATTTATGAAGAGTTGCAGCAAGGCAGAAATTCTTAACGCTAAGAGTTGTACAAAAAAAGTGCTATGAGTATGGCTAAAAACATAGACAAGGTATTCACAGGCGCTCAGGAAAGCTATCAAATACCTTTACCCTTGTTATCTCTATCATTTTTTTCAATATAAGAATACAGGAATTGCAATGTTTGAAAACAAAGAAAAAATCTTTGACTGTCTGATATTGAAGCCTTCTACTGCAACATACTTATAACTCTCGACATATATTCTAAGCATTTACTAACTTATTATATTACTTCGTTGTCTTTATCCAGAAATAGTGATGGGCAACACTCTTTTCAAGTAGCTATAAAAATTGCAGGCTAAATACAATTGAAGGCAGAAAGCAAAAGTTGGGAGAAAGAAATAAATAATGAAAAATATGAGGGGTAACAAGGAGATATTTAAGAATGCTTTGGTGGGTACCAGAAAAGCTACAGTCACTGTGGAAAAAGAACATCACACTGGTTAGAAATTATGTAAAAGAGAGCAGTTACATGCCACAAAACAACAAAAGGGTATTAAATATTTCTTATATGATAGGAGTCATTGGCATGGAAAAATTGGCATGGAAATCCATGCTACACAGGACTAACTTATGTCTATTAGAAAAAGTAATAACATGAGGACATACTTTCATATAGATCTCAGTAGAACAAGGTATAATTAAAGAAAAATAGCCATCTTTATCTTGATATTTTTTGTAGAATTATCAGTAAATGACTGGATGTTCAATAAATATATTGGTTCTATTTGAAGAATAAACATGTATCTGAATAATGTCACATGGAGAGATGATGAAAGCAGTGAATGTGCTGATTGGCTTCTCTAAAGCTACACATTTGAAGTGTTTTTGTGTAATTTATGACTAATAGTTTAAAGGACATGGCTAAGGATCTCTCTGGGCTGTTAATGTTGATATTTCAATAAGCCTTGAAATGATTTAAAAGCTCCAATGTTCTGAAAGAAGCAAATGTTTCACAATTTGTTTTAAAGAGGCTAAACTGGTCACCTTTTCTCAGTTGCAGGTTCGTCATCATAATGCTAGTTCAGAGAAACAGTGATAAACCTTATATGTATTAAAAGGTTAAAGAACCAATATAATTAGTCTGGAAAAACTTACAGAAAAACCTTTGAAGTAATGTGCTTGGTAGATAAAGCAAGTACAATTCATTTATTCTGTACAAATTTCCCTAAAGCTTCTGACTTGAAGAACATATTTATGAAGAAATTAGAATGATATAAGAACAACCTGTACAAGTTCTGCAAAACAGAAACTAGCTGATCCTGAGCTTTCACTGTAGGAGCTACTGGCTATCTGGCTATCTTTTTTAGGATTCAATTCCTGGCATGTGCTTTGTACTGTTACAAGAGACTCGCAAGAATACAATAAATCCTAGCAGCATTTGCAGTGAATCTCACTGGTCTAATTAGTGAACCTTCTCTTTATTGCGATAAAAAGATATCATAAAATAGCACAGAATTTTCTTTTTAATTTTGATGTTCACAATAGATTAAAAAAAAATTTCAGAATAAATGCAGTACTTGCAGAAAACCGTATTTTTTTGCATCACTTTAGTAAAAGTTATTGTGAGGAGTTAGATACAGTTGAAGCTAAGTAAAGATTAGATATATACTCCCAGGTTTTGACTGAAATATAAAGAATATACGTGTTCTTCAATCTGTTTGTAGCATATCAATTGAACAAGACCTTTAAAAAGTGTTGCTATTGCAAGTCTTCAAATTATTTTAGGAATATTTAGGCCAACAGGTTCTTTTCACATCAACCGAGTTATTGCCTATTATGTGATAGTAAGGCAAAGAGCCCAAAACAACCCAACCAAAAAGTTATATTCAGCATGCTTTATTTTCTGAGATAGTTTTTGTATATCTGAATCCAAAATATTTTTGTAATATAATGGAACTTCCTCATTCAGCTGTAAATGTGTTTTCTCGTGCTCTAACGAAGCAGTTAATCAAGTCTGTTTACTCATCTAAAGAACATGTATTCCTTATATCAGCACGTAGTTTTGTACACATAATTGCATGTATTCCACATTCACTGAATAGTTACTGATATAAACAAAGATATTACGGTAGGGTCTTTTTTTTTTTTCTTCTTCTACAGGCAATTCAAATTCAAATGCCTAAGAAGAGGAAGTGAGTACTAAGTAGAGTTCATATATTAAAAAAGAGCGTGTAAGTCCTTCATTCTCCCTATACGAATTTGAAAACAACTCAATTATGTCACTACAACTGGATGTTTGAAAATCTAGGTATCATTTCACTTTTTTACAAAAAAAATCACAAAATCAGTTACTAGCAATTTCAAGCTGAGAAGCTGGGTTGGAATGAGAAATGGAGAGTCAAGAAATATTTTTTGTGAATATAGTCCCATCCTAAGTATTGCTAATATTTCAATGCCCTCCACCTCCTGTGGTATTTCCTTCGGGTTGAAGACAACCTCATATATTTTGCATGTGAGAAGTTGACATACAAAGGGGGGCACAGCCAGGACAGGTGACTCCAGCTGACCAAAGGAATATCCCAGACCATATGTCATCGTGATCAGCATATAAATTTGGGGAAGAAGACAGGATGTTCACAGTTCATTTGCAGTGATGCTGTTTGTCTACCCAACCCACCGTTATGCATGATGCCCTGCTGTCCTGGGGATGGCTGAACACCTGCCTGCCCATGGGAAGCAGTGAATGAATTCTTTGTTTTGCTTTGCTTGTGCACATGGCTTTTGCTTTACCTATTAAGCTGTCTTTATCTAAGCCTATGATTTTTCTTACTTTTAGCCTTCTGATCCTCTTCCCCATACCACTGTGGAGAGGAGTGGGAGGGGCTGTATGGAATTAGCTGGGGTTATGCCATACATAGCTAAAATTAGCATTTCTGGTCTAAAAGTGATACATTCACATGCGCACGTGAGCATATCTACAAGTACTTTGGAAGGTAATGACAGAGTGTAAATAATACTATTGTTAGTAGTGGCTGTTGTAAGCCGGCAAAGGGTTTTTGGATGCTGGAAGACACTATCTGGTGTAAAGTCATAGAATCATTTAAGTTGGAAAAAAACTTTACGATCATCAAGTCCAATTGTTAACCTAACACTAAGTCCACCACTAAACCATATCCCTAAGTGCCACATTAACACATTTTTTAAGTACCTCCAGACATGGTGACACAACCACTTCCCTGGGCAACTGCTCCCATTGCTTCAAAGCCCTCTCAAAGAAGAAATTTTTTATAATAGCTAATCTAAAAGTTTAATTTAACAGACTTACAGAAGAATTACGTAGAAAATAATCAGTTCCACAAAAGCAAATCTCTACAAATGTATCACCTCTATTACAATGTAAGCCTAAATATGTAGCATGCTTTGCCACTCTTATTGTGCTGCCAGTGAGCTCTTCATCTAATATGAAACAGAGCAGATAAATCTGAGACAGAACCATTTTTATCACACTCTCTCTTGAGGAGCAGTAGGCTCCAGTCTTAACTGTACTTGATGTTTGTACTGACAATCTTGATGACAGAATGCTCACAAGGGAACAGTGGAGAAAAGGTAATTGAAAATTGGCTCACTTGTCGTAATTTTAATCCTCTGAAGGATGTCATATGTTAATGCATAAATATTCCTTGTGAATATATCTGGTTGACCACCTGGACAGTATTATCTAAGAAAATGGGGGGAAAAATAGAGCCATTCCTTTTCTTGTTTTCAGACTGAGTTGGTAGTGTAAAATTTTGCTGCATATTCTTTTCTTGGAACTTCACCAAATGTTACTACAAAGCATTTTGACACTGGTATAAATTAGTCACAGGATGCACAGTCTGTGTTGTAACAGTCCCTGTCACCTCACGGCAACAGAGCAAGGGAGGAAAGGTAGTAGGGTCTCCAGCTGTGGATGAAAACAGGCCTCTCCCCTCATCCGTCTGGTAAAACAAATAGCTTATCTGGTTCTGAGGGAAAATGGCAAAGGATTCATAAATGGGAGAAACGGACCTTGAGAATATGATATAGGCCTTGACACTAAAGTACATACTGGCAAGAAAAATCTATCTTTACACTTTGAAAGGCTTTTGAAATATATTCCTTTTATATATTAGAAAAAATTATTTCTACTGCTACCAGCACTTTTCCAGAGGTCTCTCAAGATCTTTCTCCTTTTTGTTTAAGAAATATTTAATGAAAATCATAAAAAGGCAAGATGATACTTTTCTCTCTGTTACATTTGCAGAGCAAATTAGAGAGACTACAGTGCTTTGACTGAAGCTGTTGCCATTACTATTCTCTGAAAGTAACGGCCACTGCAGAGTTAATCACTTGACTGTCATTTAGAAATATCTCTAGAGTAAAGCCAGTACGGCTGAACCAACCAAAACGGATGCCAGCATTAACCATGTGCCATTTGTTCTTTTTTCTACCTCTGTTCTAGGACAGAGGTAATTTGCCACCAGCCTTTTGGGGTTGTTGCAAGTATTAAATGGGTAGTGGATGCTTGGTAAATCTTGGTTTGTGTTTATTTCACACTATCTACTTACTGAAGCTTCCCAAAGCTAAAGAACAGATGGAAGTTTTCCGAAGTATTCTCAACTTCTCTGGGTCACAATGTCAGAGAGGTCAAACCGATCAAGTAATTTTTAAGTCCCAGCTTATTTCTACCAGACAGAAAAATCATTCATGACTTGCTTCTGTGAACTGCAAAAGCACTGCCATCATTTATACTTCATTTTCTTGAGTATCACAGTGTTACTCACAGTAGAAGGGTCCACTCTTAAGCCACCGAAATAACTTTCTCTTCAATTTTAGCAATTGAGTGACTGTGTTCAGAGTTTTTGATCCCTACAGGACTTCATCTCTTGTTGAGAATTCAATCTCTGATTAATGTCTGCATTCTCCGCAAATCATTCTGAATAATTTTCTTAGTGATCTGTGTCCTGAAGAGAAATCAGGCACCAGAGATTAAATATGGATGTGTCTCTGTCTTTAATTACACTGTATCAGGTTCTAATGCCTAAATGAAAACATAGTACCATTTAAAATCCAATGTTGTTTTTTTCCCAAAACTTTTATGATTATTTCTGCTCCTTTCTTTTGTGGTGCTCAGAGATGTTAAAAGACAATCAATTCACTGCAGGCAACTACTAATAGTACTACTCCATCAAAAAAACCCCAAAACAACAACAAACCCAGACCCAACACAAAATTAAAAATAGATAGAGAGATCCTGATAGTTTTGGTGGTGTATTTCCAGTCTTGTTTTTACATGCATAACTGTTTCAGGCCCAGGTAGCTTAACATTTAAAGGGCCACAGTACTCAAGAAGTTTTGCTTAAGAAAATTGTTTGTATTAACTCTCTTGTTAGTTGACACTTGTTCTAAAAGGACAAGATGCTCAAAACGTGTAAATCAGCATAACTTTTAATTCTGCTAAAGAAATCCTATAATAATTTGCAGGAATGGATATGTGGTTGGTTTTTGCTGTTGCTGTTAATAACGGTCTTTGCATAAACAAGGAAGATAGCACATTGCAAAAGGTGGTAAGTACCACAGACCTGTAATACATTCAATTCAGATCTTGTGAATCAAGACAGGGAAAGAAACTGAGGAGCCCACCTTCTATTTATCACTAAAGGTGGCCTCCATATCACCTAATATCAATAATATAGCTGTCTAACCTTATCTGACGAAAAGCTGTCAAGTCTGAGCTAGTCATCAAAGTACCCTCTGTAGCAAATGAGAAGGAGTGGCTTCATCCATAAGGTGATCTATGTCAGCCTAAGATAAATGTTTAAGGTAGGAAGATTGAATAATGTAAGGTGGAAGAGAGGTGAGATGCATCATTCTCCGGACAAATGTGTCTTCCTTTAAGCAATAAAGGTCATGGAGACAATCTGGCTAGACTTGACCCACAGGCAGATAATATTAGATGAGAGAAATCCTACCTGGCACTGTGGCACTTGAGAAATCATATTACTTTCCTATGACTATTTGCACATCCATAAAATGGGGCGTATAATATATCCTTATATCAAAAATATGCTGCAAAATTTGATTCGTGGTAAGTCTTTAAGACCCTTGAGTAAAATGTAGCATAGGGATTGTACAACATATTTCTCTAAGGGCAAAAAGTGCAAATTCAATAAATTTATATTATCACCATTTTGTAAATACCTAGGTTTTGTATGCAGCATCTCACCTTGAGCCTTGTAAACAGGCCTCAAAAGGCTGAAAAAGTACACAGAAAACGTGCACAGTTAAATGAGTTTGGTGATTGTCAAGCTATTTCTATTAGGCTATAATAGGCTTGATATCTAGGTCATGTTTTGCTCAGAAAAGAATGAGAAAGAGCTTTAAATGCACTTTTCATCTCAGCAGAATGACCGCATATGAATGCAAATTGAGCCAGGGAAAGCTGTTAATCAGAGATTAAGCTCCAACAAATAAGTTTTTTGCCGATAATGTCTGTGGTCATCTACTGTGATGTGTTCAATAGGGTCATGTTTTGAATTAAAACCCAGTCCTTTCCTGTTCTATCTCTTTTATGAGAATGCTGACATACCACAATTAGAAATTGTTCAAGGCATTAGGAAAAAAAAATGAGCAAGCTCAGAACATCAGGTATCACATCTTGTTCTCTGCATGTGAAGTACTAATGTTGAGTGGGTTTATGGAAGCTGTAAAGTGAGAAATAGTCCACAGGACAAAAGTGGTGAAGGAGAAATTTGGGTTCCTGCCTGAAGTCTTACTTCTTACCTACATATTTGCCTATTTACTTCAAAAGGAAAAGAAATAGGCTTCAGTTTTTCGTGTCTGTTATTACATTATATCATCACTACTATGGACACAGAGAATATAGTAATCAAATCTCTAGAAGTGAAGAGATGTTTTCTGCTCAGTAGAAGGTAGGTGAGACAAAGACAAGCTGTGGCCAGCCTGTGGTGCTGACCCAGCAAAGCTTGGGCCAGTTGCAGCAGTGAAGCCTCTTGGTATTCTTCCTTTCTGGGTCACATAATCCAGGTGACATTGGTTGAATGCCCAGAGAATCTGCAGAAGGATGGACACAGAATGCATGTTGATTTTTAACTTACTGGTTAATTCAAAGAGGCAGCCAGGTCAAGCAGGCCAGAAGGACGAGTTAACATGCACACACCTGGAGAGACACTGATGCACTCAGCTATTAATCATGCAGGAAGAGTTTGTCTTTGTTAGTCCATGGAAGGATCCGATCCTTGATGTTTTGAAGCTGCCATCCTAGAGAATCTGTAGCCTCCTTCCTACCCACCTCTCATCCCCTTCTCCTTATAGGGAAATCCATCTTTCCTTGTCAGCTTTTCTTCCTCTAAAACCCTCAACGTGTTAACTATTAGAATCTTAACTATTACATTTCGATCTGTATTTTTACTTTTCTTTTCTTGCATGGATTTAGCTCATGTGCTCTTGTCACACCCTGTCACAATTTCCTTAGTAAAACTGAGTCAAGATCACACAGCTACATGAAACCAGTGCTTGATCACGGATAGCTGAACCTCTGTGTTGAGAATTACACTTTACATGATCCTGATTAATATAGAAATGGTTGACTCTTACGTATTTTTTTACGACAATCACGTATCTTAAAAGAAAATGTGTGTTGTGTATACCCCTATGTCTGACTTATCATGCCTGAGAATAAATTAATTTCTTCTTGTGTTTCTTTCTAATTATTGCCTTGAGCTACTGAAAAAGGTTCCTAATGATGCATGAGGAGACACCCACAGCATTCATTTACCAACCTGATGAGAAGTTTCATGGGATACAGGATACTAAACTGAATCCCTGAAAAGGAAGGTAATCAATATCATACAGTTTGAGTATGCTTTGTGTGTGTGCACTGGAGATTTTGTCTGAAGGAAGGTAGATATTCTGGAACAGTCTTCCAGTAAAAAAGCTGGGGTTTTTAAAAGTGGATCAATACATGGTGTGTCTGTTTGTATGAGCATAGGTCTGCACAGATGTCCTAGAACTCTTTCCGGTCCTACACAATACCTAAAAAACAATAACAAAAGGAACAAAGCATTTACTCACTGAGGAATACACACAAATATGCATGGAAATGAGCAATAAAGTGTCCCATGTGTATTGACCACAACATGTCTTTTGCCGGTTTTTGGAAGACTCCATTTAAAAGAGCACATTGATTTAGGATAGTATTTAAATGTTTTATTTCAAGCATGTGCTAAAGGTGAGCCAACATCTTGGTGCTGAAGGCTATGTTGTGGGTTTCAGTTAAGACTGTTAGTTTTCTTAGTACTTCCATAGATCACTTTATGAAATATAGTCATGATAACATATCACAATAAAATGTGCTATTAAATTTCAGTGCTTTGGAAAATCTGGGTACAAATTTTTACTTTCTAAATCAGTCAGCATTATTTTATAGATAAATTTGCAGTTTCTCTTTAATGCTTCCAGAATATCTTTTTAGTAGTCATCTGAATGACAAGAAACCTGTTCTGATTATGCTTGAGGGATTCTTTGAGTTACTGTAACATCAGATATGAGACATACAGATGCTTAATCTTAACCCATGTCATCTGTGCCACAGTAGAAATTGTGCCTGTTCTGACACCATTATAATAAGACTCCTCAAATAATTTATTATTTGTTTCTACTGGCTGAAATAATGTTTATTTCATGCAACATGATTCTCAGAATTTATGAAGTGATCGGATATAACATATTCTTTGGAAGAATAAAAAGTTCTCAAAGAATAAATGCAATGCCCACATACATGATCAGTGCTCTGGTATAATTCTGGTTGCTAGACAATGGTGCTTTGTAGCCTTCTAGCTTCCATCAGTCTGTTTACCTTCATCTCGGCCTTTCTGGGGCCAGCAGCAGCTGACTAGTTCTGGCGCTGTGGCACCAACAGGACCTTGCCTGGCACACTGAACAAGGGCAAGGCAGAAGTCTGGGATATCCTTGGCTCCTTGTCCATGGACCATGTTCCTGAGAGGAGAGTATTTTACTGGCTGTTCATTATGTTAAGATGGGTTTTTAACACATACCTTCTCTTTACCTGTGCATGTTTGCTCTACTGATGTAATTTTAATGCCCAGAGGCCTCTAATCTCATCGAGTTAAGAAGCAGGTCTTTTTGCTTCCCAGCAGCATAATTTACTCTCATAATGTAGCTTTTTTTCAGCTAATACTAAATAACTCCATTCTGTCTACTATTTTTTCATCAGATGGAATCACAAAGGGTAAACTGGAGTTCACAGAGTTTCAGGTAAAATGTTCCTTGAAAAATTATCTTGATGGGTGCAAAAGGGGCTTTTCAAACTTTCTAATTATAGAAAGTTTGTACCACATGATAATTTTTTTTTTGAGAAGCTACCTAAACAAAGATAATTCCTTTTTGACACTCTTCTTCTGTTTACTGCTTTCCATGCATGATGGTGTGAACAGAAAAAGAGTGGGCATATTAAATAGCACTTAGGATATTACCTGGTTTACAGCTTCCTCTCCCAGAAAGTCTTAATCTCTGACACCAAAGTTAAGTTCCTGCACTGAATCACACTCATTAGGAATCTAAACAGGTTAAATAAGGTACCCACAGTGAAAAAGCATAAATATCTCTTTTAATCCTCCAAGAATTAAAATTGACAATCCTATGACATTGTCATGCAGGTTTTGGAGCAAATTTCCTTTATTATTTATGTTATTAACTCAGAGGACTTATAGAGAAGGAAGAGCTGGAAAGAAAGAACTTGTCTCATCTCACACCACCATACAATTCTGCGGCCCAGCTTGTGCAGAATTATCAGTGATGATATTAAACATTAGCCATCTAACAGAAGATCAACTACTTGTGAAGTTAGAGCATTAACTGATATATTGCCAAAGACCACATTGTCCATTGATTAATATTAATCATCAGCATCTGAAATGATGTTTCAGAGCACTGTTTGAGCCAACCTAGCTAGAAATAGATGGAAAATGGCAAATAGCTGGCTAAAGATTCCAGGATGATGGATGAAGAACCTTGAGGAAGCTTTGTCCTAAGGTTTCAGAGCTGGAATTTCTTCTTGCTGGTTTCCATTGTACTTGCCGTACTTTTTTATAAGGAAAATCTGATTGAAGAGAGAGCTGCAAAATTTTCTGATGAGTAAAGAAAATGCTTTCCAGTGAGAAATCAATATCCATAACTTATTAAAAGTAGATTGAAAAGTGACTTAATTAAGGTGTATAAAGATCTTCAGGGGAGGAAAATAGCAGATACTAATTGGCTCTTCAATCTTTTGGAAAAAAGATATTGAAAGAATGAAAACCACTGGAAGTTAAAGCTAGAACAATTCAAATGAGAAATACGATACGGATTTTTAACTATGGAATAATCTAGCATTTGCAGGGATGGAGAGGACAAAAAACTGCAAGCAGTGGTGGATTTCTTTGTTTCTTTTGTCTTCAAATGAAACTGCACACCTATCTGGTAAACATGTTTTAGATAAACTAACATAAATAGACTCAGAACAATGTAACAGTAAATTATATGGTCTGTGGAAAATTTAAGCGATTAAAACAGGTGATAAATTTGCTTCTGGTTTTAACTGATGACTGATCACTCTCTAGGCAACGGCTGGTCAATTTCTAGGTATTTACAGTTCCTTATAAAAAGCTGGGGCTCAGATCAATATACCTACCCTTGCACAGTTGTAGCTGATTTAATAAATCCTTTCAGTCTGCATAGGAGTCTGTCCTTCCCCATTTTCTAGAACCCGCAATACCCAACTTGGTTGGCTTATCAATCAGACTGCAAAATCATGGAAGAGAGAAAAGTGTTCTCTAGTCCAGTCCTCGCTTGCTGTGGTCCACGGGCTGGCTATCCCTCTCCCAGACTGCAGAACACAGATTGTCTCAGTGTGCTTTGTTCCCAGGTGGCTTTTGCAAAGGGCAGTCTCTTATGGTATCAGTCCCAGTCTAGGACTGCAAACGGCTCTAGAGGCTTGAATTTCTCCAGCAAAGTGAAGTGCACCATAAGACAAAAATCCAGCTCACTATCATTTATTGATTTCTCTCCCTGCTTTGCTTTGCCTGTTTATAATTGTCGTAGTGCATATTTCTCAGTCTTTATTTCAAAAGTGAGATTCTTCCATAAACCCCTGTATTTCTGTATGCATGACCACTCTGACAGTAACATTTACACACAAGGGCTAGGGCCCAGCAGGCTAGAGAGGATTACGGTTCAAAGAGACATTGAAGATTGTAAGTGCAGGGCAAATAAAACAGATAAAGAGGGAACTGGGAACACTGAGATCGGACGACAGGAAAATATTACTCCTTCAACTGGGTGTTCTAGCTATCTATCTATCTTAGATTTTCAGTGGCATTTCCGAAGTATGTAAGTAAGATAAGGATTTTCCCTCAAGTGGAGTTTTGTGTATTATATTTACTAAAGCTCCAGCACTGCACTCAGAGAATTCATTCTTGTAAGCTGTCACTATGAAAATAATAAGATTTGGTGTATTTTCAGAATGAGTTGCAGGAGGCACTGGAAACATTTTATATTAATAATTTACAGCTTTGAGCCCATAGTGTGTTACTTTTTGCTTGTTCCTAATCTTTTTTACCTTGAGATCAACAGGACTGTTGTCACCAACTACAGTGGGAATTGGGAACATTAGACCTTTTCTCATTTCAGTTTCTAAAATGTATTCCTGGTAATTGTTAACATGTAAGTCAGGGAAAACAACTCACTGTTAAACCTGAAAATGTCCCTTTTCAATGCAACATCCCCTGGGCATTCCTAAACTTTACAAGTGGTAATTAGTTTTTGTACTATGTATCTCACAAAGCCCCTCAGATTCCAAGTACATTGAGGTCATCTACTCTATCACTGTGTCCCAAAGCAAGATCAGCGGTGTCTGTGTCACTCCTTGCAGATGCGCGTCTAAAGAGACCCTAGAGAGCTCCAGTGATGTGGACTGCATAGTTGTTCATGGCAGTCTGACGCTGTACCTCACTGTCCTCACTGTTTTAAAGTTTCTTCATATGTTTATTCCAATCTTCCTCACTGCAGTTTAAACCTGTTAATCTTTGTCCTATCCTCCCTGGACATGAAAACAGATTGCTCCTGCTTCTCTGCAGTAGCTTTTCTAATAGGTGAAGGCTTTGCCATACCTGATTCAGTGCTCTTTATTGTCAGCTAAATAAGTCCAATTATCTTATTTTCCGTATTTCTGATTCTCATTGCTCTTTTTTCCACTCTTCCTCTCCCCCCAGCTTTAAGCACAAATACAATAAATGAATACTACAATCCCATTACCCAATGCAAAATACATTGCTGCGTGGGTTATCCACCTTGTTAATATTTTCCTTGGCCTGTCTGAGTTCTCATTATTATCTTCTGTGTACTAATTTCTTCAATGATATTGATTGTCTGCAAGTTATTTTGACTTAGGTGATTATTTGTCTCACAAAATAATTTGAAATATTATTAGGCAGACAGGTGCTCTGAATTGACTTTGAACAATAAATTTCTTTTATTAAGTTACCTTGACAATATCTTTTCTTAGTTTCATTTCCTGGCTGAACACCTTGCTATTGAAAATTAAGCAGCATGTTTCTCTTTCCTTTGTTTCAAAGATCATAGTAATTCACTGTAGATAAATCTTACCTCGAGTGTGTAAGCTTCAGTTTTCTTCTGGAGAATATCAATCGATATTACACAGCCTTAAAACAATCTGTATGTTAAAACTTTCATTTTTAAGGTGTCTCTTCTCTCACACATTTACCTTTAAGTTGTAAGCAGAAGCCTTTTAAGACTTGGCCTGAAGGTTTTGAGTAACTCCTTTGAGGCTGGAAAGATAGATGTAGACATTTATAGTGTTTAGCACCTCATGGATAGAGAAAATCCATAGATGAAATAAATTCCATTGATTCAGTGAAACAGCACCAATTTAAGCTATTTAGGTTGCAGGTCAGCGCTCCACAGATTCTTACGAGATCAAGGCTTAAGTCGCATTATTGTGAGGTAAGGTTTTGCATTCAATTCTACAGGAAAATTAGAAATGGAATGTGGGAAAACAGGACAGAGGCTCCATATGGGCCATGAATCACAATGTGGTTTTGCACACAGACCATTCAAGTGAAAAGAGGATGGGACTATGCTCTAGCAAAGGTGTTCTAAGTGTACATCAAAAGGGTTTGAACACCTTGTAAAGGAGACTGGTTCATGGTGAGGCATTTATCAGAAGCATTTCAGTCAGAAAACAGACCAAACTAACTTTCTTTTTCCTTCTCTACTGTTTTCTGGAAGTACAGTTAAAAATTACTCTCTGGAAAGCTATTATTTTTTGTTCATTTTTGGGAGCAATCTAGCCTTTGGTGTTTATCAGCCAGGGTATGAACACAGGACAATTAAATATTAAACTTCTGTGATGCAAATCCTTTTGTGAACATAGCTCCTAGTGTTGTCATTCTTGTTTTCCAGCCCTCCTTTCAACAGCACTCAAGCTCTCTCACGGAGAAAGACATTGCTCTCAATTTACTCTGCTTTACTAAACAATAAACAAGACTCGTCTTGTTTGAAGACCTTATTATGGTCACCACTTTCCTCAGATTTAACAGGAATATTTCAACACACAAAGGTGCAGTGAAACAAACAAAGAGTTAGATGCATGGTGAATGCCCATCCTACGATGCATGAATGGTTAAAACTCTGCTATTCCTGCTTGATTCTCTGAATAAAGCATTGCTGGAATGAGTTCATAACTGTATTTGTTGCAAATTTTGAGATAAAGCAAATGAAACGGTTGTGGTGATGAATTATTTAGATTGTTATCATATTACTAGTGTATATTTTTTACCTGAAAAAAAAAACCCAAACCATTTTGAATGTTACCATTTCTGGCATTTTGTTATGGTGGTTTCTGCTCCAGCACCCTGATTTTAAATTTCCATTACAAGCATGAGTCAGGCTTCCATGGTACTTTCTTTGGCATTTACTGCAATAAAATTTTTGTTCACCCACAGTCTTAAATAACTAGGAAGACTGTGACTCATCATCAGTCTCCTCCTACTTTCCTTCTTACATGACGATTTCACAAAAATTGAAATAAATTCCTTATAATCTAAAAAATATGCTATGGAAAACATTCATTTAAAAACTAATCAAGAGTCTTCAATGAGAAGGATTTATCTATGGTAACTTAATATGTCCTTATAACCACAGATGTGATGAATGGGAATTGTTAAATTTTCTTTGAAGGAGGATTAATTTTCAATTAGAGTCATTTACAGTCCCTAGAAGAGTTTTTCGGCACCCATCTTTCATTCAGCATGAAGTTTTCCCTAAAGAGATCTCGAAGGTGACATTTCTATAGTGATACTCAGCTCAGAAACTCTTGGTTAGATCTGAAGAGCTGGCAGTCTGCATCGTGTTTGTATGGCAGGGTTTTTGTAACCATAGATCTACAGGGATGGCTTCTGCGAGAAGCTGTCAGAAGCTTCCTCCATATCCGACAGAGCCACTGTCAGCCAGCTCGGACCAACTACTGGCCAAGGCCAAGCCCATCAGACATGGTAGTAGTGCCTCTGAGATAACAGGTTTAAGAAGAAGAAAAAGAAATGCTGAATGACAGCAGCTGGGGAGAGGGATGAGAATATGTGAGAGGAACAGCCCTGCAAACCCAAGGTCAGCACAGGAGGGACAGGAGGCACTCCAGGCACCAGAGCTGAGATTCCCTTGCAGCCTGTGGTGCAGCCCATGGTGAGGCAGCTGTGCCTTTGCAGCCCATGGGGGTCCACAGGGATGCAGAGACCCATCTGTGGCCCCTGGAGAAACCCACACTGCAGCACGTAGATCCCTGAAGGAGGTTGTAACTCCATGGGATGCCTGTGCTGGAGTAAGCTCCTGGCAAGATATGTGGACCTGTGGATAGAGGACCCCACGCTGGAGCAGGTTTGCTATCAGGACTTGTGACTCCATAAAAGAGATCCATGCTGGAGAGGTTTAGGGTAGATATTATATTTAGGGGAGTTTTAGGTTTGATGTTAGAAAAAGGTTCTTCACCCAGAGGGTGGTTGGGCACTGGAACAGGCTCCCCAGGGGAGTGGTCACAGCACCAGCCTGACAGAGTTCAAGTGTTTGGACAACATTCTCAGGCACATCGTGTGACTCTTGGGGTGTTCTGTGCAGAGCCAGGAGTTGGACTCAATGATCCTGATGGGTCTTTTCCAACTCAGGATATTCTATAATTCTGTGATCCTATGTTCCTTAGGGACTGTACCCTGTGGCAGGGATGCTGTTATGAACGGATGATGTGGGTTTAAATCAGCTCCTGTCTGTTGCCCAGGACTCTGGCAGCAGGCAGTCACGTTATTGAGGTGGCCAGCACCCCAAAACCCACTACCATTTGCAAGTTCTTTAATAATGGCTGATTCGGTCTATTAGAAAATGAATTAGTTATTAATAGACAGAAAACTAGCAGACATAAGATTTAAAACAGACTATTACTACACAGGAATAAGATAAAAAGGCATACTAGTATTACACGCTGAGTTAAAGGTACCATTAAATTTACAGCTAGCTAAGAAATAGTATAACTTAGGATCCAGTGTTTCTTACCATCAAATTGTCTTGATGGAGTACACATCGAAAATCCTCTCTCTCAATTCCCAGGGAAAGGGACCTGGAGCTGCATCCAGCTCCAGCGAGAAATCTTCTCACACATTTCCAAGGAGTTTGTAAGAGACTTTTGCCTCTGTGATAATTGTGTGGGCTTTTATAGACAAAAGAACCGTGTCTTTTGGTCAAGAATATTTCTTTCATCTCTTCCTACATTTGCTTTTCAGACTAAGATGTTGATTCTTAGCTGAGGGCCTGAGCCCTTTGGGCGCCAGAGATATCCCATGCTGGGCCTGTGACCTGCCCGAGTTATCTCTTGCATATGCACCAACCATCTGTGGTAGAGAGAGGGGGTAGACATGTCCTGCCACAGACACACATTGGAGCAGTTTGTGAAGAACTGCAACTTGTGGGAAGGACTCTCATTGAAGGAGCATGTAGAGGACTCTCTCCTGAGGGAGGGACCCCACACTGGAGCAAGGGAAGAGTGTGAGGAGTCTTTCCCCTAGAGGGAAGGGAGTGGGAGAGACATCATGTGATGAACTGTCTGCGCCCAACATTCCCTGCTTCCCTGTGATGCTGCAGGGGAGGAGGTAGAGAAATCTGAAGTTGAGCACTGGAAGATTGGAGGGGTGATGGAAAGGTGTTTTAAGAATTAGTTTTAATTTCTCATTACACTACTCTGATTTGATTTGCAATAAATTAAGCTAATTTCCCAAACCTGAGTCTGGTTTTTTTTGTGACAGTAATTGCTGAGTGATCTCTCTCTGTCCTTATCTCAACCCACAAGCCATTCATTTTCCCTTCCAAGCCCAGCCGAGGAGGGAAATGATAAAGCTGCTATGGTAGGCACCAGGCATCCAGCCAGGGACAACCTACCACAGAGTACTAAGCCTTACAGCAGTTTCTCAGTGGCCTGCTCTCTTCAGTAGAAGCTTTTCCCTGTCTGCATAAGAAACGGAATATATTTCTTGGGATGTTTTTAGAGACACTGATGCCACCAAGTTTGGAAAGGGCATTGGCATGATGATACTGACGTGGTCATACCAGTGTGCTCAATCCATCTGTCCTAAAGGCTCTCCTTATTTCAGGGAAAGGTGCTCCCATTCCCTTCTCTGTGCCTCTGACAAAAGACACGATTTGGACATCATTGGTACAGGAGAACGAAAAGTGAGTTTATTGTCCTGCTTTAAGTGGTGGTGATCAAGCACAGGGCTGCTGGCAGTTACATGCAGAAAGAACCAGTCTTAGGATAGTAAGGGTGCTTTACTATCCCTTTTCCCTTTTCTTGGTCCTATCTTCTACCTTCATCCATATCTTTCCCTGTGCCAGTTCCCTCCCAAAAAGGTCAATAAGAATATAAGTATTTTTTGTCCCAGCCTTGCTACATACATGTCCAAATCTGGTATTACTGAGATGTGTTCCTGGCACTGCGAATTCTATTATCCAAAAATTCTGCAGTAGCACCAAGCATTATTTGTGAAGTTTGGTCATTCCTCTTATACATTCCCCTTAATCACCTGTTAAATCTGGCCATCTGTCAGGGAGTTTTCCTTAATCTTTCTCAGCTTCTTTTACTGTTGTCTGTCATATCCAGCAATTTCTTCTGTCATGTCCAGTGGTTTCTTACATCCTGTACAGCTAGGTTAATCTTGGTCGTAGTTAGTAACATAGTCATCTGTCTGCAGCCCTAAAATTTTGAAGAAAAACATAAGGATTACAAAAAATTATGTTAGAAATTGAGATGTACAAACTATGTTTGCATGCTTTTATATTCTATTATTATGTATATGATTGGTTAGAGAGCAGTAACGAAAACTAACTGCATAGTGAAATGTTACCCTACTCTGTGAGGAGTGCTTGAAAACATGACTGAAGCTGTGGAGTGTGTACTCTAATTAGATAAGAGCATATCTTATGTAATTAAGGGGTTTTGGGACTAGGTGGAAGAAGGGAACTTGACATTTTAAAGACTAGCAAGATACATGACCATAACATCTAGATCACATAGATACTCTGATGTCAGAAAATGAGTTGTTAGAAGTGCTGACTATCAGGAGAGAGTGCTGCTCAATAGATTTGTGTGCCTAGGAGAAAGAAGCGACAGAAAAGGTGCATGGAGTAGGAACAGCAAGAAAATCTAAGACAGCTGAATAAACACTCATAGCATGAATCTGGGCTGAGGCCGAGTGAGTAATTTTGCAAGAAGCGATATTTAAGGAACTGCTTTGTACTGCCAGCAAGGCAGGATTATTTTGTTTATTGAGTCCATCTGTACTGAAGGTAACAGGACCATTTCTTCTTTCTCACGTAGTTGAAAACTTGCAATGAAGAAGTCCATCATCAGGATTTTCTTTTTTTTAATTTTCATGATGGAAATTGTGCAAAGGATCCGTATTCCTCATGGCTGCTTCAGTGAAATTAGTGCCCACTATTTCTTAGAGTGCTGAAATAAAATACTAGGTTCTATTAGATGAGCTAATTTATTGATCTGCAGTATTGTTAGCTAAGTTTTATCCTTGTTTCATAAGGATGATTATCGACTACTAAATGACTTTAATTTCAGTAAACAGCACAGAGAGTGAGTTAAATTGAGTTATCAATAATTAATTGCTAAATGTTAGCATGTGTTTGCATTGATCTTTGGCAAGGGGCTTAAATTCAGAAATTTGAAATGCTTCTGTAGTTTCTTCCAGGAAAGTAATTATTATTATTATATTGTTATTAGATTCCCTAGTAATTTTAAATATAACAATTCAGCTCGTTATAACTGGCACCATCTTTTCTTCTTGTTGTCATCTTGTGATTAGCACTATAGTGTAGTGACAACTTTGTACATACTTTATAACCACCTGAGCCCCTTGTCATTTCTAATCCAAAGTGTTACTAAACATGGCAAGGTTACTAATAGGTGATAAAAAATTATTCTTAAGTCATTACAAGCTGGTACTGTTTAATTAATTTAGATAACTTTCATGGATAAAGTAGGGAGGATTTGTCTTACATATTTAGGATACTGATTGGTCGTTTTGGATGCTGTTTTTGCGATGAGTTCTCCTGAGCTCCTGTGGCTCTTCCAGGGGTCAGTGCTTCCTTGCAAGTGAGAGAGAGTGGGAAAAATGTGTATGACTCTTCCCTTGTTCCTTGTGCAATGCCAAATCCAGTTAATTCATGTTTTAAATATAACAGATTGAGCTTGGATGGGTAAGAGACAGACTTGCATTCTGTTCTGCCTCTGCTGCTGCAAGGAGGCTTTAGCAGGAAAGGGGAGCAGGAAAGGCAGCTCAGAGCTGTGAGAATGCTCACACATGAAAGACACATAAGGTCATCTGTCAATGTCCAGCAGACACATATGAAGATTTGTCCTCTCTCAGGAGGGTGTATGGCATAATAACAGGACTTTCTGTTTTGTTTTTTATGTCCAACAGGTTGTAGAGTACCAGATATGTGCTATAAGTAGTAAAATCCCACTGATCTCTTGGCTTCTCTATAATTAAAAACATCAGCAAAGTTAGGACTTCTGTCTCTGCATCAAAGTTCCTCAGGAGATGAAAAGGTTAGATAAAGAGCAGGCAAGCCAAAAGGGGAATATTTTGTCTTGGAAGTGCTGGAATATTTAACTTCTTAAGCATTATATGGTTAAATTCTCCAACTGCTTGTTCAAATTGGATTCACGAGCAAAGATTAGAGGTGAAGAAGATGATAATGACAAAGATACCTTACCTACCGCACTGAAGTCTGTTACTCATATAGAAAAGATCTTTCCGTGTCTCCTTTCTCTGATGTTCAGAACTCTTTGTTCAGTCCCTAAGGTAAGCAATTTGTGCAACAAGAGAATCCCAGAAATCCCTACAAGCAAAGGAAACATCAAGTGTTTTGTCAGCAGAGTGCTGGACAGTAGGATGTCAAAGGACTGTCTGTAATATCACACATTGCATTTGGATCACGGGTAGGCAGATCAGGACTTTCTTGACTGCTTTTAGTGGTACACAAAAGATATGACACTTTATGCTATAAACTAGATTCTAGAATTCTCAGATCATCCTAGTAGTATTTCTTAATACCACATGAAGTAGGTAGTTGTAGTGAATAATTTCTTGCTTCCGTAAGCCCAATGTAATTCTTCTGTTGTTCAGCTGAGTGGTTATTTGTAATAGAGACCTAGTAAAACAAACAGGAATAAAATATGACTGAGTGAGAAAAGTTAACTCCAATGAATTCAGCTCAGATATCATGAAGGTATCTCACATTAAAGCAAAAAAAAAAAAAAAACAACAGACAATCAGCAAAAACAAGAGCAAAACAAAAACAATCCCAACCCACACTAAATGAAAAAAACCCACAACAAGCAAGAACCCTCTCAGAGGTGGAAGAACCATAGCCTTAGTCTAACAGAGAAAATGAGATGGGAGGACAAGATAGCTAAATCTGTGCCTGGACTAGGTCCTAATTCTCACTAGTCTCAGAAAGGGATAATGTCCCCAAATCTTTCGCTCTCTTTCTCTCCTTAACTCCTTTTGTTTCTTGAAATCACTTTAACAGTGGAGTGTCAAGTACAAATGTAAGAAGCAACTCACATTTTCTTCAGAGGACTTTTTTATTATTCCTCACACTATAATTTTATCTATCTATCCCATTCTAAAATTTATTGAAATAACAGAGTTATCCATCTACTTCAATAGGTTTTAAGTCCATAAATATTAAAATTAATTTCTTTTTTTGAAGCTATTTCAAGTTAAATGCTAGAACATGAGTTAGGATAAGAAAAGAAGCAATCCCACTTTATAATACTATAACTCCAACTATTATGTAATTACACAGTTATTGCAGTTTGTGTAATTATACTGTATCTAAGTAATTAGTAGTATTTCTTATAGCATGGAGTTTAGTCCCATTTCTTGTACTGCTTTTTAATGCAGTAATTTAATACAATATTTATTGTATTTAATTAATATTAAAAATATTTTAATATTTAAAAATTAAATTAATATAATAATACAATATAATAAAATTATTTAATAAAGTAATTTTATTCTATAGTCCCACAAATCCATTTAATTTGTAGTTACATGATGCAGCTATTTACACTTCAATTGCAGTTGTGTATGTACAGAACTTTGCAGTTAAGCTGATGTATTATTAATTATCTGGATGAGAATGTACACACTACACCAGTCTTAAAAGCCAACCACCAAGTAACTCTAATGCTTTCTCTAAGTAGTATGGTTATCTTCTACATCTGAACTTCAGTTCTAGATAAATCAATAGATTTCATTTTAGAGAAGGGTTTTGTTCAGCAAGACAAAGGATGGCAGGTTTTGCCCCACATAGGTATGTATGTATATGTAACACCAATACAAATTAAATAGTATAGTGGAATCAAAGATTTCAATTTGTCACCAGAGCTCGTAAACTCTCCTAGTGATCTTAAAAATAGACTGTAGACACAAGAAAAAACTAACTGCCTTTTCTGTGTTTTTTGGTTACCAGTGCATAAAACTTGTCTAAGCTTGTCAATGTGTTTGGGATAATGCCAGGTGTAGACTGCTATATACACCTCTTATGAAGTCTGGGACCTAGATTTTCTTCAAAATGTTTCAAATAGAGATGGCAACTTACAGGCAGTGTATAATGCTTATATATCAACAATTACTTTGGATGAAATAATCATTTTTTTTCCCTTAAAATTTTAAAAGGATACTTTTGTCAAGATCTTAAACATGGATGAGACTTGAGTACCTTTGATTTCTCATATATCAGATTGAATGATGAACACTGTTCAGATACAACAGTGTACACCTGGATCAGCAATTCTATATAGCTGATACCAGTGGTACTAAGTGCTGACGTTATTCTTCACTGCCTGTGGTATTTTCTGTATATCACCATACCCCTAAACCTTCGTGGTAAGAAGCTACACCACCCAGGCTCAGTCTATTCCTGTCCAACAGCCTGCCACTCCCCATCCAGAAATGAGGAAAAACCCCTCTGCCCCTAGCAACATTGAAAGCAAGCAACTGTAGGCAAGTCACATTCCCACCTCTCTGCTCCCAGCAAACTGTTGAAGCAGAGAAGCATTTCCTCACACGTACTGCCAGCAAGGATCTGAAGGTTTCGAGAATTCCTCAAGGAGTAGGTATCAGTCTGTCTTGGGGTGACGCGTCACCCCAAGACACAGTCCCCAAGGAAAATCAGATCAGATCACTGCTCTTACTTCAAGTCACAAGTGCTGTCACTTGTGCTCTACTGATATTTCAATGGTTCTTGTCCATAGCACTTAACTATGTCATGCTTCCTGGGGCAGGATGGCACATCCTGGTGCTATGACCACGAAGGACTCCACTAACCACACCCACTGCTATGCAGACTGTTTGCATGGTTGCATGAGTCTATGGGTTGAAGACTCACAACCTTTTTATCTTCCTTCAGTGTATATGCAACAGACCCATCAGAATTATTTAGGAAAAGATGGCAACCTCTGCAGCCATCCTAAAATAGGGAGGATCCACATGTCTGGAATTATTTGAAGAGAGAAAAGAAACACACCTGGGTACCCCAAGTGAAAGACATTTAGATCAAATGATAAAAGTTATATTATTTAGATATATAACAGATATATTACCTAGCTATATGACTGTTAATTCATTCAATTAATTTCCCCAATTTGAGTTTGTTCTGCCTATGATAGTAACTGGTGAGCGATCTTTCTTTGTCCTTAGCTAAACCTATGAGCCTTTTGCTAAATTTTCTCTCTCTGTCCAGCTGAGGAGGACTCAAGACAGAGTGCCTCTGGTGGGCGCCTGCTGTCCAGCCAAGGACAAACCACCTCACTCTCACATATTCCCACTCCTCTCTTCAGATGCATTTGCTCTTCCAATTTTTTTCCTCCGCTTCTTAAATATGTTATCCCAGAGGTTATACCACTGTTGTTGATATGTTAAGCCTTTGACAGTGGCAGACCTGTCTTGGAGCCAGCTGGCATTGATTTTACCAGACATGGGGGAAGTTTCTGGCCGCTTGTCACAGAAACCATCCCTTTAACCTTTCCCACCATATAAACCCACTACCAAAAAAAAAAAAAATCTATATTTAAGCCATGAGTCAAATGAAAACATTAAAAGGTATGATTGCAGCCTACAGTGCATTTTTTAAATATATATATTTTCTCATTTAATTGACAGTGGAAATTATTGGTGAAGTATAATTTTAAAGAAAAACAGCTTAATGTCCTGTCAAGTTGAGCTTGTTCACACAATGGAAGCTTAATTTTGATTTGGCATGATAGCTGTGGTTGTCAGGAATTTGCCCTCTTGTTCAAGTTATGCTTTAACATTTTCTGAACCTCCTACTAGAGTCAAAGTTAAATTTACAGTCTTGACATTTTCCACTGCCTTTAAATATCCCTGTGACTAGCTATTCAAACATTTTCCTAGTAGCATTGTTCCCTTGTGTTTCTGAAGTTTGTAATGATGTTCAAGTTTGAAGTTCTGAAATAAAGCAAGGGATAATTTGAAGGGGAAAAAAAGTATGATTATGACATCAAAATAACTTTTCAACTTTAGTGAGCTGATATACTAAGATAAAATCTAAAATAGAGCATTATCATGTTCAGTCAGTGAGGAGAGGAAAGTTTGCGCATGTATGGATGTACATATAAAATTGTTAACCAGGTCTTCCATTTTGTCAGGCAAAGCACATGGTAAGTCAGAGACGGTCATTCCCCTTAATTTACAAGGAGCAGATCAGTTCCATTAGTATGAAAGACCACAGAGTTTGCCATGTCTTGATTGTTAGAGCCACACAGAAGAAAGCTGATGCAGAGATGATAACTCCTCTTTTTACTTTAGCTTTCTGCTATCGTCAGTCTGCTAGGAAAAATTGTCTGGCTATGACTTTGAGTCACCTTTATTGTGGTTGAACTCCTTCCTCTCATTTAGAACAGCTCTAACAGGATCTGTCTTTTGCTAATTCTCCCTGTGATAAAACTAGATAAAGTTACTGTGATGTGAATCATGTCACTGGAGAAATTGTATCTGGAAATTGAGATTTCTGCAGAGGATGAAGCAATAGGGTTAGAACAAGGGGGTCCAGGTCCCTTGGAAGACCACTTTACCATCTACAGCTTTCCCACATGTAGATTTTTACTCAGGGTAAGTTGTGTACAGCGTTGCTTCCCGAGAATATTCCTATTGCTAATCATTTTTAAAAGAATAGCTAACATAATGAGATGAAGGAGAAATATAAAGGCAAAATGAAAAACATGAGAGCAAGTTATCTTTGACTCAAGATCATTGTCTACAAATTGATAACGTGAATTTTCTTTATTCCAATTGGGTATAAAAGACATGTTTCTTCTCTCTGATACTTATAAGGTGCTTAGTAAACCTTATGTACAGCTTTCAAGCACCACTAAATGGAGATGCTCCAGCATTATGTTCTTGTTGCTATGCACTCGAAAATTTTAGAGATTATAGTAGTAACTTGTGATGTATATGTTACCACGGTAACGGCTTTCTTAATGAACAGAGTATGGTTCATAAAACGTATATACTTTTAGCCTGTAGACTGCAGGGGCTTTGTATGAACCAGTATTCACACTTGCTGGAATGTATGATTAGTGTATTACACCAGGCTGATGGTGTATGCTCAAAGTTTCTTATTGTGGCAGCAGATGCTGATCTTCAGAGAATTAAATATCTTTTCCTGAACCAGAGCCTTCCACTTGTGTATAACAAATGTAGGAACAGTTGGGTACAGCCAACCCATGTTACATGCAGAGAGGCTACATGCAGGCTCCTTCAGGCCTGAAAGCAATATTGCTTTGTTTGCATGGCACCACACTGAAGATAATAAATTCCCTCTCTCAGAACAGTCACAGCACAGCCACTCAGCATCTTGTGTACTACAGAAAAGAACTGCACAAGGCAGGCCAGTGTCTTTAGCCCATTCACTGAGAGGGAATGATACTTAAAGGAAGAGCCAACTTCCTTGACAGCTGTCTAAAGGGCCTGAAGACCTCCACAGTCATCCTAGAGCCTCAACAGAACTCAAAACTCTCCAGCTGAGCACCACTGTGTAGACACAATGTACCGTCAATTCTCCAGTGTACTTCCTATTCAAGCTCATAGTCCCTGCTCTTGCATGGTCTGAGGACAGGCTCAGAGCTATTGAGTCTGTCAGTGCAGTTAGGGAAGAAGGAAAATATTACCTATGTGCTGGTTTTGGCTGGGGTAGAGTCAATTTTCTTCAGAAAAGATTTTAGGAAAGTTATCAAGTTCTGGTGAGGATGGGTGATGCTATCCCCAAGGTAAGAGGCTACCCTGCCCTGACCTATTCTGGTCTAGAGAACTAGGATGAGTATATTCTTATTTCTGCAACTGAGTGTCTCCCACTCCAGCTTTTGGTCCCCAGATTTCAATAAGACAGTAGGCAATAGGTCCCACATATGTAAAAGTGAAAATTATGGTTGAGAACTTATTTTAAATAATTTGTCAAAGACATCACAAAGGCAGGGTTTAAACAGAGATTATAGAGCTACTCAATCCTCTGGACAAACACTGAGAGTGATAGAATTCCCTGTGTAAAGAGTGACAAAGAAGTCATATATTTTCACACAACTGAAAAAAAAAAGTGTGTTAAGTAATAATACGTAAGGAAACTATAGGCTTTTTTTTTAGCTAACAGACCAGATGCAGAACACTGGATTCATTTTCACTATAGTTTGAAAAAGCTGTTGCAAATGGACAGGCAGGTAACAGATGAAATATGAGGACCTAAGTACACTATACTCACTTTACCACAACATCACTACTTACACTACAACTAAAAGTAATTAGTATTTATCACCTGCAGACTTCAAAGTGCATTTCTATACACATGGCTTGATGGGTTTCTTGAAGGCATCAGAGATTGATTTTTTCTGGATCCTCAAACACAGATTCATGCATTAGGCTATTGACAGAGTGGCAAAAGAATCCTATGGATGTGCCTTATGCAAAACACAGGAGAAAACATTTTCATGCTACATATCCTTTCTTCACTCAACCACACAATGCTTCCTTCTCTCAGTTATTGCTTCTTTGCTCCAACTCCATCAATTTTGCCCAGAAATCCAGAAATCTGTCTTTTTTTTTCTTTTATAAGACCAGATATGAAAGGTTTTTCCTGGAAGTCATACATGACATATTTATCCAGAACATTGTTACATTATTTTATAGTGTACATGAAACTGCAGTCATAGTATGCATGTGGGAAAACCCATTTGAAAACTTTATTAATACCAAATAAATGGATATTTTCTCAGTTTTGAAAATGTAAAGTAGAATTTTAGGAATGCAATAAATTTCAATAATATTCCTAATGATGAATACAGAAAGAATTACCTGTTTTTTTTATACCAAAATACATGACATCCTCAAGCCTTTAAATTACTTCTCAGCTCTGAAAGTGGTAACTCTGTAATGTACATAGAGGGAATTGCCTAGTCCTGTAGCAGAGTATCTGAACATATTTACATTATGATTTCTATCATTCAACACACCCATTTCCTCTCAGAATTGTTTCCTTTCCTCTGTAGGCCTGCTAAGATCTGATTTGGCCTCTCTCTTTGGTGACAGTGACAGTGGAACAACTCCTTTAGGTGCTTATGGGCTTCTCGGCTCTGGGTAGTAATAAATTCCCAAGCAGCAGCATTTGCAGAAGATAGATAAGGATTGATAGCTAAACCTGGTCTGGTCAATCCACATGGCACCCCTCAAAATCTCCCCAGAAATACTCAGAGAAGGGATCTAAAGTTATTAGAATAATACTTTTTCATTGAATCAATTTGGCAGGTGGGGTTGGTACTATTTTATTGTGATTTTGGTAGATATTAGATTCTATGGAAAGACATTTTCATTTTAACATGTAAAAATCCATATATTATAACTTTTTGGTGATATCACCTTTACCAGTGACATAAGACTTTCCATTCCTTCAGCTTAAAGTCCATATTCTGTTCCTCATGATTTTGCCTGACTTGGACAAAAGAGACTAAGGTTCTTGTCTGAAATTTATGTATGTATTTCACACAAGGGCTGAGAAATCTGATGGATATAATTGTAAGGATACTGCCCATTATCTTTGGAAGGTCACAGGGATTTGGTGGACAAGGGCGTTCCTGAGCAATGGCAGAAAGCAAATGTCACATCTGTCTTCGAGGAGGGTAAGAAGTAGTTAGGATCAAGGAAACTACAGGCTGGTCAGCTTAATCTTCATGTTGGAAAGGTGATTGAATAAATCCTCCTGAAATGTTTTTCCAAGAGCAAGAGCAAAATGAATAGGAATAGTCAGAATGGATTTTCAAAGGAGGGATTATGCCTGACCAACCCAATAACCTTCTATGGGGATGTCACTGGCAAGATGGATGAAGTAAGACCAGTAGTTCCTGTTTATCTTGGTTTAAGCAAAGCTTTCCATTCTTCCATCCACGATATTCTCATAGACAAGCTGATAAGCATGCAGTCTATAAGGACAGCGAGGTGGATAGAAAAGTGGCTGAACAACTAGGCTCAAGAGGCTGGGATCAGTGGCACAGCTGGATACAAGTCTTTAACAGTGTATGCCAGGGGATGATACCGGGACGAATACTACTGTACACCTTCATGAACGACCGGGGTGATGAGTCAGAGCATACCCTCAAATAAGTTCACAGATGACATAAAACTGGGGAAAGCAGTTGTTGCATGAGATGGAAGAGCTGCCATTCAGAACATCCTCAACACAGACTGGAGAAATGGACCAACAGGAACTTCATGAAATTCAACATAGGGAAATCCCACCTCCTATACCTGTAGAGTTATAACACCAGAATAAGAACAGACTGGGGGCTGACTAGAGGCAGCTTGGAGAAGAGGACCAGGAGGTCCTGTCTGCACCATAGTGACTGTAACATAGCATTGAGCCCTTGCAGTAAAGAAGGCCCTAGATAACCCTTCTTTGAGCAGGGATTTGGAGTAGGTGACTTCCAGAAATTCATTCACTTTTCAGCTGTTCCATGACTGTGAGAATGGAAATGTTCTTTTGTCCAGGAGAGGAGCTTGCAGAGGACTTCCCAGTACACAAAGGTGAAGATGAGTGTTCACAGGGCAGTTGAAAATGGGCAAAACAACCGAAACTTGAGACACTCTGTATTCTTAGCGTAGTCTGCAATACTGCCTACTGACGTGAATGCAGAGTGCTTATAGTCTGGATCTTGCTCTCCATCTTTCTCAGGGGAATACTCACTTTCTGTTCTGCTTTTCCTTCCTGCAGTCATACGGCAAAGTTGATGCACCTGATACTTTTATCATCTGCACAGTAAAATCACTCAGATTTCTTTGATGGGAACTGTGTAGCCTTGTACACATTAGAGATGTCTCAGATTTCCAAATGTCCTTTCACTGTGATGGAGTTTAATATAGCTTCCCAAAATAGCCTACTTACTAAATTTCTAACTTCCTGCAAATGTGGTTTCCTTAATTCTTATAACCTTGTCCTGGTGTACTGCGAAAAACAAACACTTCTTGAATTATTTTAAGCTGAAAACATATTGGCCTCTAATGCTCTAACCAAATTAAACAGAAGATCAAGTTAAGCAGTGATCAAATCAGCTGGTCCTGTTATTTGTGTAGATAGATTAAATTCTGAATATCTACCCAGGCAGGTATCCTCTAGCCATGCACGAGTACTTCTGTTAAAAGCTCTCAAAATTGCATTTACTGCTGTCTTTTTTTCATGATTTTATTGTGAGGAGTCATTTAGGATATAAAATAATTATTATCTCTACAGCTGTTGGAATCAGGTGATTACTGGAAAACTTCATCTTTCTTGAAAAAAAGGTAAACAAGTAATCTGCCAACATTTCTGTTTCCAAAAACCCCAAGACAGTGTGGACGTCTGCAGAATATGTATCTGGTCAGTGAGAGGAAGAAAAAAAAAGGAAGAAAAGCCAACATTTAATATTTTTTAGCTTCTTTTTTTTCAGAAAAATAACTTAATTATTTTGGAAGCTTTATTTTCTTACATAGCAAGCACTTGAGATTAACAAAGTTCAATTCAAGAAACCAGGTAATGAAAAAAAAATAAATGAGATATTGAGAAACCAATTAGGTCAGTTCTCTATGGATCTTTTCTTTTTACAAATCAAGATTGATTGCACTGAGATAGAATTGCAGGAGGCAAACTGAACAATGCTGCAGATAGAGCACTGTGTGCCCTGTGCTTCCTGGCATGCTGGCATCACCTTTATGGACAAATAAATTAAGCAGTGATTTTTCTTTTCCAGATATGATTTTTTATACCCATCTGGTTTTCCATGTATACCAGTACACATGTTCTTTATTAAAATTGTTTGTCCTTATGGTACAGACAAAATAAAAAAACCCAAATAAATAAATTTAATTTTCAGGTGATTTCATGTATTTCAAATTTTTCAATTTCATGACGTAAGAAATCTCCTTATTAGATGCAGATATTTTTGATCTTTTGTTCAATGAGGATACATTCGGTCTATGCATCAATGTAATACCATAAAAATACAAAATAATGTAATACTACTATGATATTAGAATGCTAGTAGGGTAATACATATTACTGAGATACTATAAATTCCTTGAAATTATCTGTTTCTTAATTTTTGGCAGAATACATGTAATTGCAGTGTTTAAAAAAAATCACCTGGGTCACATGAGAATCTGTACGTACCAATAAACAAACTCAGGTAACTTCCCTTTCCACAGGTGTTTATTTGCTCTTTCTTTTCAAACGTCCAACATCTCATGGGCATTATTGTAGATTTTTCACATGCTGGTAAAACTAAATCTTTAGACATATTCCTGTAGCTGTTTGGAAAGCTGCAGGAAATATCTGTCTCAAGAACTCAGAAAACTATCCTTTAAAAAAAGGGAAAAGAAGGTGTTGTTTCTAGCTTTAGAGCCTTTAGGCATTCCCTGTCTGTAGTCACTCTGTGCTTTGAATTTGTTCCTGTATTAACCTCTCATTCTATAAACATATCTTGTCTCAAAAGAGGAAAAGTAGAATTTTGGTATAAATCCAGGAGCTCTGCTGTCAAAGGAGTCTTAGCCTTTACTTTGAAATTGGCCTATTGAAAAAAATCCTTTCTACAAGCACCTGAAACCAGCTGGCGTGAAGGAAATTTAATTTTTCAATAGTAGAAAAGTGGCAAACTGGGAAGATTACCGAAAATGCTCATCTTAATCTAGTTGCAAATTCTATGATCTTTCACAATAAACAATCACAGTTTAGGAACCAAATAAAAAAAAATGTTATGGAAATGGACTATAAGGGACTTAGGGAAATCTGATTCTATTTACAGTAAAGTAAATTAGTATCTTGAGATCAAGAAATAAACATAGTTGCTGAAATAGGAGGCATACAGAATGGATCATGTGAGAATGCTCTTCTTTAATCACAGCTGCATTAAATTGACACAAGGAAGTAGCATATGGGTGGGATTAAACTCCTAATTGACCTATACTTCACATTGGGTGTGGGCTCCTATCACTACCCCCTAGGCATTTCCCTCACTTTAGGCATCTCTTTTCATCTGGAATACTCTAGAACATCCAGGACACCTACAAATGTGAGTCAGGAGTTAGAAAAGCCTTATGCCTTGCTGGAATGGCCTCTGAGGGCCAGGGAGATATTGGATAGCATTTTAAATGACACTACCTATCTTTGAATAGGCAGCAGAAAAAATATCCTTTAAATAGTATCACTCTCTGAAGTCCATTGAACATTTTGAGCAGACTTCTCTCAGTTAAAATGGGAAAACACATCTCCAGACTACAAGCAGGCAACAGAACTCATAAGATAAAAATTTAACTGTATAAGAATTTAGAGCTGATTGTTGCCTTTTGACAGACACGATATTGGTATGATCAATTTTTAAGAGCACTGACCAGATGGCAGAGGAGGTTCTTGCAAGCTTTCCTATGGAAACCAGTTCTCATTTTCAGCTCTTTGATTATGGGAAAACTTGAGTGAATCAGTCAGAACTTTTTGAGGTTATTATATAAACAGTGATTAAATTGTATATATGTTTTATATGCGTGCTCTTCTACAGTTATTTCATTCAAGAAACAAACAAATTTTTAACAATTTAACTGATTTTTCTATCATGTTGTTGTCCCAAGCAACGAAAGAAGATGTTAATAAGACTATGTTTTGTTTGTTTCGAAACAGTGGTAGGATTTTCTTTTCATGGGCCCATATACAGACACATATGTACAGGTCTATATACACACAACAGTTCTGTTAAAACACATGGCAAAGAACTTGGATTTGCACATAGTTTTACATTTCATTGATTTTTTTTTGTTAAAGTGTATTGCCAGCAAAATATTTTTTTTCCATTTCCAATTAAAACTTTTAATGTTTCACTAAGTAATATTTTCACTGTTTTCAGTTTGAATAATACCCTCCTGACACTGTGTTTGCTGATAGCAGCAGTGTGGTTCTGCAGAAAAAGTGACGAGTCTCATTTATTTAAATTGACTACTCTGAAAGTTTGGGAATTGTTTTGACTTGGCACTTATTCCAAATCCAGGAATAGTAGTACAAGTTAGATTTAGTTAATTTATCTTCATATCTTTCGTTAGTCACACCTTACTTTAAATCTAAACAATGATCCAGTCTTTTCCCTAGTTTAGTGGACCAGCGCTGTCTTTTAGGCTTGAGGAGCAGATGCAGAACATCAGCTGCACAGTGTGTAGCAAGTTCTGAATGCCAGTGGTACTAGAGCTGTGCCGAAGAACATCAGGCAAGGTGGTCAGTCTGTAATGGGCAAGTACTTTGAAATGTACTTATTATGGGAAATCACTGAAGAGCAGGGGGACTAAAAAAAAGAGAGCCTTAATCCCATTGAAACAGTGTCATCAAATCCCATTCTCTCAAAGATTTGAAAAGATAATCCCAGGCAACCCTGTTGAAGAGTTTTTCACCACCTAGTGATAGCGCTACCAGAAACTCCTTCCAGCGCTGTGATACTGCAGTCATGTGTCAGCTTAGCTGCTTGCCCACTCAAATTTATGGAAAGCTGTTTGTAAAAAGCACAACATTCCCTCACCCACTGAATATATAACAGATGCAAAAATACACTTGAGGTTATATATACTAGAAGACTAAACTATTCAATTTGACACATTTAGCTTGTTGGCAATGTGCTTTGTTTAAATTAAAAAATAATACTTTGCTAAAGATGATGAAGTAGAATGCTGCATTGAAAGAAAGTATTAATCATAATTAGTGTAGTGATTTGCTCTTTATTAACACTGTTGAATCAGTAGCCTCAGGCCCAAATCCAGATCGCTGCCCCATTAGGGTAGCCCAATGCATATTAAATTACTAGTGAATTAAAATACACAATATTTCCTATGCACCAACGCCTAATAGAACTGTTCCTTTCTCCAGAAAAGCTGACTCTGCTTTTTGTGTTTAGATGGTAAGGACCCTGGTGAATGACTGGGTTTCATTTTGTTTGTACAGCAGAGGAAGCCCCACCACCCGTTAACAAGTCCAGAGCATTCTCGGTGCTGCCATTCTTGGAGTTTTGGTTTCACTGGTGGGAGAGGGCTCTGCCTGTGCTTGGTCATCTGTGTCATCAACACAGTCACGTGTTTGTGTGTGTGTGTGTGCAAGGGGCCAGTGCCACTGGGGATGGTAGGAACATTCTGTACAGGGTGTGAGAGAAGAGCCAGTCTTGGCATACTCACCAGGGCAAACTGCTACAGAAAATGGTAAGTAATATGTTTTTCTGTGTGCTAGGGGGTTTTTCCCTCATTTCACATTAATTATTCCTAAACACTGGCTACTTGTGCTGTATTTTGCAGGGAATCTGCAGCTAATTATCAGAGTACTGGTTTTGTATGCCCTTTTGGTGGTTATAAATTAGTGTAAATCCTGCTGATTCACTAATTTTACTCCTCAGAGGGTCTCAGAGTCACACCTGAGGTTTGTTAACTAACTTCTCTTCACTTTATTTACTATATTTAAGTAGTTTTCAAAGGCTTTTACAAAAGGCTTGGCCTAACTCTGCTAATGCAGCTGTATGGGTCACCTCCACAGCTGCAGTGGGAAATTAGCACTACTTGTGAGGCATGAAGGTGTTCCTGGGCAGTGTTTCCTGAACTTGCTGCTGGCTATGGGAAGAGCAGCAAGCCTTATGGCTGCAAAACTGTAACTGTAAAGGCTTCCAATTAAGAGCAAACCAAAACAAACCAATCAACCAACCAAAAACCCAACAAAACGCCCCAACCAACGAAAAAAAGAACCAACAAAAAAACAACCAAACCAAAAATCACCACAGAGATTTATATTTGAAAAGCAGGATTTTTTCTCAAATATTTCATGTGAATCTATATCCAAGGCCCTATATGAAGTTAGGTAGGAAATTCCAAGAGAGTTTCCCTGTGAGATTTCTATGCTCTGATTCTGCTTGAGAGATAAATAATATCAGCAGATTTTATTCTCTCACAGGAAAATGAGGTGTTTCCATCTCAGCGTGAAACGAGAAACCTGCAGGTTAGACAAATACTGCAATTCTGAGAAAAAATAAAACTAAACTTTTATTACCCCAAAACCTCTGGGAAAAAACCAAAAGCAATCCTTTTCTCTAAAATGTTGCTTAAATGGGAAGCGTAGGAGAGTTTCTCTAATGTCTCAGAAAAAGCAGTATTTCTCTCCTTTAAATGAAAACACTCACAGTATTCCTTGTTCTATAGCTTAGTGATCAGAGTTCTACCCTGGGATTTTGCTCTTCTTCCTTGAAAAACAAACAAACTGAAAATTCAAGGGAAAGATGCCTAATGTCTGTCTCTTTTTTTTTCTGGTTTATAATATGGTTTTACCTTTTTGAGTGAAAGTGTGTAAATGGCTTCACTTTTCTCTTTCTCGGTTTTTGTAAACATCTTACATGTGAAGTCTTCTGTAAAAAAACATGAGATTCTGATCAAAGTGCAAAGGGCAAAATTGTAAGAGACCAAATACTTCACTGCTGCAGAGTCATCTTTTCCAGATGTGTCCGGGACACAGAGAGAGACAAGGTAAGGGATCTATAGGGCAATGTATCCAAATATCTGTGAAAGCCTTGTCCATAAGACAGCAATTTGTTAGTTTTAAGCTTGTTGAAGCTCAGAATTTCTTTCCACAGTTAGTCTTCATGTATTTAGATAAATATGTAATAACAAAGAACAAAACTCATGAAGTTATCAGGTGGGGGTGTGGGAGATAGGGGGACAGCGTTGAATCACTGCCAGTGTCAGAATGTCATCTCATAAACCAAAGAAGTCTGTGCTAGTTTGGGGATAATGTGGTCCGTTCATGTTAGATAATGAAACATGATTTAAAATAGAAAAGATTTCAAAATGATACCAGAGAAAATCTAAACATTGTGCTCCAAAATTGCCCAAATGTTCTATTGCCTCAGCTGTGTTTTCAGACCCAATTTTGTCAAAGTTGACATTCCACTTTAGAAACATTGATGTTGATGAAATGGCATTTTTGAATGACAAATGCTTGGAAATCTTTAAATTGGTTTTACTGGGACTATATTTTATTTAACTACTGATCTTTGATCCCTGAGGTCCTGAGGATCAACAGAAATTAGAAGAGACTTTCCCAGTAACTTGCACCAAGTACTTATGATCTTAAGGACTTGCTACTGCACCCTTCATTTTCCATGCACAGTTGTCCTGGCGAAGCCTTCTTCACCCTGGTAACTCATATATCATTTGTAGAGTGAAGAAAGTGACTTTGCATCACAGGAGTGAATTTCTGACGTGCAGAGATGTGTATCAACATTATACTTGTAGAGATTCTTACAGCTAGTTGAAACGTGATGAATCAAAGCCTTCTGATGTTGAAAGCAGCCCAGTATCACTCTTTGGAAACACTTTGGAAGGTTAATTCTTCAGAAATTGTATCATCTCAGTTTCTGATGAGATTAAGTGAATTTTTAAGGTAGTGCATTTTGATGTATTACATTATTCCAAAAAGTAATAGCATTTAGTCTACAGAAGGGATATGAGATGTTTCATTTAGAAAGTCGCTGTGCCCTGCGCAGTGGCTGACTTGCAAAATTCAGTGTACTGGGTCCATTGCTCCAGACTGCACAGGTTTGTGGGAGTTTTGATTTGCCTTTTTGTTGTTTATTGAGCTGTTTTTGTCTTGACTAATGAGTTTGATCACTTCTGTTTTTCCTGTTCTCCTCCTCAGTCCTGCTGGGGAGTGGAGTGAACAGAGGGAGGGCTGTGTGGTGCTGAGCTGCTAGCTGGGGTCAGCGCACAGCAACTAAAGGTTTTCTTTCAATTTTAAGTGCCACAAGTTCCTCTTATGTACATCAGTGTTGCAAATTAAACAACAAATTAATAAAGTATTTTTAAATTTCCTTTCCTATTGTAAAAACCCCAAATAAAGCAGCTAAGCTTCTCTGCGAGTTCTGAGAAGAGTAAGAAAGTGTTTGGTTTCCAAGGACAGCCTTTGCCGTTATATGCTGCGTCCCAGGGAGGGACCATGAAGTGCTCTGTTGAGGTTGTGTTCAGGTGGGTAAGCATCCTGCAGGGGCACAGGGAAGGGGACCCCTTTGACAGTATTACAGTTTGTGCTGCTGTGGCTGAATTGTGTCTGAGGTTCTGCAGTGTGATGCCAGCCAGGTGCTGGTGCTGCCAGCTGTTGACTAGCAAGGCATTCCAGCAGAGCTCTGTGACGTAGTTGCAACCTCACAACTGCATGTCCTGTGGGAAAGTCTGCTCACTGTTCACTACAACATGAAGTGAAAGCACTGAGAGCTCAATCTTCTACAAAAAAAAAAAAATAAAATTGCTCTTGTTCTTAAGAGCAAATTATATCTATCATGAAAAACTGTAACCACAGATCAGCATAATTCTGTGGAAAATTAGCCATGAAGTTAAATTAACAAATGGGTGCTGCTAAACATCGTATTGCATGTTGTATCACACCTTATAACATGTACTTTGATTATTTCTATGAACAGACCCTGCTTATAAAATAAAAAATGCCCTTAAGAGTTTGAATATTGTTGATAAAAAGTAAGTTGTCATAACGAAACTGAATCAGAAAAAAGAATAAATCCTCCCTACCCTTTTATCTCTTGTTATTTACGTTTGTCTTCTAAAATTCTAGAACAAAGTATGTTACCAATAATGGGGACCCCGCTCTTCTATTTTCTTACTTTTTACTCATCTGAAAAAAAATTAAATCACAAGAGAGAAAATTCTGTTTCCCAAGTTTCAGCCAGCTCTATTGATGTTGATTGAATATGAGAGGTGGACACAGCCTTCATCTTATGTGTTTTAAACATAGCTCAGAACAGTAATATGTTAATGTCATGTTCATCAGATAGAAAGGGAGCTGAGGCACATAGAATCAGGGTCTCTAAAAGCATGTGTTGCAGTGTTTAATTATTTCCTTTTTTTTTCCTTACAGAACTCCTTCTAAGGAGATTAAAACCCACAAAGTTTTAAGAGGTTTCATGAAAATTTTTGGCCAGATAGAGAAGCAAAAGCTTAATAGAACTCCTGCAGGTTATGATATTAAAAGTATCCTTTTCCAGACACAAGTTTATTTTCATTAGTTTGTAACTACTTGTCTTTGAACCAGTTCTTCCTTTCTGTTCTCAAACAGCATCAACCTCTTCTCAGAGAACAAAAGCTAACGGGTGACATGTTCCTACTAAATTTTAAACCTAAATTTTAGGTTTAACTATTTAAGATGTGTGTGATCAGAATAACACAATTTTCACCCAAGTTTTTACAGTCTGTCTTATCTCTCAGGATACTGAAGTCTAAACCCAGCAGTATTAGTAGGGAATTTAACTGATGTAAATTCAGCCCTGACGTATGGGCTGTGTACCTGAGAGTTTCCCTTGCTGGCTGTTGATCTGCTCCATACATAAACACCTAAGGGGAGAATTCACCTATCCCACATCCCCAGAGGACAGTGGACCCTGCGTGACACAATGGGGAGCACGGATGTAGGACTGGGGCAGGCCCTGTGTTCTAGAGGTGGAAACCACAGGGACCCTTGCAGGGTGTGACTGTGCCTTAAGTCTTTCCTGAATTCTACACTTGAACTTACAAGAAGTGAAATAGCAGCCTGCTCTTGGTAATAAATAATGTTTTTCTTTTTCTTTCCTTTTTGCTATGCTACTGTGTGATTTAAACGAGTCTAGTTCAAGTAGGGCTTTCAATGCTTTCAATGCTTTGTGAGGAGATGTGTTTCCCTAATTACTGAAACAGACGCTTAAGGAAAAAAAAGAGCAGGTGACCATTACTGGATAGTCTGTTCATGCTTTTCAGAAACACACAGTATTGTATGGATTAGTGGTTATATTTCACATGCTGAGATGTGTAATTGACAAATAAACTTTAATCTGCCATCCATGTAAAGGAATGGAATGATGCCTCTTGCTTTTCTACAGAGAAAAGGATACAGGTAATAAAACCATTAAGTGTTTATTTGCCATCTGACTAGCATTTGAATTTTACTTCAGGGGTGTAGGAAATGTTTCAGATAGATAGAATTTATATTGTTTTCTAGAAAAGATGTTAAATCCAGGTATTCATATTCTCTCATTTATTTCTTGATGGCTTTGGTTTTCTATTATGTTGACAGAAACTTTTTGAGAACTGGTATTAGGATATTATGAATTGCTTTTCATTATATACTGAAAAATTGCACATCCTGAGGAACAAAGGTAGATGAGGACTTTTGAAGACAAGCAGCCCTCCACCCCATTTTTGTTACTGAGAGTGATGTCATCAATCTTCTTGGTGGTTACTGTAGGTGTTCAGCTCTTGTCTGGGAAGGGAAATGCAACACAGAATTACAGATAATAAAGATAATTTTACATACACAAACATTTGCACTTTGTTGAGAACAGCAGGTATTTAAAAACATGTTTCTTGTTTTAGTATCTCTGTTGGGAAAATAAATAAATGACCTAAAAAATAATATTAAATTTTACTAAACTGACTTCATTTTATTATCTTTTAGCAAAACAGCAAACCACATTTTCTATCATTTGTGGAGACTGAGTCCACAGTAACAGCCTCACATCAGTGGATAAGGCTCCCCATCCACAGCAAGAATCTGGTGCTTCCATATTGCAGTTGCTGTTGTGCCCTGCTCCTATGCAGAAAAATGCAGTTTAGTATTGAACAGACTTGTGAAAAACAGATGTTTCCACATTAGGCACCTTTGGATATGTGTGGTGGGTGTGACTACAGTGAACTGGTCCCTTTGGGTTTGTTTTATAGCCAAACACAGAGGGCTGGGTTGAGGTGAATATGACAATAACAAGAACAATGATAGTAACAAAATTTAGGCTCTCATTCTGGCATAGATATTCAGAAGTAACCAAAGAAACAGCTCCCTAGCATTGCCTAATTCTATGAGCTGCTGAAAGAGCATAAAATGACTCAGATGGAGACTAAAATTAGGCTTAATGAATCCCATCCTAATTTTTACAGGGAATTGGCATTTGGGGAATGCACAGATTTTTTCATTTTAATTAAAATACCATAATTAGGTTCTTGAAAATAATTTGCATTCCACAAAATGTTTCTGAATTTGCCTCCTCCTTCCTATTTTGAGACTAAAAGAGTCTTGAATTTTTTGCCTTTTAAAAGTTGAATTTCACTTAGTACTGTTAATTATGGTTTAATTCCTGTGCAACATCCCCCTCTTGATAATTTTTTTAAGGACACATCTAGACTATGGTGTTTCCTGGGACTGCCCATTTAGACTGTGGTGAAGCTCCAGCATGGCTGACTGGAGCAGAGAATACTAAAGCTCTGTACTCTGTGCAAGGGGCCAGTGAGGATGTGGTGGTTTGAACCACTACAGATGACTATTTACCATCCCCAAACAAAAGAGTAAAAATGAAAAATTAAAGTCTGTAGTGCTTAAGTGAACTGAACTGTAACATTTTAAGGGTGCACAGTAATATCTTACATTTTTCCTTACGAAAGAAATAAACAACCTGAAAATTGTAGTAGTATGCAAAGTGGATTTCTCACATTTATTTGAGGAATATGAGTTCATGAGCTTCTGTTTTAATTAGAATGAGTCATAGATTTTGCATTTTCTTTTGTGACAACAATTTTTTATTCTATTCATAGGATATATCCTTTTTTAATCCCAGTGAAATAAGAAGCAGCATCTCAGCATGGCATGAGTGATCTAGAATTATATTTGAAAGTAAAGTTTTTCAATTATAATTATGATCTGAGAATTAATTTTAAACTGTATTTTACAGGGTTTTCTTTAATACAAGAAAATAATTTTCTCCTTTTGAACTTTCATATTATTTGACTTTGTCAGAGGAACACATTTTACTCAATAGTTTCTCTGCACCATCAAGACAATAATACTCTCATCAGTTCATTTCCTGGTTATCATAATGGTTTTGTGAAACAATTTTTTTCATAACAGTCTCCATAATATTAAATTTGAGCTTACTCCTCATGTTCTGATCCAGAACTTCAGTGTTCAAGTAAATAGTAACATTTTCCTATTTCCCATCTTAACTTTACTTCTGGATCACTCAATTTTTCTATCAATGAGGGATTCAGGGGTTGCACCCCTGTGTCTGCAGATCAGTGTGTATCTGCGGACTACTCTGAAAGAGACTGGAAGAAGTGTCAGAGAAAAAACGAGGTCTGTTTATATTCCATGTACAGAATAGCACCTATGTGATTTTCCTCAATATGTCAAAGACTCCTAAAGAAATGTTAGATGTCTACAAACTGGAAAAGATTGGAAAATACTGGATAAATTAAAAAATAATTCTGATTCTCTAGAACATACTCGCCAGGTATGTTTATAGGCAATACTTATGTGTCCTTTTGGAATTAATGTGTTTTAACACTTTTTTTCTCGTCTTGTAAAGCAGTAAATCCGAACTCCTGATCTCCTTATTTACGGGTTTTTGGTTTTTGCCTTTGGTTGATTGGTTGGTTTGGGTTTTTTTTTTATTGTTTCGATTTGGTTTGGGTTTTTTTTTTCCTTAGTGTATTTTTGTTTGTGTTTTTGGGGAGGCTGTTTTTTATTTGCTGGTTTTGTTTTGTTTTGGGTTTGGTGGAGGTTTTTTAGGGATTTTTTGGGGTGGTTTTTCTTTTAATTTTTTGGGGTTTTTTTACTATTGGTCTAATTTAACGTTTCTGGAGCCTAAGAGTGTGTATATTTTGATGAATAAAAGAAAGTCAAGGAGCAGCCCCTGGACCTGATGATTCAAAAAGTAGAACTCTTTGGTTTGTGTCTATGCTACGCCAGAGACAGCTCCTCTCTGGCAGGCTGGGTACATCTACAGGCATACAGTAACCATTGGCATCTTCAGACTCAGACAGTGCCCCTAAAATATAAAATGCAAAATTATTAGCATGTGTTGCAGTAGTGCTAGTGAGAATAATTTCAAAGTGCCTGAAATAAAGCAAGGATTGTATTGCAATCTGATAGGGAAAAGTTTTTATAGGATGAAAATGAGACTATGGCTTCTGTGCACTAGCATGTTGCATATGTGAGTACTCAAAGGTACGAAACAGGTTTGGATAATATTTTAGGACTAAGGAGAATTGTATCAGACAGACCTTATGCAGTTGTGTATACATTGCCTTATGGAGAGAGAATCTGTGTGGCATTGTTCCCTGAACCAGAATGGAGATAACTTGTGGAAAACTTGCTGGGGTGCTTCAGGAAAGATCTGGAGAGTGAGCTGACAATTAAGCAGTGTGGAGAACCAAGTCTGACTTGTTTGTAACAAGTTCTCCAAACTTTTTCCTGACTCTGTTACAGCTGGCAATGTAGATGTATACTGACTATTCCAGATAAAATCTTGTCTGTGTCTGGTGATTCATTTCTAGTATAGTTTGAAAAAAATATGACATTACTGGTATAGTCAGGAATCTGTCTTTATATTGACTTTTTATGATGGTGGTTCACCCTTATCCTCCAACTGACTAAAAATTTAGCATTCCTTTTCATGTCTATCTCTCTCAAATTCCAAATAAATTAGAATTATGCCTATATGTAAAAACATCTTAATCACGGTGACTGATTCTGAAACTACTGATACTCACACAGCTATTTCTAGGGGGTGTATTGTGTTTTCTGGTCCTTGAATAGACTTAGGTTATGGGGAATTACAAAGATTCTCCGGGCCTTTCCTTGCTTCACTAAATCATATCTGTAGATTTTTGGTGAGATAAAGCTAATGCTGGAAGACTTCCTATTATGGTCAGATTTGCGAAGAACCCATTGAAGGTCACCAAGCAAATGCTGACAGGTTTTCACTCTGAAAAAAAAAAGTATTTTGTATTCACATCGCTGAGCAGGGCATGTTTAATATGAATATTAGGATGCCAAGACAAAAGAAGAGAAAAGAATTCACAATTTCAGCAGACATGAGAACTGCTGCAGCTGTTTAGGGGTGATACACAGGGCTAACTGCATTCAATTGCTGAAATAGATTAAACATAAGTGTACCAGTAAATTTGGCAAAGTTCAATTGAGGAGCTTCCACTTTATGGCCGAAATGTATTTTATTCATCTTGTAAAACAGATCTGGTAACTAGACACATTCTTCAAATGGTATTTACAGTCAATGGAAGGCTTACCAGAAAATGATTCATTCCCTTGGGATTCCGTATATCAGTCTAGAGGTGCCTGTCTCAACCATTTGTAGAAATAACCTAAAATAGCTAGCCTCCAGACCTGTCTAAATCAAGATAATTCAAGACATATGTGCATGAACATATGCGTTAATGATTATACTTCACTATTTCACTGTTTTCTGTATCATGTTTTCCTCTGTAAAATATATTCTGATCTTTCAGTATGTTAACAATGCTTCCAAATTTACAGTCATCAAGAGTCATCATTAAAATGCTATTTTTTATTTCTGCCAAAAAAACCATGAAAATAACCCCCACCAAAACCGCAACTATCTGCAGGTGGTTTTTTTAACATCTGCAAGCATGTTGGAGTTGAGCAGAATTGGCCCTCATTTGAAACCCTGGCATGCACCATCAGTGATTGGCCTCCAGCTGGACTGGAGGCATTTGATCACCACTATCTGAGCCTGGAAATTGAGTGACTTTTCAATTGGTCTCACTACCAACTTTTTTAAACTATACTTCATCAGTTTGTTCATGTGGATTTGATGGGAGACTGTGCCAAAATCTGAAGTCAACATGAGCAACAGCAGCAATTTGCTGAGCCAGTGATTTCTTTGCAGAAGGCTACCAGGCTATTCAGGCATTTGATATAACATACATGATTTTTATAAGATAAAAACCTAATATATGTAATTGATTTTCCTTCTGTAAATTAATGTTGACTACTCTCAAAAGGATTTTTTTCCTTAATATGACCGGAAATATATTTTGGGATTATTTACCTTCTCATCTTCCCAGAGATTCTGGTGAGGCTAATGGGCCTGTAGTTTCCCTGATCCTCATTCTTGCCTCTCTTCATAGGTTTGCTTTTTTCCACTGCCCAAGAATCTCTTACAGTGGCCATGATATTTCCAAGGCAGTTGCGAGTGGCCTTGGAATAACATTTTCCAATCTCCATCAGCTCTCATGAGTGCCAGGTCCCCTAGACTTGTGGATGTTCAGTTTCTTGAAATATTCCCAAATCTGATCCTCTTCGATGGAGAGTAACTCCTTTGCTCCAGACTTTCCCACAGATTTGAGGAACCTGGAATCCCAGAAGATAAGTCTTAGCAGTAAAGACTAAATATTTTCCATGTTCTATTATATCAGGTTCCCTGCAGTGTTCAGCAGCAGCTTGATAGTTCTGGTCTTCCTTTTGCTGCTGATGTACTTGTTGAAGCCTTGACAGATACAACTCCAAATGAGTTTTGGCTTTCCTAACCACAACCTTGCACTTGGAGAGTGTCTCTACTCTTTCTGTATTATCGTGCTTCCACCTCTCACATTCTCACTTTTTTTTTTTCATATTTGACTGTAGTTAATACAAGCAGGACCCAATCCATGTTCATACGTGCAGACATCTTGTCACCTTTATTTGATTTTCCACATATTAGGATGGACCATACACAAGCTTGGAAAAAGCGACCCTTGGAAATCAGTCAGCTCTCCCTGACCTTTCTTACGTCTTGCTTCCTCTTTTCAGGATCACAAACGCCACCATATTTCTGGGATCAAGACTTTCCCCAGCCTTCACATTCCTGACCAGTTCATCATTTGCTGTAATTGTGAGATCCAGCAAAGCAGCTCCCTTCATCAACTTCTCAACCACCTGTGCCAGGAAATTGTCAACAATGCACTCCAGAAATCTCCTACATTGCTTGAGCTCTGCTGTGTTTTCCCTCAGCAGATATCAGGCTGGTTTCAGTTACCCATGAAGGGCAGGACTTCCAGTTGTCTGAAAAAAGCCAGACACTATTAGGGCCCTTTTTATCTATCAAATCTTTCTCCAAAGAAGTGCTATTGAATATAAGTAGCTTCTTTTTTTAGTACTAGAACCAAATTTGAATTAAATGTCATTAAGTAATTAACTAGGACAGCTGTCAGTCTGAAATTATTCTTTCAAAACTGGGGAAAGATCCTATGCATTCTGTTATGAAATTATTTACCACAGCTTCACATTAACATATAATGGTGGTTTGTTTGCTGGGGGTTATTAAAAGCAGTAGTAGTCATATGTGCTTATATTTAGAAAAAACTCCTGCTGTGCATCTTTTTTTTTTTTTTAGTTCATTCCTAAGTGCCTCAGTAGCATTCAGAAAGAATTATAACAAGATAATGACCGGAAAATAACCTTTCTAATGATTGCTGTTAAATTTAAAAAAATGATGCATAGGCAATAAAGACTTTAAAAACCCCCTTCATCGTATAACTTGGTGAATGTGAATGAAAGTATAGGACTCTTTAGGAAAGATCTTAGGAATGTGTGCTTTACCTGACAAGGAACAGAGCTCATTACCGCTAGAGTAATCAATAACCCCTGCTAATGTGTTCAGTTGGCGACATAGACCAGATCAATAAAACCTGCCACATGCTTTTGTTTTAGGAAATGAAACCTTTTAGTTCTTAATTAAGGGAGAGACCTCACATCCTTAATGATGTTTGCGATGACTGTTGCCACAGAGGACAAGAACAACTGCATCTGAGGTTTGCTGTAAAAGACTTTGACAAAGTAGTAAGAGAGTTGAGCCAAAACTGATCTAAATTTATTTAATTTATTTTAATGCAGCAAAACCAGGGGAAAATAATATTCAAGAAGAAGAAGTATTCTGATAAATTACTGTGGTTATCAGAGGAAATAACACTTCCATTACTGTAACATGTGTCTGCAATCTGACAACAAAAGATATAGAATCGAACCATGCCAAAGTGCTTTGTGTGCTACTGATTGTGGATCTTTAGACTGGGCACTGTAAAATGTAAGTTATTATTTTTTGCTTCATCTCTGTTGTTTGTATTCTTCTGACTTCTCTATGCTGGTGCATTTCCTACAATGCACTAAGCTAAGGGAAAGCTCATGGGGAGTGGACAGCGGGAGCAAACTAACAGTAATGACTGCACTGAAAATGGCTCAGCTATTTACACTTAATAAAAGGATAAACATTTGAGAGGGAATGGATTACTTTAAATGTTTAGTCAAGAAATCCTATTTACATAATACATGAAAGATGAGAATGGGCCCATACATATGCATCTTGGTGATGATGTTATTGTCTTTTCCAACGCTGGTATGCTGGAAAACAACCCACATCACAGGTTTGTATAACTGGAGCTAACACTTTCATTTCCAACGTAGTTTCTGTGGTAAGATTACCTGCAATGAAGTCTTAAAGGTTCAAACATGATTTAAGAGAAGCATATCTAGGGGTTCAGATTTGCAAAGCATTAAACCTTCACAGAAACTGGCTATAAGTTCACCTGTTTAAGAAGGTGTGAGGATATGGAAGGGAATAAAATTGGACGAAATCAAAGAGAGAATTGTTAAGCATTTGCGTAGCAACCTAACAATGCCAAAGCTTACATTGTTACTAATCCTACAAATGCAAATCCATATGCCTAATTTCACTCACATGAATGATTACTTTCAGGACCAAGCCCAAAGATCATCATTATTAACTGAGAAATACAAGAATCTAAAAGCCTAATGATTGACACTCCTTTCATTTACACAGTGCAAAACAAACAATAAATTTGCTGAAAGTAGTAGTATTACAGCAGTTTAAAACTGAGACTAAATTAAATTTAAATTTAATAGACTAAATGTTAAAATTAGGCTGAGTATACATACAGGAACAGTGTGATGTGGATGAGATCAAGATAGGTAAAGAAGTAAAGAAGATATTACATTTCATGCACTTGCTCAAAGTAACTTTTTTTTTTAAATATACGTAGCAGATGCTTGGGCTTGGGAACAACACTGGCATCATGAATGCAGTATCTGGCCTGGATAAGAGTAAAGTTTTCTACAGCAAAAGTTTGGGGGTTATTTAGGTTTTATTTTCGATGGGCTTTGGTGTGCGGGGTTTCTTTTTTGCTTTGGGTTTGATTGCGGGTTTTTTGGGGAGGTTTAGGTTCTGGATTTTATTTGGTTTGTGTTTTCTTGGGTTGTTTGGTTTTGTTTTTTTAATCCCTGGCTGAAACCAGGACAGTGGCTTTGTTGTTTTGTTTGTTTGTTTGTTTGTTTGTTTCTTTTAATTTGTCATTCTTTTTAAGCTTAAACAAATTATGAAGCAAAGAACTGCAAAATTTAAAACCGTAAAATTTAAATTTTATGATTCCATATGTTGCAAGTGCTTGTTCAGGAGAATAAGTTATTCTCTCGGGAAAAGACCTACCTGTACTCACTACTAAAAGAAGCACACTGGACAGTTTCATAGAATTTCTTACCTATCTCTAGCCAGCTACAAATGCAAACTTCTAAAGTTGATTCAGTAGCTTAAATGCAGGTATTGGCTGCTCCTAATTTTCCCTACCATATCTGGAACATCAGAATACAGCTTGTATCTGACAGAAGACCCAAGGTAAACCTCTTGCCTTTCTGGCTGAATACCACATGGCATGTCTACACCAGATGTTTATGTGTAGCCGAATGAGCTGCCTCCCAAGCCAAAACTAACTTCCGTTATAGGCAGCAGAGCAAGGGAGGTGAAATGAGCTGACTTAGAGATACCTCCTGAAGATACCTGTGTTGGGGTTGAAGTGAAACATCAGTAGGAAAATGGTGCTCTCTTTCTGATGGCAAAAGAAATTGCTTGATGATTCACCTAGGTCACATATTTCATTCTTTAAAAAATGAGTTCTACCTGCTCTGAAAGTAACAGCATCTCTGTATGCTTTAATAATATATTGTGTCTGAAGCTACTGAGGAACTTGCTGCTAACTTGAATGATAGCAAGGCTGGTCATTTTATTCATATAAATTAAAGTATTATAATACAATAATTATTCTCCCACACTTTCTATTTTTGAAAAAGGTATTTCAAGTCTCAAATTCTCATACCTCCAAGTATCTTTAGATGCTTATATAGTACACCATGGATGAATAGAGAACGGCCTATTTTAGAAGATTAAGCTATGTAAAATACAAAGTAACTTTCTGAGAAAATAAAGAGGGGGGAAATTGCTCTAAGAGGCTCTATTTCAACTAGATGAGGAAGCTTAGTAAAGAAATATGATCAAAGCAATGTAATATATGCCTGCCAGAAATAATAGGTACATATTGAAATTTCCACTTTTAACTTTGGATATGGTTGTTTGAAGATTTGCATAGTTGTTGAATATTTTTCTTTCTACAGATTCCATAAAACAACTTGTAGCTCAGTGGAATGTGCTAAAAAAAAGTCAGGAAAAGGGGAAGAGAGGATGTCAGGGAGACTTTCAGGATTAACATGCAGTGCTGAATATTTAATTAGCCACGGATAACAACAGGTAATTATGAAATCAAGCAAAGTTCTATTATGCATCATTTTATAATTCATGCGGGTGTGTCATAAAATTACAAGCATTTGTACTTTTAAAAAACTAACCATGTGTTTAATGCAAATGCAATCACGCTAATGTGATTCACATTTTTTAAAGTGCACATTGAGAGAGTGGGTAATAATGAGAGGCTTTGTAAACAAAATCACTGGGAGATACTAATAACGCAGCACTACTAAAGCATGTTATTTATTGCAAAATTCAGAGGAGAGAAAAAATGACCTATAATCAGCTCTTCATTTCCTGTTTTTAATACTCAGGTATTTTAGGATTGCGCTTTTCTTTTGTTGGTCCTTTATTTGTTTGTGCTTTTGGCCTTGGCTGTGTAAGTCTGGGAGCAGGAGTCAGTGATCAGAAGGAGTGAGGACATGTGCATAACATTTCACTTTAATTCAGCTGGTTAAACGGAAGGAGATAATCTCGTCCTCTGAACTGCCTCTGGAAGAAATTCTGATGACTCCAAGGGGTACATATCCACATTAGGCCTATGCGGATAAAGTTACATAACAGAGTTATATATAAAGTTATAATACATAGAAAATGAAAGGTGGTTTGCTGTCTAAAGTTTATTAATACATCAATGTCTAAACCTAGATTGTCTGTGGCTTCTAGTAAACCAAAAAATTTCCAAGATATTCACATAGGATGGCAAATATGATCTGGTGCTTGGCAGCTGGAGGGCATGGGGAATACTCCAGACCTTTTTGAAATAGTACAAAACATCTGTGTTTAGACAACTGAATCCCACCGTGGGTATCTATGTTCAGGTGAATCGAACAGCTTTCCATTCCCCACTAGTGATATTGAATAGAACTAGATGAATTTTGATGTCTGGTGCACTCATGGACCTAAATGCCCAATACAAGAGAGACATGAACTTGCTGTTACCCAGAGGGGCTGAGGAATCTCCTTCCTAGGAGATATATAAAACTCAACTGATATGGCCCTGGGCAGACTGCTCTGGGCGACCCTGTTCTGAGTGGGGCATTGCAGCTCTGGCTCTGGAGCTGCCTTTTCACATCAGTTGTTCTGTGGTTCTGTTCTGGTGATATGTGCAAGGAAGGAAGAGCTTTTGAAGGAAAAGCTACTTAGAAATACCTCAGCCAGAAAAGTGTGGTTTCTGGTTTCTGTATATGTAAATACAACCATGCAGACAACAAAACTGTAGTTCCTTGATTTGTACTCACATGCATCCAATATCCAGAAGTACCTACAGCGTGAACACAGAAAAGTCTAGTACGATAGGCCCATAATGCAACCTTAAGAGAAAAATAGTGTCACTGCAGACCCTGTCCTCCCTCCAAATAAGTACAATTTTGTTAAAAATGTGCCTTTAATGCCTTCTAAATGTTGGTGAGAACATGGGCTTTCAGTAAAGGTTTTATACAGATTCCTAGGCCTCTACTGATATGGAAAATATATCCAGAGTTTTTTTTTTAGTAATTTCAACTATTTGCCATCAAAATGGTATCAAGGTATTGTTCATGCCAGGGTTTTTCACAAAAGTCACAGAATTACAGAACCACAGAATGGGTAAGGTTGGAAGGAACCACAGTGGGTTCATCTGGTCCAACCTCCCTGCTCAAGCAGGGCCATCCCAGAGCACATGGCACAGGGTTGCATCCAGATGGTTCTTGAGTATCTCTAGTGAGGGAGAATCCAAACCTCTCCGGGCTACCTGTTCCAGTGTCCAGGCACCCACACAGGAAAGGATTTCTTCCTCATACTCAGGTGGAACTTCCTGTGTATCAGTTTCTGCTCACTGCCTCTTGTCCTATTTCGTGGCACCCCTGAAAAGAGCATGGCTCCATCCTATAGGCACCCTCCCTTCAGATACTTGTAGACATTCATTTTCCCCCCACTGAGGTCCCCTCTCAGTCATCTCTGCTTGAGGCTGAACTGTAGAAATGTGACTGTACTGGATTTGCCTCTTTATACTGTCCAGAATCCTTCAACATTATCTCAAAACAAATGCTCTCAAACACTACCCCAAGTCCTCACAAAAACTTGAGACTGCTATATTTAGTCAGATCAAGAAGGCCTTCAACTCAGCAGTCTGTGTTCAACAGCAACAGAAAAGTGCTGAGAAACTACAGATAAAGCTTATAAGGTGCTTTCTTTTAATAGTATCTCATTACATAATTCATCCCACATATTATTACTTATTACTCCATTATTTAGAGAAAACATGTTCTAAATAAGTTGTTAGAAAGTATTTTATAAACAAAGCATATTTTCTCTTAATACCTGCAAGGGAAAGATTTTGCTTTGCTAAATCTTTGATTAAAAGCTTTCAATGTGTTGTTTTTGCACCAACATAAACTTGCATCAGCGAATCAGCTGCATATATATTGTTACTTCTTTGTAATGAGCTTAGTTTCAAAAAATTTTTCTTTAGAGAGGAGTATGTGGAGCAGGTAGTAAAATTTAAAATGACAACATGGATTCTCTCATTCAAAGACTCCGCAGACTCTCCACCTAAATACTTTGGCCTCAATCCCATTTTCTTTAAGATGCTGTTGCAAATAATTGAATGACAGGGAAAGAAAGCTAGTTTTATCACTGCATCTCCAACTACAATTTCAGTTCAAAAATTTAAATTATATTTTCAAACTGATACCTTGTTTTTCAACTCAAGACATTTTGTGAAGAGTAACTGGTATTTTTCCTCTACACTGTTGTAATCATAACTCCTTCTAGAGCATAATCTTCCAGCATTATTCTTAGAAAGATTTTTTAAAAATTTTATAGATGACTCATAAACTTTGAAAAATGGATCTTATAATGAAAATGCTGACATAACATTAACCATAGCAGCAAGAACAGTGTCACAGTAATTTATTTACATGTTGCTTTTCAATTTCTTTGCATGCTATTGTTATCATTTTTATGGCAAGTATTATTTTTCAACAAGTTTCTGATTTGCAGTTTTATACTGCCATCTTTACTGTTGGCTGGGGTTTTCTTACAAATTAATTACACTCTTCAAGGAAATTGCTTAGGCCTAGAAAACTGACACAATTTATTATTGTTTCCAAAGGGAAAATTTAATGTCTTCACTGCAGTATGGGCTCAGCCCTACTGTAGTTTTCTCTATAGTGATAAGCATAATAACATAAATAATAATGTAATAATAATTCTTAAAAATCATCAGAAGACATCTGTTCAAGTCAGGAAAGATTGCTGGCCTAATTCTCTTCTCAATTCCAAAGATTTAATATTGGTACAACTCAAATTTCTGTGAATTTATTACATATTGTACCACTTAGAAGAGCTAAACTTATCTCTTTTCTAATGGAATGAACTAAAATCTGAAGGAATATATATAATCTGCTGAATTTAAAATTGGTATTTATGGGGAAGGAGAAGACAAGGACTTTATTCAAAAGAGAATTATAGGAAGAATAATGACACTCTCTTAGTTGTCAGTAAACTATCATAGCACAGGTACAAGGAGATACTTCAAGTCTTAATTCATGATCAAAATGATGACTTAGCTGTCATCACAGAGACTGTGGGATATGCTGCACATCTGACACAGACATAGAAGACTACAATTTGTTCAGGGAGACAAGCAAGGGAAAAATGCAGGAAATGTGTTTTATATCAAAGGTGTAAATACTAGTTTAGATGCTACATGAGAATAGACTGATTGAAAATCTGCGGCTAATGTTAAAAGGAAAGAAGCAAAGGAAACTGCTATGACTGGGGATTACTCTAAGCCACCAAATGCATACAATGAGTAAAACCCCAGAGAGAAATCTTTTTGTGACTAATAGAAGAATAAACAAAGTATCTTAACTAGTAAGAAGGAGAATATTTAGCTATTAAGGGGCCTGCTGGGAGCAGGGAAAAGGAAAATGGATGGTTCAGGAAGATTTTGGAATTAGTTCAGAAGTTATTTAAATTGAAGATGGAGACATAAATTAGACAGGCAAGCTCTTCTGTACCAGTTCTATTAAAATGGGAAGAAATGGTTGAAATGAAGGTGTGAGTGATAATACGATCCTTAACAAAACATCAGATAGAGAACAACAAAGGAAAAGCAAAGGATACTACGGAAAATAACTTTCAGAGCTGGTGAGGAAGAAAAGTATATACAAATACGTGTGTGTGTGCGTGTGTGCGTATCCAAAGATGGGGAAAAACACTGCAGAAGAGCTGATAGCTTTGAAAGGAAACAACTTCAAATTATTCCATTTCAGATGGTAGCTAGGGGAAGCATCAATAGACTAACTCAGCTAAATCAAGTTATCTTTGCTGTCCTGAAATTCAGCAAGAAAATTCACAAAATGCTAACATGAACAAATACTGAGAAGAAGCATTAAGGGAAGCATCGACATGGGACTATAGGCCTTGATAAGAAAAGAGATGTAACTATAAAGAGATTTCTAAAAAACCTCCACTCTATCAGTACATTAACAGTACCAGGAAAGTAGGTGTTATTTTGTTAGAGAGTGGAGACAAATTTGTTGTGTTAACAAATAAATATGTTTGCAGCCTTGTTTGTAACACTCCTACTGGGAAGATTCAACCCACATCCCAAATCCCACTGTGTTCTTGGAGAAGCTTCCATTCCACATCCTCCCTTGAATTCCATTTCACTTCAATCTTGAGATGGAATCACAGAAGGACTTCTCCAATGAAATGCAAGAAGTTCAAAGTGTGAAGTCTGTTTATTACATAGAGTGCTACCATAAAAGTTTAGGTGCCAGTGTCACTACTCACGTTAATTGTTCCAGCCTTTATCCACTAAAAACTAATACAGAAATCTAATAGGGAAAAGAAATAGTCACCTACTTTCTACTCGTGTGTCAGCTATATCAAGGTAAAAATACTCTGATTTATAACACTGAAGGAGTATGAGGGAGGATTTGATTTTTTGTGGATTAGTCAGTTTCTCCCAGTTCATTTACCTCATGCTTCAGGATATTACACAAAATGTCAAAATATCCTTCTTCAGTTTTGAGATCTTCTTGCTTTACCCATATTATTAGTACTATCTGTCCTATGGTAACGTTCAGAAGTTGAAGAAATTACAGTATAAGTAGGCAAGACAGCAACGAGTGCAAGAAAGCCTTGCAGCATTCCTCTGAAGTACATATTTTTTTCTCCTATTGCCTGTCCACACTCTCTACTGCAACTGTGCCAGGGGATGAATAAAGAAACACAGAAGAAATAGTCATCTTGACATGCAGGGGAGGATTTCAGAGACTTAGCAGCACCAATCCATAATTATCTATGAGAGGGGAGATAGTATATATTACATGCATAAACTTGTAATTGTATTTCATCAGGCATTCCCAGCCATTGCCTGATAAGGGGTGTATCTGGGTACATCAATCTAGAGAGGTTAGAAGAAAACAATCTCTCTACTATGTCCATATTATCTTAAAAGAGCAGTGACTGTTTCTCCTCTCTGTTCACCTCATTGATATGTAGTTTTGTACACAGTGTGCTCTTGCTGACTGCAGGATGTACACTAGCCTCTGCCTGCTTTATTTATTTATTTTATTACTCACCCTCTGCAGCGAGATCGAGGAAATGGAGCTCAGTATGGAGTGCAGGGGAAGGGCACTTTGATTGCACAGGATTGACTATGGGTTGTTTCAGGGACAAACCAAGGGTGGGTAAAAGGAGGAATCAGGGTATCTTGAGGAAGAACAAGTGGGAAAATAGAAGTATAAGTCAATAGATGAGCCAGCTGTGTGTAAGCAGGGGCTGGTCAGTGCATCTGCGTGGCCGTGCCCTGTGCCTGACCATTACTGTGTGTCCTAGCTTCTCACTAAACCCCATTTCTAGGTATTTTCCTGATTGAGGGTCTCTGTCCTGTGTGCAAAAGTGTGTGTGGGGCTCAGTGACAGCCCTGGGGCTGGGCCAAGGAGTCAGGGCAGTCCATGTGTCCATGGTGCCAGCGACTGGTGTGAGCATGACAATATTAATTAGTTATTAGTTAATAACCTTTAAAATTAAAGGTTCTTCCAGCTAAGAAAGAGAATGGGTGCTGTGGGCTGGGTCTGTGGGCAGGACGTGTGCCTCTGACGGTGCAACCACAGGAGGAGGTGGCAACTGAAGGTGCCAGCGTAAGGGATCTGGAGTCCAGGCCAACTGCTGGAGAGACAGTAGGGTCTGGGGGTGCACTGAGAGATACATTTGTGTGTGTGTGTGTGCATGCGAGGGTGTCTGTACTGGCAGCTACAGGGGGACTGTGGCCTTCAGGGTTTGTATGTCCATACGCCAGCAACTGAAGAGACTGGGACTCAGGGGCAGCTACTAGTCAGACTGACGGTCAGCATGCGGCTGCCACAGCCTCCTCCCTAGCAGGCTTCTGTATTTGGAAACTCTGTAACATCTATAAACCAAGGACTTAATTGTTTTACCCAAATCAAGTGCTGCACGTCAAGCTAAGGAGCCTTACTTGGTTCCCTGAAATTATTTTAGAGCATACAAACATTTACTGACATATATAAAATATAGCCCTATTAAAATGAAGATTAGGTTTATGTGCCTCTTCCCTCTCTGTTTGTGTGTATTTACACAGACTGTAGACTTAAACTACAACCTACATTAGTTAAAGAAAGGACTAATGTATAGCCAGATTCTCCAGGGCATGGAAGCTAAGAAGTTTAGCAGTTCATCTTGTAAATCTATTATAATGTACAGCAAAAATCCCAGAGTCATAATCCCTGTTATTCTTCTGGATCAGTGGCCATTTTGCCAGCACCAGATCTTTCTCTTCTCTCTTTTTCATGACTTTCTTCTTGAGGGATGCTAAGTGAAAATAAATGGTAAGGGAAAGAAAAATAAACACTCCTCTCTGTTCTGCCACTCCCCTGCCCCCCCCCAATCCTTCTTCAGTGTTTGAATAACCTTTGAAAAGTTGCAATAGAAATTACTTTCCCATTGATAATATGAAAATGATTGAATTCAGATGACTTCTAATTTACTTTGTAGAGTCAAATTCCATGTAAGTATTCGAATTATGTGACGATCAAATGTAGTCTACAATTGCATTTTTCACAGTTCAAGAAAATTTCCACTCAAAACACTCAAATATCTAATGTCATAGCCTGAGTGCCATGTCTTAGAGATAAGCTATGTTTACTGCGTGCCAGCTCTCTCCTGTCCTTCAAAAACTCGGTAGGAAGAGAAAAGAGGCACAAGTTTTAAGCACTTTGATGACATGTTTGACATCTGATCTCTTAACTAAATAAGTTTCATTACTTTCATGGGCTATAAAGCTTTCTGAAAAATAAGATCCTTTGTTTCATGGAAGTCCACTGAAAAAAGGTCTTATTGGAAATAAAGAATTTTGTCCTGGCTTTTAATGACAGTGTGTATGTTGGGAGAAATATTTATGTATAGAAGACCAACAAACTCTAGAGAAAATAACATCCTTTCTAAAATAAAACAAGAAACAGCAAGAGAAACCCATCAGATGATTAAGTTGAGGAGGAACAAAAGCAACAGGAACCAGAAGACAATACTGGTCCTTCGGTCTGCTGCACACTCGGTACTGGGTTCTTTTTCTTGATTCACACTTGAAAAAGTAATCAGTGTGGAGCATTTAGCTTAGGAAGATCAATGATACAACTATTTTGATGTTATTTAGCACATTTATTGACATCTGCTTTGTTTGTTTGTGTGTAGTTTATCACAAAGAATAATTTCAAACGAGCATTCATAATTTGTTTGCAAAATATCCTTTTTTCAGCTGTGGATGTATTATTCTAGTGATTTTTTGGGACTGGTTTAGCCCAAGCAGGTGATTAAGCACCACGCATCTGCTCACTCACTCCACCTCCTCCACAGTGGGATGGGGAGGAGAATCAGGAAAAGAGTAAAACTCATGGGTTGAGATAAAAACAGTTTAATAATTGAAACAAAGCAAAGCAAAACACAGCTGATGATGATGAGGAGGAGGATGATGATGATGAGAGTGATAATAATACTATTTAGTAATAAATGTAATAAAAAGAGGGGAGAGAAAGAGAGCTGAGAGAAACAAGTGATGCACAATACAATTCTCATGACCAGCTCAGCTCACCACAACACTCAGCCTGTCCCCAAGTCACGACTGACCCCTGCAAGGTAACTCCTCCCAGTTTATATACTGGGTAGGATGTTCTGTGGTATGGAATATCTCTTGGCCGCTTTGGGTCACCTGTCCCAGCCATGCTCCTGCAGAGCTTCCTGTGCAGCTCCTCACTGGTGGACCACAAGACACAGAGAAGTCCTTGACAGGATAAGCATGTCTAAGCAACAACCAAAACATCACTGTATTATCAACATTATTCTCATACTGAATCTAAAACACAGCACTGTACAGCTACTAAGAAGAAAATGAATTCTATCCCAGTTAAAACCAGGAGAGGGACCTAAAAACTCTAATTTTTTTCCTTCCGTGATTACTTCCATAACTTATTAACATCTTTACAGTGTCCAGGCCCTTTTTAATATTGGCAGCTATACTTTCCAAATAAGTCAACTTTTGTCTGTCATGTAAAATCTAAAACATGCTTTTAAGCAATATCATGTACACAGTGGCCAGCTTTTTCATGTCCTGCACTGCGATTAGTGAATGCTCTTAGCAACACAGACCTGAAAACCAACAGAGCATCTAAAAAAAATCTAAAAACCATCTGTAAGATTTCTTGTCTGGACTTTTCCTGTTATTTTCAACATTTCAGTGAGAACAAAGGAAACTCTATATCATAATTTCATTTAGAGGTATTTTTTTTCCCATTTGTAGAGATAATTTGCTTATTATTAACTTACAGTTTAAGGCTAGATTCTGAAAATATCTTATTCTTTACTCTGTTTCACGGAAATCAAGGCATTGTTCAATAAGAATGAGTCTATAAGAAACTAGCCGTGCTGGAGAAAACCTTAGGCAAAAAATGTTTTCATACAAATCATTCATTAAATGACTGTGAATAATGAAGAAACTAATATAAATTGCTATCTATTCACAGACAATTCAGTAACGGGCTGGATTTGACAAACTGTTTGTTACAAATAATTCACACCAGCAATGAATATGATCTCTCCAGCTGTATGTCTATTTGGGATTAATAGAGGTTTTTTCTCTCTACATCATCTGTTTGTTTTGTTCTGTTTGTACAGTTTGCACTAAATTGCTCAGCTTGTGGTATATAGCCAGCAATTAACACCACTTAGCAGCTGTTAAATAGGGTAATCGCCTGTTGTTATCCTTATTCAGGAACTAATTGCTCTCAGTGCGCCACTCATAAACCCACCAGAGCACCAGGTATGATCTGTTGAAGATGATCTGATGTGAAAGGGGCTTTACTTTCTCTCCTCAAGGATCAGTTCCACTGGCTACTAACGCCTGCAGAGTGGAAGGACACAGGACCACCAGTAAGGATCTCTTTTCGTAGAAGTCAGAGGGTCGGTGTGAGCCCACGGGTGGGCAGATTTGGTGGATAAGAGGAACTGCATGTAAAATCACACACAGCACTGAGTGCCAGTGTGAATGGCACTGGCTGTACTGCTGTCCTGGTTTGAGCAGAGCAAACTGCAAAGTGCAGCATCTTCTGTGATGGCATAGTTCCTGAACGGATGGTTAATGTTTTCTCATTCCTTTTTCTTACTACTATCCTGAAGACATTTTTAATGCAGATGAAACAGATTTATTATTTTTTCCTATTAAAACTGACTGCTCAAAAGCAAAAGAATGCTAGTGGCAGAAAGAAATGGAATGAAATTAATTAATTATTAAATTATCAGAATTAAGTAATGTGATTTTGTTACATTATTTACATATGGAATACATTTAATATGCTCTTTTTGGTGAAGTATTCTTGAAGCACCAGTAATCAATAATGTGAATATATTCCAAATATACGCACATCTTCTCTTGGTCTGCAGCTACACATAGGAAAGAAATATGCCTCCTAATACAAATGAAATATGCTTTGTAATTAATGGGGAACTTACAAGGGCAGCAGTCAGAAGTAGAAGATTTGGGTTTTATTGCCTGCGCATATCTCTTTGCAGCATATTGAATGAGGTTCCAGAATAAGTAATGTAAGGTGAATCATGGTGTCTTGAATGTACCTCAAACATCCTTCATGACCCTTGTGCTGGTCACTCACGCTGGATACTTTAGAAACACACACTGATTTCAGGTTTCCTCTATTGTAAAAAGCTACTAGCATTCTAATTAGAAAATCTAAGAATGACTTTAACTCCTTAAGAGCTGGATAAAAACCGTAGGCCTCCCATATAATTGGAAGGCAGTTTTATCCATGCTCTTCGAGAGGGCATGCAAGTAGAAATACACAAAAATGGTTATTCCAGTAAAAATCTCCCTGTTCTTCCTATGCATTAAATCATACACTTGCAAGATAGTAGTTGCATCAGAAGGAACCAATTCCTGATAGTCTGTGAAGTGTTAGAGTAGTACGTTATTCAACTTTCCCTTCAAGAAAATTTAAAAGACTTAGGTAAAGATCCAGGTAAATATCTAGGCTGGAGGGTTGAGGTTTATTGGCTCTAGTATGAGCTAACACTGAAAATGAAACAAAACGTTTTTTTTTTTACACTGATAATTGGTTTTCTTTATTGCTTTTCTGTTAATCTGACACAGTTTACGAATGCTGTTTGGATGTGTGTACATGTAGTAGGGTCAAACACCAATTTCAGGAGCTACAACCTTTGCACATAATTCGTATTACCAAACAAACGTACAAAACCAAAAAGCCAAACCCCAACAAATCCCAAACAACTATAAAGAATGTGAAGCAACACAAGTGGTTTGCAAGCTGAAATTCAAGAATATTGAATGAAATTTAAATGCATCTGTTACAAGTCAAATCTAGTTCACTGTATGAATTTATATTATGACTATATGCTTGTTTCTGTTAAAATATTCTGCAACAGTAGGAGAGAAATGCAGAAGTTTAGCATGAATTCATTGTTTTGACTGTTAAAATGATGTGTCCAAGCATAATGCTTCTTTCTGCAATCCTAGTTCCCAGAAATTACAAATCCAAGCTGGGTCCTTTTGTTCTCATACAGAAAAGAGAATTACACCTTTAATAACAACCAGCCTGCTGATCAAGAGACCTTTACTGCTTTCAACAGCTCATACAAAAAAAAAGCTCTGAAACCTGGGTTGTGTCCCATATTATGTGTGTATACGTCAGAATTAGGTATGCATATATACATACGAGATGGTGATATCCAGAATGAAATGCCTCAATGAACCTGCCTTGATCCTTTGTTTACAGATGACTCACACCCACTATTACTGTTGCCTATTACTACCTACTAGTTTGATTATTAGAATAATCAGCCAGAGAGGAGTGGGATTCGAAAGTTTTTCGCTGTTCAAGAAGGCTCAGATTTACAGCTTTATCCCTCTGCTAAGGCTGGGACCAGGTGAGTAGTTTGATGACAGTTCTTAAGGGTTCACAGAACACCGCCCTCAGTCCAGAAATTTCACACATGCCTTCACATCCTCATAATTCTTCGCTTGCTCCTTCCAGCAAGGTTCCATACTTTCACCCTGATGTCTCTCCATGTTTCTCCGACTTCTGCAGGAACATACTCCAGCAGATACACTGTCTCAGAGGTATCAACATAATATTACCTAGTAGGATGAAAACAGCAACATTCCAACTTTTCCAGGAGCTGTTACAATCGAAATAGGAAGAAAAGCTTTTCTGAAGCTGTTATGCATCACACAAGAATCTATTGCTCTAGGCAAATGCCTGATATTCCTATAGCTGTGGGTATTATAGATAATCTCAAAGGGAAATATGCCAAAGATTTTCCATTAAATAGACTACCCAAAACCCCATGAACTTTCAAAGAAAAAAAATCCAGTGATCAATTGAGTTTTGAATACAGAATTGAGAAAAAGAAAAGGAAACCATGTAGATTAATTTTTTCATTTGATTTAGTTTTTTTAAAGAGACCTTTTATTTTTTTTCTGATCATTTAATGAAAAATTTTCAGATGTTTTACAGCACTGTTGGTGACTTGCAAAGGCAAGAGACAACTTTCCAAAACTGTTTCACCCATCGTAAGTCTATTTCATTAATAGCATTGAAATTCAACCAGTTATCAAAAATTTGCATCCAAATGTTAGTTTTATGTTTGTATTAGTTCTGATTAGTCCCTCTTCCAAAGCACATCAAATTATAGTTCAGTCTACTAGGGCAGGCTCAGTATCCAGTAGACTAGCAGTAATGTGGACTTTCTATTTCTTTTAATGGTAAGTTGAAAGTAAAACAAGATACTGTTTAAATAATTTGTCTGCAACTGCAAATATAACAAAAAGACCCAAAGGAAAAGTACAAATAACTTCAGTGAAATGCTATGTTTGTTTGTAGGGGATGACTACTAGTGAGAAATAAATGACTAGGTAAGAAATTAACTTTCCTCTTAGAACCTTTAAGGTTTGGAAAATTTCTCATTTTTGGCTTGTTGCTAAATCAAGAGTTCATTATAGACATAATTCAGTTCTTCTTTAGACGAGTCACTAAATGGGAAATATTTCAATGCACCTTTATTTTCTTTTCCAAAATATCATAGGCACATATATAGAAAAAATGGTGTTTCAGTTCAAATAATAAAAAGCCATTAAACCCATGCTACCTGCTAGTGAAGTACCTTAAGCTTTGATTGGTGTTCTTAATCTTGCCCTGTAGAAAAACAGAAAGATATAAATCTAAATATCAACGATTGAAATATGTCCCAGAGAGGTATACCTGCCTTGCATTACAAAAGCTTCTTTTGGCATACCATGTGCAATGGAGACAATTATTCTGTGGCAAATATTGGCATTTCAACTGATCACTAAACTCACCATGTTATTACAGTTTAAGTCCTCCACATCTTTTACATCTTTTATATCATGAAACAAAACTGAAGGGAATTTCCGTATGGAGGGTGCCTGTGAGACATGAGACATAGACTCCTCTCTGTAACATCTTGTAGGAAACAGTCCTGGACCAGATTGTGGCTAAGGCTCATTAATATTCTCTGCTGCTGAACAGCAAGGGCTGCTGGCATTTTAGCAGAAATCATGTCAGCCACTTGACACTGTTCTGGCCTTGAGATGCATAAATCAGTTACTGCTGCCTTATTTCCATTGCAAGTGAGCAGATGCAGAATGGGATGGTAGGGGGATGCTTCCACTTGCTTTCAGCTGACAGGCCTGCTTGCTTCAGGAATTTCTGTTTTCTAGCTACCTTTTCTTATCCATGCACGTCCCTTGCAGCCATGTCAGTAATTGTGAAAACAGATTGGAAAAAGCAAGTTGTTACCCTACATCTGTTTACTGATCTCCTTAATTCCTCAGTTCTTAGAATATCTGTAAGATGTGAATGCAATAGACTGTAGAAGTTCTTCATCAGGAAATGTATCTGGAACCAAGATACCAAGCTGCAGTTTTAAAACATCTGTTTAAAGTTCCAAAATGTGCTTTAGCCAATGGAAAGAGAGCAGTTTTTCTGAAAAACATAAGATCCTTGCTTTAATGAAAAAAGATTTTCAGGGTACTTCCAAATCCTAAAGCTTTTCTTTTTTTTTTTTTTAGTAAAATTGAATGTGGCCCAAGAAATTTCTAATAGCTCTGCACAAGTTTCTAAAGCAAGGTCTGTAGAAACCCAGTGAAAATATTTTTGTTGCTCAGCTATAGAAATATATTCAGTGCCTCCTACCACTCTCATTGCCCTAAGAACATTATAGAATGATTAGTTTTTATTATTTTCCCATGAAGCATTTAATCCTTTTTTTCTCCTGGCTTGTCTTGCATCCAGTCCAAGTCTTACACTTCCCAAATCTAGGAGATGCTGAAAAGGTGCTGAGAAGAAATGGAATTCTTTTCTGCACAGATCTCAATTAGAGCATGTAATTTATTGCCACAAGATGTTATGAAGGCCAAAGTACAAATGACTTAAAAAACCGATTGGACCTGTGCAAAAAATATAGGTCTTAAGTTGCTGCTAAACATGATCCTAAGGATGTAACCTCTGCTTTGGAAAAGTTCCTGAGCTGTAATTATGGAAATTCGGGAGCTGTATGAGGAACAGAACTGCTTGATCTAAGCCTTATTCTACTCGGGGTTGTTTTTTTTTTTTTTTTTTTTTTTTTTTTTTTGTTTTTTTTTGGTTTTTTTTTTTTTTTGCATTTTTTTTTTGGGTAAAATATATTTTNTTTTTTCTCTTGGACATTTTATTAGGGATAAATGTCATTTCTTTATGACTCTATATAGCAGCTCTCATTCAGCTTCAGATATTTCCTGTGCTAGATACAACCTAGTTAATTTAGAGCTGCGAGACCACACTCTGGTTAAAGAATGGAAAAAATAAAGGAATGCAATGGAGTCAGTACACTATTTGCAGTAAATTCTTGGTAAGCATATCAGTAATTTTTTAAAATCCCTTCTTTCTGAAATTCCTTGTGCATTAATCCAGCTGTTAATCTAATACAGACCGAAAGAAATTTTGATTTTCTAATTATTATTATTTTGTGGTCAAAAACATTTAACTACTGATATTTGGTTTTGTGATACTGAAACAAAATGCAATAGGCATCTAGCAAAAAACTGCTGACCAAATGGGTTTTTGTTTGGTTTGGGTTTTTTTTACCCCAGCAAGATTGAGTATTTTCCTAACTAATTTTCTTTAAAAAGTAGGAAATAAAGCACCTATTTTGAGATTTTATGTGCTGGTATTTACTTTATACTAGCTTTCATTTAGCATCTGAATAACCTTTAATTAATATTCAGGTTGCTATCGCAAATATAAAAATATTAACAAAATAAGTGTTTGGTGGTGACTTACATAAAAGATAATTTTGTAACTAATTACAAGCAAGTGAACATGACATCGCATCACATCCTTATCATAGACATCGTCTTTGAAATCCACTGTTGTGTATTAATAATTGTTAAATTTAAAGCCTTAATATGTTCAGATATATTTTAAAGATTAAGTGGCGCCTTTTTTTTTTCCCTGATTTTAGCCCAGTAGAATGAGATTCCTCCCACACACATGCTTATAGTGGTGTATGCAGAAATATCTTGTCAAAAATGCTTCTGTAGGGTCTGAAATGAGACAGTAGGTCCACTAAACACTTACGTAGAAGCAGCCTAAAGAGACTGATGTTTTAACCATTAAAATCTTGACTAATCTGAGCAGCGAGATATCTTGATTTTTTTAAAAAAGTGTCTAGCAGCCATCAGCTTTTTCTTTATCCCTGTTAGTCAGATTACCATCTTCAACGAGGATCAGTCCAATGTTTCCTTTAGTTCTCCTCTTGCTATTAACGTACTTTGAAATCTCTTCTTGTTATATGACACAATACTGGTCAGTTTCACCCTAATTGAGCTTTGATCTTTTGTGTCTTCTTCCTTGACCTACAAAACACTGCTCTGTATTCTTTTTGGAAAGCTTGACCTTGCTTCCAGAGTTCATGCAATTTTTTTTTTTCCTCTTGATCTCAACAAGGAATTTCGTGTTCAGATAAGCTGGTCATCTACCCTGCTTGCTTGACTTATGACACAGTGGAATTGCTGCTCTTGTTGTTCTCTAACATGGTTCTTAAATACTGATCAGCACTCCTGAACTCCTAAGCCTTCAAAAGCAGATTCCTGAAGTACTCTGCTAAATAGCTTCTTGAATAGCCTAAGGTTTTCTCTCCTGAAGTCTAGGGTAACAACTCTGCTGTCCTTTTTTTCTTATTAGCGACAGCAAACTGGAACAGCTTGCCAGTAGAGGTATGGAGTCTCTCTCACTGGAGATATTCAAGCACCATCTGGACACAATCCTTGCCATGTGCTCTAGGATGACCCTGCTTGAGTGGGGAGGTTGGACTGTGATTCCTTCCCACCTGAACAATTCTGTGATTCTGTGATTGCACTGAAAATTTTGAACTTGACTATTTCGTGATCACTGTGGCCAAGGCAGCCACCTACCATCACATCCTGCATGACTGGGTTTCAGATTCACTACAACTAGCTTAGATAGAATATCCTTTGGAGAACAAGTCTCAGAAACACTAATCATAAGAGTCCATCATAAATCAAAATTCTTAGCCTGCCTATTTCTTAGACAGGGCCAGTTCCCTATTTTCCCACCAGGATCCCATGCCCTATCAGTTCTATAGCACTAGAAGGTCCTTCCTGGTGGATTCCTGTTTTAAAAAAAGTGCTCTGTTTATACCACAAGCGATCAGTGTAAATAGCTTCATTATATTATTTTTAGCAAAATTACATAACATGAAATTATGGTTATTCTGAGTTAGAAATATAGGACTAAGTGTAAATCAACATTACAGTTTGACATAGAGATACCAAACTAGCCTGAAGAGTGCAAGTGGTCTGCTGTGGTGTGAGAGCTCACTGAAGGTTAATATACCCTGCTGAGAGAAGATGTTTCAAATGTTGACTAACTCACTGTGTTTGCTTTGGTCTTTGTATATCCTTAAGGTGGATTTTTCCTTATTCGGTACGTGTAGACCTTATCAGGAAAAGAAACAATATGTCTTCAGTCCTATTCTTCAGCATTAACACTTTCTATCTCATACTATCTATATTCAGAGATAAAATCCTTTAAATGCTGCCTATTCTACATTCTTAAACACAGTGGAAACAGAGAGGCATGGAAATTCAGCATCAGAAAATGGCTTGCCTATTCAGGGTCAGAATCACTTTTTGTTGTGTTGTTTCTGAATAACCTGAATGCACAGCAGAGATCAAAAGACCACTATATACTGCCAATATAGAAGAGGACTAGAAAATAAGTATTTTCCAGCACTGTCAGGCAGCTTTCTGCCTGGTTCTTGCTATGCTATGAAGTGGAGAAGAAGTAAGGTGCAGTCACCTGTCTCTACACTTTTTCTTCATTACTCTTTGATATGTTCTTCAGGAAAAGCTGAGGTATGTCGTGACTGAAATGATTTGTTCACTGTATTTGTAGAATGGATTCAGGGTGTAGCCACTTTTAAGTAATTTGTGAAAATGTTTCCCCTTCAACATATTTCTCCAAGATTTCAAAGGATAATTTATTTGTTCTTAAGGAGTACTCACAAAGTCTAAATTCTGTGTTTAAGTACAGCAACTTTTGAGTCCTGCTGTTAAAGGAAAGAAACGGGTTCCACTTGAGTGCAGCTGAGTTAGTTTCTAGCTTTAGCTCACCCTAAGAGAAGCCTTTTTCTCCACTGACTGAAGAGGGAAACTGAAGCCACTCATCTGCTAACGCAGGGCTCTGATGGATGAGTGGTGAGAGCTTGCCTTAGAACGGTGCACCCACCTTTCTATCTTGCACTCACTTGATGGACTCTGGACATGCTCATTAATCAATTTCTGAACTTCTCAGCTTCTTACAGTAAGATATCACTGATACCACCTTTCCTCAAGACATCCTGCTATAAACTAGAGATGATGATTGATGGGTGGGAATGGCTTGAATCAGTGGCCAGCCTTCATTTGTGTTCTGCCCTTGCTGCAGGGACATCTGAAATGGACATTAATCAAATCTTGCATAACGAGAGTTTATGGTTCAGTTTTCTGAGGGAAAATCCTAACTGAATTTAGCCTGCAATCAGGGGGCGGTTGACAAAGAGCTCAGAAATCTCTGCAGCGGTTAGTTAGAATGAGCAGGAAAGGGTAGCAGCTGCATCAGTAGTCTCAAGAAACAACATTCTTGCTTGCCAAGAAAACTTTTAGCTACCTAAGACAGATGTATAACATCAGAGAGTACAAATAGCTTCTTAAACATCTCTCTAATCATTTTATTTCTGATTGCATGCACATTTACTATCAGTTCCTGTCAAGATGTACACTTGTTCTACAGGAGCAGCACTGAGGTCTTTGATTTCTTATGCAGAGGTTATGAAAGAGTTATGAGACAACCATGACAAGTGGCAGTCACAGCATGGCTAAAGGGCTGCAAACTTTTAAAACCTTGTACTTTGTATGCTTTCACTAGGTACTTTTAAACCAAGCTTTTGATATCACAAACATACACTTGCATACCTGATAAATAATTTGCAAGTTTCCAATTTTAAATTTAATTAATATTAAGTAAGCCACAAAATGTGAATTCCAATGAATAACATTTTCATTTCTGTGGGTTTTTTAATATCACCCAAAAGGCAACAATGAGGGAAAATCAAAGTTTTGCATCTGATGACCTAGCCTCAGAATCAAACTTCAAAACTTCATTACCGTTGTCTGAGGCTAATATTATTTTTGATGTGTAGTGTTCTACTCAAGCAAAGATTAATGAAATAATATATTAATATGATCAAAAACTAAAATACAAAGAGGTAAAAATCACATAAACATATATCTTGACCTTAGATGATTTTGTAGTATCTATACATGAGGAGGATTAGAACGGAGTTGCTTAGGAACAAATTATTATGAGCTGTTAATTTAAAGGCAGGAATGTGAAATTGCCATTTTGATTTAATTTTTAAGAATGTGTTTTAAATGGATCCCACTATGCTTTGTGCTCAGTCACCACTGAGCTGCACCACTCGTGCCTGCTTGTTCTGTTTCTGTGAAATATTAAAGCTGTTTGAAGATCCATTGTGCTGTGATTGATACTGATGTACACACATATGCTCGTCTTGTAATGATGGAATCAGAGACTGGACTATATTGAATAGAGAATTTAGAGATAATAGCGTGTTTATTGGTCTGATATGAGGACTCGGTACTGAGATGAAGAGTCTATCAAGAGATATGACAATTAAAAAAAAAAGCCAAAAAAAGGCCAATGTTTCAGAGAAGTGATGAGATTTGTCTCACTTATTCACTCCTCTCGAGAGCTATGTTAGTCATTGATCCATCTTTCCTATGCCCTAGATATCTAACATAATTTGTGTAAACTGCTCATGGATGATGCCTGTTTCTTTTCTTTACTGTGGAAATAATCTAGATGACTAGATAAATTTGAAGATTAACTTTTTTCTTTTTTTGTGGTTACAGCTAGATGATCTAAATCCCACTTTGCATGTCATGTTTGATCTGAGAAATATTAGCTCTATTTAACTTTACCTCAATCATTTACAAGTCATTTTTGATACAATAAAAGCTACTTAAAAAAAAAGAAGAAAGAAAAGTAGAAGAAAGCTATTATCTGTCTTTCCTCAGTACGAGGGGGTAAGTTTGGGTTTTTGCATTTTTTATTTGGTGTTCCACTTTCCTGAGTTTCTGAATTATTTAATTTAGTGTTGCTTACTCTATACTATTTAGCTATATGCTACACTTCAGAAAAAATGCATATTGAAAGTACTGTATGCCTGAAGAAAGGATACGAACCAAATACTTTCATTCCATTGTTGTAATTTTAACTAGACCAAAGTTTAAAATGACAAAACTAACAGCTCTTTCAGAAATGACATCTTCAAGCTGTCATTTCTTTATCATAGCAGAAGGTGCTATGGCCTCATTTTGGCTCCCAGTGTTGGATCCAGGCTTACTCAAAAATGCCGAACTTTCTCAGTGAGCTGCCAACAGTTTGCCCTAACATCTGGGTGATATTCAGAAAAGCATATTTGCTGTCAATAAAATGTCTAGAAAATCAAGGAAAAAAAGAAAAAAATGTTGAATGCTCCTAGAAATATTTTTGGAGGCATTGAGGGAGCCCTGATCTATGATGCAAATGGTCAATTTTGTGTTCATCTTAACGTCAGGAGATATAGCAACACGTATTACCTACCATGGGTCAGTAGCAAGGTGAGACTAAAATTCCCCAACCCCCTTTTTTCTCATGTTCTGCGGTAGATTTGTGCCTGTATGAACCCGTACTTCATGATTTCTTATAAAAGCACAGTTGAATGTCCATTCAGTAATTTAGAGACTATCAATAAAAATAGACATTTACAATGGAAAGAAGATAGATAAGAGGAGGTGACACTTAGCTATTAAATTTCAGAAGACCAATAGAGTCTACCATCTATGTTTTTATGAGGTTTCCTTGTCTGAATAGTTTATAGTAAAAATGAAGATGGATTTTCCTTTAGATTTTTTACTCAAGTTTTATCATTATTTTTATTGGTTTTATGGTTATATTTGATGATTTGTTTTATTTATGTCTCAAAACATAATCATTATTCTGCATTTTAAGACTTATAAATTAGTTTAAAATACAATAGAATAAAATTTTAAATATGCATGTCTACTTAAATGCTTTTTACCATCAAAAAAAAAACCTCTCTCAAAATCCATAGACTCACATAGGCAGATCTACAAAGGAATTCAGAGCCTGTGGCAAAAAACTGTGAGACTGAAAACTTCTATTTATCTGGAGGCATGCAAAATACAGACACTCCTCCTGCACCCCAGCTCCCCATTTAAGAAGTGATTCAGTTTGCAAATTAGTCTTTGGGCACTCAGGTAACTCAGGAAGACAGAACATTTCATTTTTACACATAGAACGGCAGGTTAAGAGTAGCTCATTATAGGTCATCATCAGCTCTAGCAGAGCTATCGTGTATGTTGGGCAGTTCATAATTATGCTTTAGTTAAAACCTTGTTATTTTCTTTCTTTGACTAGATAACAGTAGCGTTTCTATGGCCTTTACGGTAGGTGCAAAGTAGATAAGAGTAATAATTTCCTATCACGGAGAAATGCTGCTAAGGTGGAGGAAACATTACCTTTAATTCATCTCTGGACTTCCACCACAGACTTAAACTGCAGATGTCTTTGGAAGTCAAGCAGTAAAGTTTGACCTTCACTCACATAGATAAAATTAACTCCATTGCTTTTGTCTGCTGATGGCAGATGTCAAGAAAAAGCATTTACATTGCAAGTCTGAGTCTCCTTGTGTTTTACAGTGTATTTCCCGTGAAAGGCTTTCAACCCTTCCTGTGCTGTTGCTGCAACAAGTAAGCAACCTGTCAAGCTTCAGAGAACCTGTGAAGCTTCTCTTTTCTTCCTCTGGCTCCTAACTAAGAGATGGACCTGAGCCACTGTGCCACACCACACGCTGCTGAAAGCCTCAGATGCAACTTCTTTATCTTCATAGAGACCTTCAACTGGGCACTACACTGGCCGCTGACAGCTGGAAAGAAACCCTTCAGGAGCAGGTCACACCTCAACATCTCATTCCAACTTCCTGTTTCCAGCAGGAGTCGGGGGAGTTTTTTAAAGAATTTAATCTGCTACCAATTGTCAACTAAACTGCAATTAGAAAAGTAGGCACGTTCCATCTTCTTTCTGGAGACCGAGCACCTCTTAATTGCCCAACTCTTCAGTATGTCATAGCAGACTACTACTGAGAGTGCAAGAAATGGCTAGGTAGGATCTTGCTGCAATTTGCTTTTACAGGTCAATAGTTCGGAACAGGTTCTTTTACAATGTTAGGCTGCAAAATAAGATATGAGATAAACCCGAAGATTTTTAATATTGCTTTTCACAGTAAACCTCATGCACAATCTGTTAACACACATTTTCAGTTGCTGCAATTCATGTAATTATGGTTAATTTGTTGTATAAATCATTAATTTAGTAATCAGTGCACAATACTAAAAACAACTTGGTATTAACTCTCGGTTTTTATATTCAATCATCTACACAATTATTGATGTTTTCTGGGATTTACATTAACATGAAAATTTAATAATTTTTGAAATGTTTCTAATTAATAATTACTGTGTTGTCATTTAGGAGGAATTTGACATTTTACAGGCCACATTTAAGTTTATACTTCCATGTTGTTTGCTTTATTTTGCTATTGGAGAGTAAGATATGGTGATCAGAACTGGCTTCATATTGGATCGAGATTGGATCAAGATGGTTTAACAGTCAAAACAAAAAGTCTCCAGAAAAAAACACAAAACAGGAAATAGATTTTTTTGGATGCATATGTGATACACAATTCAATTGAAATCAGACTACAAATTGTGTGTTTTTTCTAGAAATATATGACCAGACTTAGAGCTGCTTTAAAAATATGCGCATATGTGTAAGTCAAATGTGATCCAATTTCAGCAATGTGGTTTTTATCTGAGACTGTTGTAGCAGTCCAGTATGAAGCAGTAGCATAATCTGGACTCCCAAAAATAGCCAATATCCTCCTTTAGTCATAGCTTGGAGCAAAAGGATCAGTGAGGGCTTCAGAGCACTGTGCTGAGGTTCTGTTAGATTTTGTCACTTGGCTCCTACTGACCCCAGTGGGATTTGAAAAGTTGGGATTTGGAAGGTAAGAATGTCTGACAGTACTTTATCTGAAAATAAAAACAAGTCTTACTGGCTCTTTCTACCGCATTGTAGAACATGACATAAGGAAGGAGGCACATGGTGATTATGCTAATTCCCTTCTTCCTTCAAACACCTTTCTAAATCACTTCTTAGACAATGTGATCTTGCAACAAAGTGCCATTGCTTTTCTTATTTTCAGAATCATCCAAATGTCCTGTGAGAAAAATTAAAAAACACAAAAAAATAAAATTAAAAGCATTTTTTGTTGTATCTAGCCTGTAAATATGAGGACTTTTTCATCTAAATGTCATGACTGACTTTCATTAAGAAAATGTTGTGCTTAACATGACAATTCTTTATTTTATTCTAGTATCTGAAAACAGAAAGGGTATAGAAGAACACAATTTCAAGCCTTCAGTTTAATGAAGCAAACTAAAATTTTTCAGTAGCAATTTAAAGTATAAAAAACCAGAACTATGCACTTTTACAGAGGATAGTTCCTGGGTCTGGCTCCAGGAATTTCAAAGAGAGGTTTGAGTTGATTATCACCATTGTATATACTAGCATGGATTCAGACTGTTAAAAAATGAATATTGAGTTGTTAGTGAGTTTTTATGAATTTATTAGATTGTGCAACTTGATGCTATTTCCTCACAAGGCTCATAGAAAAGGTGTGAATAGAAGTTATATTACAGTGCTGACGATTTGTAGCAGATTTTGTGATAAAAATATCACCTCATTTACCAAGTACAAGTAGGATTTTAGAGATCATGTTCATTAGTTCCTTTGCAATATTCAGGCCAGCCTGTTTAGTTCCCAATATATGCACAGATCTTCAACAAAGATCCCACTATATGCACAGGCATTCAACAAAGATAGAAATTGCAATAGCAAGTTATGTCAGCAATTCCACATGCAGAATACATCTAGAATTTTTGGTTTCTAATTGCTTCCCAATTCCAACATTTACCTCTAAACCTGTGACTAAAATCACTTTTCCATGCTCTATGCCTGTTTCCACTTTTCAACCAAGTATCTCTGATTCGCAGTATCTTAGATTTAAATGGGGGTCTCCACCCAGGAGAAAGAATTTTTATCTATTCCATCAAATGTGTGCAATAAAATGTACACCAAACCAGTGTAAACACAGAGGTTACTTCCTCAGAATTTCTTTTATTTAATGCATTGTGTGGGAAGTTCCATGTTTCTATAATCCACTAGCTTGTATTTTGTAACTGATTCCACTCAAGTTTGATATAGTTTGAACCACAAGGGAACATGACAGTATTTAAAATGAACCGTCTTACAGCACTTAGCACTTGTTTCCACAAGAATTCCTGCAGTAGGGCTATCATTCTTCTATGACTGTCATCTCTAATGATTTTATTATAGTTTTTGTGGATATTTAGTGCTATTCCTTGAAAGTTTCAGATCTTGAAATACATCATTACATATGAATTTCGACTTTCTTTTAAAAAGTTGAGGCTTAAGTATTCCAAATTTACAAGAGCAGCAAAGTGCATGGTGGGTGATCAGATCCCTGATACTTCCCTGGGACAGTCAGTTCCCAAGTGCCACTCCATAGTCTTGTGGTCCTTCTCCTTGTTTTTCATGTATCACTCTTAATACCACTTTCTAAAGTCAGGAAGAACAAGGCAAAATGTCATGTAAGTAGTTGAGATGGAGTAGTTGAGACTTTTTTAAAGCTGTTATGTCAGATTCAAGTGATACTTCAGAAGGAAGAGCAATGAAAACTACACAGTGATCACTGCAAGATAAATTGGAATGTGTGCTGATAATAGGAGTCTGGCGGAATTAAGTCTGAGCAAGAGGACAGCTTTAGCCAACACAGGATTTTGACAGATTTTCCTTTATATTAATTTTGCTAACTTCATATCATTAAGTCAATCATGATAGAATTGATAGAGACAAAACACTATCTTTGAAAAATATTTTTCAGCAACAGAACCCTTTATGAAGTCAGAGCATCTGTCAATAGATGCAGGCAATTAATTTACCAACCTTTTCCTGTCTTTCATCTCTGAAACTGAACATCCAGAACTTTTATATTATTCAGCCATCCAATACACTTAAACATAATGTGAAACCTAGTGGTTGTTTAGCTGCGTGAGACAGAAAAGTGACAAGACGAGAGTTGAAAAGTGGCTTTTTGCCCCTAAATGGAGAAACATTGAGGAAATCTAGAAATGTCTTAGGATTTTAGATTTGTTTTATAATCGGGCTAGAAATACAGAAAACGCTTTTGTACTTCACTGCAAATGACTAGAATAGCAAGAATTTCTGGACAAGCCAGAGTTAAGCAGAAAAGCTAAAAGGAATATTAAGCAAGATTACTTTATGTCATGATCATTTCAACTTCCCTGGTCATGCTGAATACCATCAGACAGTTCTGTCTGTTCTCTGCAATTTTCAAGGGGTTATGTATAAAATTTCTTGGGATGGCTTGCCATAGAACAACTACTTATTTATAGGAAAAAAGCAATGCATTTTTATTTGAAACTGGAATTTGCAATGCCTTACACCACGCTTATGAAACATTGTATTGAGTACTTGTGAATGGTGCTATTATTTCTTGCAAATGCATGAAATACTATTTTTTTCAAAAGCTAAAATTTGAAAGTTTTATTCTTATTTATGATTAGTAAAAGAATGAACACCCTTAAACTGATCCTGTCTAAGTATCTGACAGGTAATTCTAACACTAAATTAGAAACTGTCAGTATAACAATCCTTATATAAATGTCTTTTTTTTGGGAGTAGCTTAGACAAACAGTAAAAATAATTTTCCTGAACCTGAATCTGGTCTTTTGTGAAATAAATGTATTCATTGTGACAGAATGATATAGCAACTTAAATTTTACTTCAGAAATATATGAATCCTGTAGGCCTGAACTTAGCTAGGTCAAGTCCCACAGGGTATAAGAGTAGAAAACACTCTTTATTTCTAACAGTATAAAAACTAGGGATCATGAAATGACATCATCACTGAGCAGGTTGAAACAAGCAAACAAGAAATATATTTTTACCTGAATACATACACTGTGGAAACTCTGCCAAGCAGCATTCCAGATGTCAAAAGTGTAAATCGGTTCAAAAAGCAACATGACAAACTCATGGAAGAGATACACATTGAGGCTTTAGCAAACAAAAATATCTCTGGCTCCAGAAATCCCTAGACAGTCTGCTGCTGAAAGCTGGGAGGATAGAGCAGAAAAAACATGGGATAAGCCTGTATCTTAAAACCTTGCCTGATTCTCACAGGTTCTTTCTTGTCAGCTGCCACTTCCTATTGTCAATGACCATTCAGCAAACAGACCCTTGGTCTGGCTCTTCCTATTTTCTTGTATATTATGCAGCCCCCCAGAACCAAGCAAGTCTCCCATTCACTCATTTGATCTAGACATGCAGATCTGCTGACACAGATGTGTTTCATTCCCACAGTGGAGCTGTTGAGTGGATTCTTGAGTCATACAGATAGATGTGGAGGCTCTAAATTATTACCCAGTTAGTGAACCATTTGTTATCATTTTCTTATAAATGCTCCAAATAAACAACATAGCTATGAGGAAAGCTATTCTTAAAAGAAAACTTGGCTTTTCTTTTGCCATCACACACACACTGAGGATCTTAAGTCTTCTGTCATTACAATCAGCAGAGAAACAATTTAGTAACTACCATTAAATGACTGGTAGACTCAGACTTGAGAGTGTACTAAAAAGACAGAAGTTTTGAAGAAGATATGTACACTGAAAGCTCTATTTACGGTGTCTACTTCACATGTGGGCATACCTTCTGACATGTCCTCCAGCTATTGAGACCTTTTCCCGTAAATAAGACAGGCTGCCAGGGTACTCCAATGCTCTACACTGCAGCAAGTTATTTGTGTCTTTCTTAATCTACATGCTCCATTATTTCTTGTGCATTATTTAAGTTTGCTCCAAGGAAAATTTCATCTCCAATTTCTTCTGCGGTATTGCAATGAATTTAGGAGGCAGAAATTGACATTTAATAACTAAATTTGTAAAATTAACTAACTTAGTCTATTTCTTGCAAGAATTACTCTTTGCTTTTCCCTACAGAAACTCCATCTCAAATGTTGCTTTATTATCTGCTTAAGTCCACCGCTGAAAATTCTGTATGTTAAGAAAAAGTTTATATTTATTTATCATTATTTAATAATATATATTAATATAACATGTCAGTCTTAATTTTTAAGTAGTTGAATATAATTTTTGCTTTTATATGGATGGTCATTTGCAAAGTCAAAAGTTGGAATTAATTGATGTGGAGATACCTAGAGTTCTTCCAGATTCAAAGCAAGAATCAGAAAACATGAGTCCAATGAAAGTAGAATTTCCCATTTTGTCTGGGAAATCTTGCAGTTAAAAAATACTATTTTGTCAAACATGAGTTTAGGATATTTTCTGTAGAGATCTTTGCTGGGTCTGGCTGGGATGGAATTAACTTTCTTCATAGCAGCCTTTTAACTTTCTTCATAGCATGTGGGAGAGGGGACTGAATGAGCTGCTGGGTGAGAGCTTAGCTTTTGGCAAAGTTAATCCAATATAACGTGACTCAGTTTTATTTCCATCAGTTAACTGATAGCTGCTCTCCTTTTTGTCCAATTCACTAGTAGTGATCAGTTGAAAATAAACCGATTTATTTGTCTCACTCTCATCAATGCCCTTTTTATCTACTACTTCACAGCTCTATTTTAGTCATACTAATTCTGCAGATCTTTGCCTTCTGATACTAATTTATCTGCTGCTCTGTACAGTATGAACAAAAGAAGCAAACCAATGATCCACACCTTTCAGTGTCATACATAAATGACCTTTATATTGGGAAAACACAGTATGAAAACTCAAAAAAACTATAATTTATTGAAAAATGTAATGGAAAACAACCAATGCCATAGGAAATTTTCAATAGTTTTTAGCAATTATTTTTAAAAGTATATGTTTTCTACCCACTCCCTTCTGCTTTCCTCTTTTTTTAACAGGAAATACAATAGATTGAAGAATATCCACAATTCAGTTTTTTACTTAAATTTTTGTAAGCTTGTTCAAATTTGAAATGAATCTTAGTATTTACTTTCCATTGCTTTAAGCTAACTCTTCAAACTATAAATAAACAGGTTCTAAAAGGAGTAACTGAGTATCAAGTTTTTCAGATGATCTCTCTTATTTCCCATGAATAAACTGAATTTTATATCAAGGAGTATTCCAGTCCCTTTTTCTGATAAATGTAAAAAAAACCCAAAACCAAGAGTGAAGCAAAAATCAACAAATAAAAAACCACAAACAAAACTCCCCAGCACCAAACCCCAAACTGTTATAAAAAGAGTCAGTGAAAACTTGAACACTGTCTTGTGAAATAAAAAGACATCTGGAAAAACCTCTTTATGACATTAAAATTCAATGAAGATTACAACATAGATGACACACCTGACCCTGTTAATTAGACATGGCTCTTTTTTAGAGGTTTGGTTCTGTGCCCTAGAGTTGCTTCCTCCTCACTCTTAAGGGGAGCCCAGGATGAAAAGCTCATATAGAAATACGTGCCTTGGGGAGATGGAGCCTGCTGCATACCCTGTATAAATACATTACCTTTGCAAATGCACCAGCATCTCATTGTTTTAATGGTGAGAAAATGCTAACTCTAAACTCATTTATTGCTTGTTTATATTCATTAATTCTTAAGATGTTGTTCTCCCTGGGCAGTATCTGGTGAAGAACTCTGATACTGTATATTAAGAAAGTCTTGGCTGTATCATTTGAGAATGTTATAGTTCCTTGTGGAATTTTTTTCCTCTAACATTACAACATCAAAATCAACCTATGCCAGGGTTCCAGAATGGTGCCTTTGTTTTATTTTTCTCTTCCAAACTAAGTTTGGGCAAAGCAGATTCTGTTTTACTGCTCTATGCTTAGGGTTGTATTCTTTTTAGCCGTTTTAAAAAATGACATAAGTTTGGTTTCTAACAACAAGTTAAGCAGAGATTGAACTGAAACTACATTTGCAACTGTCAGTAGGAACTCATCTATTCAATAAGACATTTTATTTATTTAAAAATATTGTAAAAGGAATATTTCTACTTCTCAGCTGTTCAAACTAGGTGAGTTAAATTTTTGACTACTAATCACAAGTCAGTTACCATTATTACTCTAATAACCTTCTGTGGTAGAGACGTAAAGATAATAATTCCAAAGCACTGCTCAGTGAACTTTTTTTTCTACATAATCCTGCATTATAATAATTACATAGTAAGTTTACCATGCTCCAAAATAAAAACTGAAGTTTTCTATCTTGCATTTCTGAATTATTTAAAAATAGCTAAAACATGAGTTAAAAGGTTCTCACAATGAGATTGCAGAGATAAAGTTGCAAGTCATATTAAAAACACTAGTAATAAAAGATATATTGCAACTGCTTGACAGGGAGGCAAAGTTTTCATGTTTTGACAGGGGACAGCCTTCCCGGCTCTGTATGGAAGTAGACCAGTGCCAAAATACACCCAAAACTTACCACAAGTTAGCACTTTAGTGGAATCTTCAGGGAGTTTCATGGTTCATTTTTCAGTCGAGATGAGGTCTGAACAAAGGCAGGCTGAGTACAGGCAGCTGGAGCAGAAAGAAACATCTAATCTACCGCTCAGAAGAGGAGGTGCAAGGACCAAGGCCCACAAGAATGAGTACACAAAATAAGGCAATAGCAGGGGAAGGAACTTGGATAAGAAAGGCAGAAACGGAGGGCTACAGAGACAAAGCAAGGGTAAGAGAGCCTGGCAACAGCAACAATAGCACCAAGCCTGGATTGCTCCCAGGCATCCTTAATCACCATCTTTCAACAACAAATATGCTGGAAAACTCTCAGTGCTGATGTGTATTCCAGCATCAGTGCTGATGTGTATAACCCCTACACGCCCCGTGTAGGGGTTACTAATGGTACCGGGCCTGCCTGGAGTTGGTAGGTCATCTTGCAGCCTTCTGAACTGTGGTTCTGAAAGATTTGACTCTCAAAATAAGCACAGCTTGTCTCCAGAGGAAAAGATTTCTTCTCCTTTTTTTATTTTCTGCCTCAGCAACAGTGGCTGTTTTTCATGTTTTTAAAAGCTAATTATAATTGATACATGAAGAGTGCTGCGATTGCAAGGTCAATTACTCAGAAGTTAGAAAAATGTCAGAATTAAGGTTGCCTATACAGCCTTAATTAGTCTGTCTTAGATGTAAGAATTACCATCTATAATTACATTAGCACATGCAATTTTTTTCTTAGCATTCTCTCCTCATTCAGTTCACAGACTGCCAATCAAGTTCTATAATGAAAGCGACTGTCAGCTGTAGGACACCCATGTAATTTTTTCCAGAAAATGAAGATACACAGCTAGTAAAGCAGGACTTGAATGTAAGAAGATTTAGTATCTGTTATTGCTGGATACTTCCCAAAGAAACTGGACTTCATCAGAGTGTTCCACTGTGATTCTGGGCAAGTCACGCTCATGCTGTGTGGGCATGGGCTGTGAGCTTTTCATCTCTTCTGTGTCTGCTTGCTCTAACCTGGAGCTGTAGAATAACAAAACACAATGTGATGATGCAGAGGCTGTTCTCATAATGCATAAATGTAGGGTGTCAAATCCGGGTTATGTTTGAAACCTTAATTCTGGAATTTATTAACTTTGGAGTACTCATCTGGCAATATTTTCATTCAGTGCTTCTCCTTCAGTGCTTTGTTTGTGTGGTTCTTAGATGTTAAATGTGACTGAGATATTCAGACCTTAGTGCCAATCTTGATTTTTGTCATTCTGACAAACGAGTCTAGACTTGAAACATTTTGAAACATGACTATGCCTTTAACATTCAGACTGGGTTTAAGTCAGAGCTGTGAACAGCAGTGGTTAATTCTTACATTTCCTTACCCATCTTTCTTTTCTTTGACTAATACCTATATTTCCTTATCCTTCTTCCTTTCTGTAAAAATGCAAATTTATTGCCATAATAACAATAAAGCTAATGTAAATTGTCTAAATTATCTCAGTTAGTTTTAACTATCTAGCCATGAAAGTCACAAAGTTTTAGAAAACACAGACGTGATAAATCAAACCTGACATGATTTATGTACAGTTGCTTTTGCTGTATGATGAAGAACCTAGGCTAATATATTCCAGACTCATTTCTCTTCATAATCAAATACCAATGGTTCTATCTCATCAAAGTAAACAGTCTGTGGGGAGGGGCAGGGTCTGTCCTGCATCCTATCGCTCACCTTGGGGGCATTCCTATGGAGAAGTATTGCTGAAGATATGTTGATATGCTTCACACAGTATCAATTCCCAAGGTCCTCTCTTGCTCTCTCTTCTGGTTCTCTAATGTGCTCCTCCAAGAAGCCGTGCAACTTGTGGTAGCTGCATGACAAGGATGTTGTTTCTCATGGGCTTCTATAACATCAGCGACTGGTGAATGCTCACCTTGGCTCACCAGAAGTGCCAGGAGAAAATCTGTCTGAATATCACCAGGGTGGAGGATTTTTGTATAGCTCTCACTCTGGGTGCCCGAACAAGGGAGCACACAGCACCCATCTGCTTTGTCTTTTGGCTCAGCTCTCTTTAGGTAAGAATTGCAGTCAATTTCCTGCAACAGAGAAATGAACAGTATCTGTAGAAGATTCATCTGGGGTTAGAATAAAAAGATATTAGTAGTCATATCAAAGTCCTTCTTCATGACAATAAACAGGTTTTTTACACTGTTTTTTATCAACTGATCTCAGAATACTTTACAAAAGATTTTTTTAACCATATTTTCTTTAATGTTTTGTCCAGTTTAGATTTATTAGTGTTCAAAAATATGCTACAATTTCAGTATGCTTACACAGCTCCAAGACAGGGAAATCAAGAAGTATCTGCTTGTCATATAAAACTTAAGGATGAAACCATCAGAGGATAAAGATCAAGGCACGCTGCATTGTAGTTTCTCTTTGATAATTTCTCTTGCCATGTTAGTACCACTGGAAAATCAGCTTAATCAGAAAGAAAAAGAAGGAATGAAAATAAAAACAGCAGCAAAACTTTTTCAAAATTGAGCAGCCTTTCTGTGGACAGAAAACATCTCTTAATTTCTGAAATTAATTTTAAAAAATGAACCGTTAATTTTTAAATTACGTAATGGTAACCATTAATATTATTAGTATATATTCTATGCTAAACAAAGTCATGCAGTCAAAATGATTGGAACCATGTCAGACTAGTTTAATTATCAGCATATCTCATTTTTTTGCCACTATGATGCACAGCGGTGTTCTGACTAGAGTTATATTCAGCTTCCAGGCTGGCTTTTACAGCTGCAGATATGGGAGTAACATTTGTGTGCAAGGATTTTTCTCATAGTGTGAATAACTTGTAGTCCAAAATCTTTTTTGATTCCTCTAAATTACTTTTCATATTAACCAAAAGTGTAAAATGTCGACTGACTACTTGGGTCAAAGATGAAAAGTGAGTGTAGATTAGAAGTTTTCCAATTAATTATTTTTAAACAAAGATAAATTAGAAGAAAGAATTGGTTTTGAAAGAAATTAAACTACTTTTTTTTTACATTTCAAAAATGTTGATAAGTCCTTTGCAACAATTTTGAAGTTTCATTACTTTGAATTTCACCTTTTAAAACTATTTTCACATAATTTATACATAAACTTACTAAATCATTAAAAATTAAATAAAGTATATTTTCAGGATAAAATATTTCTACTTCTCTCATACTGTACCATTATGCTAATATATTTTAGATAAAATTTTCATTTTTGTCTAAAAAGAAAGTAGGCTCTTAATGAGACAAAACAAGTCTTTCCACACAGGTTTATTAAGCATGAATTTTGCCCTGGGCAAAATTTAGACATGATCTATTTGATTGGCAAAATTAAATCAGATTCATAACCTGTGAATTATGCCTTTCAAATCTATTTTTTTTTTTTGCTACTATGCCACAACAGTGCCACAGGAGGCGGCCATGGTATCTAGAGATGGGCTGTATTAGTCATATTTCAGCTTAAATCATTTTGAAGTATCAGAACCCATGTAGTATATAACTTATGAAATATTAAAACACGTCATGATATCAATATAGCACAGTCAATTAAAATAACTACATTATCAAATCAAATTCAATAGAGTGCATATTTTATAAAAGATATAAATGTTTATGCCTGCATCACAGTCTCTAGCTAAAATTTTGTGTTAATGCTGACAGATTTCTCTCCTTTTTAGAGAAATTCCAACTCTGCTGTTTCTTGAAAAGACATGGAAAACCAAGACAGGAGAAGAAAAAGAGCAGAAAATATTTTGTATCCACCTGGTTTCTTCATAGTTTACCCCAGCTAGAATGTCCTCCCCGTTTCTTGATTTGAAACAGGGCTTTGAGACTTACATCTCCCTACAGCTCTTTTACTCATTTTTCTTAGAAAACTCCTTCTCTTCTTTCATCGCCTTCTTTTTTATACACGTCCATATAGTTTAAAAGACACAAGAAAAACCTTATATCTTGGTGGATATTGCACCAGTTGAGATTATTTCCAGTCCACACTTCAATGAGTGTGTAGGCAATTATATAGTTATGTACAGCCTAAAAAAGACTGTAAGCTTATTATTTACCTGAACTAACTGCTTGGTGCCTATGCTGCTTCCTTAGAGCCTTTAGAAAGCTAAATGTGTGTTTTTTGATATAAAGGTGAGTGTGCTGGTTTATCTATCATCTATCATGAAAGCAGCAGTACTAAAAAAAATCTCCTATTTCAATTTCCGTGTCTGTCATGTGAGTAGACCTTTCAGATATGCTACTAGTAAAGAAAGAATTTTAATTGTCCTTTAAAATTAGTTTGATGAGGCCCAAATCTCACTAGTCACTTGTCTGAACAGACAGTGTAAGATTATTGAAGACAATAAGAGATTTAATTTATCAGAGGTAGGGATCTGAATTAACATTTTTTTATCACTAAAATTAAAGTGTCTGTTTTCCAGTAGGGTTTCAGCTTGTTATCTTCTTTCCTTTTCACATGGCCTAGCCAGAAGCAGGTGGTCTGGCATTAATAAAAACCACCCTGGGCAAAATTCTGAAGAATTTTTTCTTTAAACATGCCTCATTTTGTCTACTTTACATACTCATTCTCCAAGATATCCTTATACACATTGAGATCAATACATTAGAGTGTCTAGTTCTTATTACCTACACAAATCACTCTTTTCATTAACATCACACTTACATTAGCAATTATTAGCATATTACCATAATTACATCATTATTATAATTTAAACTTGCAGATAATTTATTGCCCAAAACCAATTCTATTAAGCAACTCAGATGTTGAAATTTGTTATAAATAACGTGCCTCTGTTCTCCTTTCTAGCTAACGAAGTTACTTTCTATCACAACCTACATGCTCAGTATTAGGACAGCTTTCTCTAATGCCGTACTCCTTATTCAGTTTTCTCATATCAAACAAGGTGAAATTTTGTTCTACTAGGCAAGCTTCTGTTGGCCTAGAAGTCTTCTGACCTGTTTCCTTCTGGAGCAGATGCATTCATCATACCAAAACCTTATGAGGCAGATGGTGTTGCCACCTCAGCTGTGGTGACTCGCTTGAAGAAGAAAAGTTAATATTAGGAAGAGGTATAATCAAGCTGAACAAAAGAGAGAAAAAATTGTGACTAGCAAAGGAGGCCCACACTCTGTAGCAAAGTTAGAAATGAGATCTTCAGAATCATAGGATTATCTCAGTCCCTGAAAAGAACATTAAGCCAATTCCTCTTTAAGTTCAGTTCCAAAGGCATGAAGGAGAAGGCATCCATCGGGAATAATTTAAGATGGATTCAAAAAAGGGTCATTCATCGACAGCTAAAATGAAATGACTAGCTACATGGCCAGGTAAGAGTGGTGTAAAATACATTTATTGAGGGTATATGTCTAAATGAATTTACTAAAGCTTTGAACATCTCCTCCATCCCCTCATTTGGAAGTTGAGGAAGTGGTAAGTAGATGGAAGATGGTCTTGTCAGCTGTATTCAAAGGGAAAAGCACATTCATTTCCAATCTGGCTTTCATCCTCTGATGAATGTTTCAATTAACAACTCCAGGGACAGAGACTTGAGAGAAACCTTAAGAAGTTCATCAGGCAGCAGTGCCAAGTTCTGCACTCCAAGTTCTGGAGTGTAGTAATTCTGTGGCATAGGATAGACTACTGGCTGAGGAACAGCCATCATTAAAGGCTTCTGAGGATTATATAGATTTGTGCCAGTTTGGGCTAGGATAGAGTTAATTTTCTTCATAGTAACAAGTGTGGGGCTCTATTTTGGATTTGTGCTGTATACAGTGCTGATAACACAGGGATGTTTTAGTCACTGCTGAGAAGAGCTTACACAGATTTAAGGTCTTTTCTGCTTCTCACCCCACCCCACCAGAGAGGAGGCTGGGGGTGCACAAGGAGTTGGGAGGGGACACAGCTGGGACAGCTGATCCCAGCTGATCACAGGAATATTCTATACCTTATGGCATCATAATCAGAATATAAAGCTGGGGAAAGAAGAAGCACAGGACATCTAGAATGATGATGTTTGTCATCCCAGGTCACTGTCACATGAGATGAAACTGTCCTGGAGATGGCTGAACACCTGCCTGCTGGTAGGAAGTGGTACATTAATTGCTTGTTTTGATTTGCTTGTGTGCACAGCTTTTGCTTAACCTATTAAACTGTCTTTATCTCAACCCATGAGCTTTCTCACTTTTACTCTGCTGATCTTCTTTCCTGTCCCAGTGGTGTGGGAGAGTGAGTGAGTGACTGTGTGGTGTTTAACTGGGGTTAAACCACAATATTCAGTTCCATAGTGAAATTCCACTGCAAATATCAATATAGTTCTAATATATTTGTCTATATTTGAAGAAATATGGCTACTATATGGAGGGAGGTTATGATTCACCAGTTGCCAGCACTGCTGAGGCCAAATCTGATTTGCTGCAGCCAGCATTGGTCCTCTTTTTCAACACAAATGTGGAAAACCTGTTGGAGCACCAACAGAGTAGAAATGACAGAAGCTTTGCACAGCGGAGAAATAAGAAGAGGCTCAAGAAACTGAGCTTCATTAAACTGGTGTAGAAGTGATTAAGAGGTGACCTAAGAGATGTCTGAAATTACTTGAATGGCAGTTATAAAGAAGATAAGATCAAATTATTTTGGTTAGTGGCAAAAAATAGAAGAATTGACAAGGGTCACAAAACCTGACTCGGTGGTTCACGCTGGGCATTCTAAAGAGCAAAACCAGTACAGGAGCAGAGCAATACTGAATCAGATTACTCAGAGAGCTGGCAGTATATTAAACACTGGCAATCCCTGCAACAGAAATTTTTACAAGACAGAGATAAAATTATTATTTTACTGATCATCATACCATCACATATGTGTTTTACTCCTACTAGTAAAGAGATTGATGACCATTAGATAGTGAGATGACATTCTAAACTCCTAGGTAAATTTCTACAATTAAACTTTGCTGGGGAGAACTGAAAAGAACATTTATACTTTCAACAAGGAAACACAAAATTCTATCCTGAAATGCACTGTTTTAGAAAGCAAACATTTCTCCAGTGCAAGAATGCTGAACTGTATATAATTTGGTTTGGTGCACTCAACTTTGGCTTGTTGCAAGATGCAAGATTATTAAAATGAGAAAGAAAAAATATTCACATCTTAAAGTTAAACAAAGAAAATTAAATTTAAAAAAACATTTGGACAATGAGGATTTTTTTCACTTCTTTTTGACTTGCATTCAGTTGTGTGTTTTCAACAGTAAGTGTAGAATTTTTTGTTACAGATAACTGAAAGGTAAACATAGGCTAGTCCTTAAATTTGTCAATTATACTTTCAATTAGTTTTACATGAAGTCTTATTTTGTATACGAAAAGTCACAGAAAAATGAGAAACACATGGTCGGAATTAATGACAGTCCAGTCCCCAGATGTTTCCAATTCAAATGTTTGTCAAGGTTATAAATCAGGTACATAAGATTCTGGCCTAATGAAGCAGGTTGTCACTGTCTTCTATTTTTTACCTCATTTGTGAGTGCAGATATTGTCAAATACATCTGTACTAGACTGGAAATATTAACAACACATTCTAAGACATCTGAGAAAAGTCTCTTCTGTCTTTTAGGTTCAACTTAATTGTTCAGCTATAACAGAAAAGATAATTTGGCATCACAGTCCTTAAGATACATACTTCCAACTAAAATGTCCCACTGGGATCAAGAAATAATACAGCAGCTTTTAATTAGGCTATTTTGCATGAAATGTTTTGCATAGTTAACTAATATAAATAAGGCTCTATTGCATAAACTATGGAAATCAGAGTATTAATTCAACAAATGCATTAAAAATAGTATTTTGAAGGACTATTAGGAAAAGCCAAATAAGCACTAAAAAAAACCTCAAAACAAAGATATCTTCCTTTTTCTTCCTTTAAAAAAAAGAAAATTCAGAAAATTGTTCTATTTTCCGTCTCCAGTATAGCCTGTAGATGGATACCCCAAACCCAGCTCATTAGGACAATTGATATAATGAAACTAAGCCACTGTCCTCTATGTCAGAGATTAAATCATAGGACAGAATAATTTAAAATCCCTAAGCATGCACTCCAGGAGCAGCCCAGGTCCATACTAGAGGCAAACCCGAGAGTGGTCTGTCATGGTTTAACTCTAGCTGGCAACTAAGTACCACACAGCCACTTGCTCACTTCCCCCTCAGCAGGAAGAGAACTGAAAGGGTAAAAGTGAGAAAAGTCATGGTTTGAGATAAAAACACTTCAACAACTGAAAGAAAATATACTACTACTACTATACTTACTACTACTACAGCTATGATGTTTCTGACGTTGCGGTAATGAGAAGACAGGAAAAAAAAAGAAAAATAAACCCCAAGAAAGACAAGTGATGAAAATTGCTCACCATCGACTAATGCCCAGCCAGTCCCCAAGCAGTGGCTCCCTGCCACCTCCCACATCATTTTATTGCTGAACTTGATGACCTGTGGTATGCAATATCCCTTCAGCCCCTACAGCTGTCCTGGATGTATCTCATCCCAACTCCTTGTGCTTCCCCAGCCTTGCTGGCGGGGTGGGGTGAGGAGCAGAACCGACCTTGATGCTGTGCAAACCCTGATCAGCAGTGAATAAAACATTGTTGAATTAGCAACACTGTTTCCAGCACAGATCCAAAACACCCACCCTAGACTGTGAAGAAAATTAACTCTATCCCAGACAGAACCAGCACATGGATATTCTCATATTCATATTCTGCATTCATTATTTCTTTTCCAGTAAATGGAACCCTGGGTAATAGCAGCATGCAGGAAGCAATATTCTACAATGGGCTCCAGTCTGGATATCTAGGGACCAGGAACTGGCAGGTATTGTTCATCATATACTTGCAGAGCAGGTAGTAAGTTACTGAAAATCTCTTTTCCGATGGTCAAGAACTCTCTTTTATTATCTTCAAACTGTCTCTGTACGTGTAAATTGTCTATTCATGGTCACATTTCCATTTGTATTTGAAATTACTTGCTGTCTTTTCATGAGATAAGTACATGTATTCAATAAAAACTACCTTTCATATACAGCATGACCAGTACAAGAAATTTGCTTTGTTGTACAAATTCCATTCTCACTTTCACATTTACATTGATGTGGAAGCATTCCAGCTAAATCAGTGTTGCAACTTCTGCATTATAACACTGCAACATATTACTATTTAGTTTTTTATATCCTTGCAAATCAAATCTTCAGAATATCCTAAAGGCATAAGAACGGGCATTCCAGATTGGGCCTGTGTCTCAGTGTTTTGTCTCCAAGGTGTGTGTGTAATAAGAGATGCAGAAAATATGCATACCCACCTATATGTATGTATATATATGTACATACATACACATATATTTTCAGAATGTTTTTATTCTGCTGTTTCTGTTCCCTCTAAACTTTCACTGGCAATGGTTTGCACATTTGTACAGAGTCACAGAATCATTAATGTTGGAAAACACCTTTAAGATCACCGGGTTCAATATTGCCAAATCCACCACTAAGCCATATTCTGTAGTGACTGTCTTATAAATACCTCTGGGGATGGGCGCTCCACGTCTTCAGTTTTGGGCTTCATACTATAAGAAAAACACTGAGGTGCTGGAGCCAGTTCACAGAAGAGCATCAAAGCTGGTGAAGGGTCTGGAGCACAAGTCGTAACGTGGAACAGCTGAAGGAGCTGGGGTGTTTAGCCTGGAGAAAAGGAGGCTCTGGGCAGTATTCCTCTCTCTCTTGTCGACCAACTCCAGTCATAAAACTATATTTACTGTGTCATGTTTTAGTCCCATGTTTAACTGTATTCCAGGAGATAAAGTGTACAGATCTAGAAACTCTCAAGTGCAATTGGTTAGAAGTGTGCAGCTGAAGGATGATTAGATATCAAAAAAAGGATTGGGGAATAGAAGCTGGTCCACCTAATCCTACAACACATTTCTATAATACAGAAGAACATTCACTATTTCAGGAGGGTTGGTCTGCAGACAGAAAACTTTTTTCTTGTGGAAAGGTCATTGCATTTGATATATTTGAGGGGTGACATGAAGAAGCTCAAAGTACCAATGCAGCTCCCACAGCAAAGTTCTTGTCCCTGTAAGACAGAGATAAAACTGTGTCTTTGATTGGTAGAAATCAAAAATCAGACAAAGCATGCACTGGGTTGCCAGAACTTCTAATAAATATAATTTTCTATCTATACGGTTATCTAAAATGTATCTAATGTAAATATCATGTTTGAATTCTAGGCATACATAACCATTCGGCAAGATGCTATCAGAGAAAATTACCCCATTTAATAGAGAGACCATGTTTCTTTACTTAGTTTTTCTGGGTCTCATCTATATATGAGATGTTTGGAAACATGTAACAAATATCTTATAACTCTAGGCAGCTGCGATCAGTTACAATTCACAAAAATTTATGACATCTGTGGATCTGTTTCTTTTCTTTAGAATTATGAATCCATAATTTAGATTTTGAGCTACTATTTCTTTTTTTGATATTCCTGTGTAGATTAGGAATAACTACACTGAAGTCAAATATCTCAGTTCACACCTGGTTAAAGTTATTGCAGTGAATCTCAACCTATTTAACAAAGATACATGTATGGTAGATTTGATTCCCTGTTACACATACATGCTGGCAAGCTTCCACGAAAGGTAATCACTGTATACAGTGAAGCCATTATCATGGAATATAGTGCTGATGCTGTGACATTTCACAGTGTCTCATGTGTTAGGCTGAGATATTTTCTCTCAGGACTTAATATTTGTTGGCCAGTTGAAGAAGATCTTTGGAAGATATTACTTGTTTATGTGCCTTTGTTTCTAAGAAGCAACTGCCAAAGCCCAAATGAATAGTGATGGTGCAGTTGAAACTTCTCTGTTGTAGGACGTGAAGGTTTACAGATGAGTTTATAGAATGTCAAGTCATATTATCGGCTACATGGGGATATGACCTGATGGGCAGAAACCACATCTTCAAAGTGTCATCCCAATACACTAGAGACTGAGAGCCACTGCCCTACCTTTCAGTGGTGTAAAGTTGTTTGTAGTGATATAAAAATAGCTTCCGCTCTGGACACAAAAAGACTACACCTTGAAAGGTCAAGAAGTTGATAATTCTTGAATAGAAGATCTTAAGCATGAGGTGCAATGCTTTTCAATTCCTTTTGCTTTTTCTATTATACTAAACATAACTATATTTTGCTGGGTTACTAAGGAGGGGCATTATTTCAATAATGACTCGAGGCTGCTTTTGTAAAGACAACAGCAGCATCAAACTTCTATTTAAAGCCTCTGAGCTCAAAATTAAGGCAGTTCAGACACTTTTCAGATGCTGTTTGGGAGCGAAGACTGAGAGAGTTGGGTGAGGCATTGCTGTCACCCAGCTCCTGCCCTACGTGCACCTGGTGGCTTTATTTTAGCTGTACAGTCTTCACCTGTGCATTCAAAAGTGCAGTTCTATTCACACCAATGCCTAAACTTGGAGGCACTTCAAGCATGTAAAGGACTGCTCTTAACAGTGACATTTTTCAGGAAAGTGAAGTTTGGCATCTGAACAGTCCTGGCTGCTTCTTCAGTGGTCCCCATGGGTTCCATGATGTGGCTGTGAATCTGTCAGTGTTATTCATGCCACATGTACTGTAGCAAACCTTGCAAGCACCATATGTGAGACTTGTACCACTGTTGTTCCCTGCTTAGAGATTCTGTTCCAGGAATAAGAAAGCCAGATCCGTTCCTTCCTTTCTTTGAAAGAATTACAGGTAATCTCCATTCTGATATGCTTTTTGTCACTTTTCTTTGAAGTTTCCCTGCTTAGAATTAAATAGAACTGGCATACAACTGCTTTTTTAAAGGGTTTGAATTAAGAAGAATTTGACTCAGCATGCTGTATTTTATCAGGGTTGTTTTTTTTAATTAGTTTTTAATTCTGGGCAGTAAATGTCACTAAAAAAAGCCTGCAAAGCCTCCACACCCCCTTTCTCTGCCTCCACCACCCTCTGCCCCTCTGAGAGCAACAGAACTAAATCAGACCAGAAGCTCACCTTCAGCGGTGCTCAGCAGCAGATGTTCAGGGAACGAATATTAAGAGCAGGGTACGCACAAAGTGATACTTTCCTTGCTTCTGTTCTTGCAGCTTCTGGCTCTCTCTAGTTCAGAGACCTCCTGAACTAAAGCCAGAGGCTGTAATCAGACCACCATGTTTAGCAGTCCTTGGTGGAGCTTTCCTCCATTACCTTGCCTAATCAACTTTTGAACCCACTTATATTCTTGGCAACCAAAACATCCTGTAGCCACAGGTTCAACAGTCCATTTAAGTATTGAATGACAAAGGGATTTCCTTTGACTATTTCAGAAAATTTTCTTTGTCATTACATTTGATGTTGTCTCATTTCCATGTCGTCAAAACTAAAATACAATTACCCATTCCATATTACTTATGTTTTTACAGATCTCTGTTTTATCCCAGTCATCTCTTGTCTGAGTTGAAATGTCTCAATCAGTTTAATATTTTTTTAGACATGCTTTATATGTCTTTCAGCCAACCAGTGGCACTGTTTGTATCTTTTCATATGAGATGACCAGAACACCATGAGGTTTTCAAATTGAGTGCACCAGTGATTTGCATATATTTAGAGAATTATAGAGTTTTCATTTCTTTTTCAGTTCTGCTCTCTATCCTTCACTCAGCTATTCTTGACGTCGTCTTTTACACCACAGTTAAGTATTAAAATAAGACTTTCAGAAAGTTATTAACCATAATTTTAGGTTTTGTGATTTTTTTTTAATCTGGAAAGTTTATACGGACTTCAGTGCATGGAAAATTTAATGTATAGTTAAATGAATAAAATTTAATGGAACATATGAAATAAATTATTATAGAATGTTCACACGAACTAAACTGAAAATTTAACAGTAACAGAAGGATGTTAATTCTTCAACAACTTGAATAATACAAATTAAGGTTGTATGGAAATCAAACCTATACTTTTGTTTATGCTACTTCTAATAGACAAGACTTTTAGAGTTGTAAGCAAAGTTCAGCTCCCTTTCAGCACAAGTATGACCCAAAAATTCAAACAAAATTTACAAATTAGGGCAAAATTAAGGGAATTAAATACTTTTGCACTATTTTATAGACAAAATAGAAGCAGAGAGTGAGTTCACCATACCATAGCAAAAGACCTATAACTCTTTTGGAAATACATCTGTAACTTCTGAAAATCTTAGCCAGTGTTATATCCATAAGACCATCCAACCTTGTTAAAAATCTTAAAGAGAACCACGACTTTTCTGTCTGTTTGCTCAAGCAGAAATATTCATATCTTATTACAGACAATATACAGATTTGCAAGGTTTTGAATTTTGTTAACTTTTGAATGATTAAAATTGTTAAATGGGTTTCTCTGTTCTGTCTCTTACAGGAATTTCTGTTGCTTTGTTCTTCACCAAGGAAACAAGGACAAACACAGTGGCAGAGAACAGAAAACAAGTGGTCCTATTTCATGTCCTTCACACCCTGTGCCTATCTCCTGGTCACTGATTTGATGCACCACATCTGTTACATTTGATTCCAACTCACATGAAATCATGCCGCTACTCAGAAGATCCTTATTGCAAGATCCTGGACCAGAAATGACGACAAATATATCCAGGTGGAACCTAAGAGAAATGTGCTGATGGCTGGAAGTACACATTCTAGAGAATCTGGAGGCAATTCACTAGTGTTGTGGAATATTCTATGGAACCTTTAAAGGCCATAACATCAGGGGGACTCAGCTTTGTAGATTTTCTCTGGGGGAAAAAGCCCCAACAACAGTGACTTGATGCACACCATCCCAGGGCACCAGGACGGGACACTGGGTTATTTCTGATTTGTGGTGCAAGAATACTACTGTCTAAAATGCTAACACTGTTTCCTGCATTCTTGATATACCTTTGGAGGTCACATTTCTGGCCTAGTCATAATATCTGCAAATGTCACAAACCAGGACAGGAATTCTACTGAGGACATTAACAACTGCATGGAGGCTTTGTGGAAAGGTTTATGCTGTTGAATATTTTGCTTGCTGTTAAATTTAGCCTACTATTCTGTCTCTCACTCCCACCTTTCACTTGCAGTATTGGAAATATGCCAGCTCTGTGAGAGTTTGCTTTCCTTTTTCTGACTGACACACATACTCAGTTTGAAGAGCAAACAGCTCAAAAAGCAATTTTGAGATCAATATAAATAAAACTGGCACTTCTCTGATGGCAAGTTCTTTGTTAGTGCTCTGGGTAGAAGCAGTAGTGGACAGGCTTGGAACATGGTGTGGCATATGATGAATCACTTCTTCCGTGTCGATATTTTCTTTGTCTGATTTATTGTATTGCTGAGGTTAAGATATAGATGGTCTATGTAATATGTTGCTCTGAGTATATGGATGCATGACATGTAGTAAATCCATTTATAGTTCACTTCTGACTTTTAGGCCACATCCTCTCTTCCACTAATTCATCAACTTCAGACTTATTCCACTATTACAAAACAATGAAAAGCCACCATCTTTCAGGAGCAAGCAGCAGTCTAATACCTCATTTTCTTCTCCAATGAAGAATTTTCTGTTTTATAAGGCATACCAGGTTTATGATGGAAAAAGCAGACCAGAATATTAATTAATTAGTCCTGGCATAACAATGTCATTTTTTAAAGTTATGTAAAATCTCCAAGAAGACCTAGTTTCAGGTAGACAACACTGAATATTATGGGGAGACTTTTTTTGGCATGTTAAAGATGAAGGTAGATTGAGGGCATTCTGCTTATCCTTGAAGCTGGCAGTCCAAGATCCAAATTCAGTCTGAAATTCAAAGCTGTGTGACTGCCAAGCTGAAGCCAATGAACCCCATCTCTCATTGGGACTGTGCTCGGTGCCATACTGTGTGTGGATATGAATTTCTGATTTTCTGGTAACAGAGTGGATAGCAAGCCTGTGAACGTCTGCATTTCCACATGAAATATACTCCATGTACTCTAAATGGATCAAGTAACAAAGGAAAACATAGAATACTAGAGAGAGCAAGAGAAATAAAGGCTTATTCAGTGGAAATGAGAACTGCTCTATGATAAAGGGAAAAGACATTGCTACAAAATATGAGTTTTCAAGATTTCAAGAAAAACTGGAAAATTACTTTTTGCAGTTGTGCTTCTGAAAGTGATATAGAAACTCTGTGTTTCCAATAATCGGCTGAGGACTGAGGAAAATGTTAGAGTCAAAAGCAGAAACACTGTAATAGTCTTACCAAGAAATGCTATATGTGTGTGCTTTTAGTTCACTTACTGCCACCTAACTTCTAAGCAATTCACAGGGTGTTGGTCACTTTAATGTTGCAGAGCTGCTGTGGAACTTTTCCACCAGAAAAAGTGTACTAGAAACACCAGGTTCCCGTGGGAGGCTGCTAAGATCATTCAGAACCCAGACAGCAAGAAAGAATTAGCAGTTTTATGAGGATTCTCTTGAGCAGGCTATAAGAGTTTCATTGACATTTATAACCATTTTTTATTAGATATAAAGGGTATCTAAAATTTCTTCTTCTTCTACTTAGTAGTATTTCTTATTCCCATCTCTACCCAGAAATTCTTCCTATGTTGTGCTCAAGTTAAAAAAAAACCAAGATGATGAGCGGGCTTTGCTGGACAACTGTAAAAAACCCTATAAAATGGATTCTGTCTCTGTGCCTAGTAAACCTTGACAGGACCTAATATTTCCAAGACATCGTCTCCTCAAAGAGTAAACAATTTCTGACATAAAAAGAATCCTAATTTTCCTATTTCCATAGTTGTATGAAAGCTATATGAAAAATCATGAAGTTGATGGACTCAAACAGGACTAAAACATAAAATGCTGGGTATCTGATGCTAGTGCAAAAGCCAAAAAAACAGCTAGTGCAAAAGCCTACAACTCAAGCATGTGCGTAACTTCTGCACAGACAGGAAAAAGTTCACTGGCTAAAGGTTTAATTTGGTAAAAATTAAATAGGAAATGAATGTGGAATAAGCAGTTACACACACAAATACACGCATATCTATTCACAGCCATATTATGTATCTGCAGGGTTCAACAGGCTAATAAACAGCACAATGAGCTTATTCATTGTAAATCACTGATGGAATTTAGTTGTTGTTTTCATAGTGTGAATTACTAGCAGACACATCAGGGTTTCCATGATTTTTTTGTTATTCAAAATAATTCACTGAATGTCTTGAACAAATAGTATTTCAGTGTACCGATTTTCATATTTATGAATATTCACGTATGATTTACTGGTTTTTAGCTTATTTGGAAATTCAAATTTCATCTGTTTTTTGACATGTTTACACATGTTAATATATCCCTACACCCTGTCTAATACTGAAAATACGTACAGTTGGATTTTTGGGCAAATATTTGCATTATTATTATATTCTGTGCATTATTATTCTGAAAGAACATGCTTAAAATTCTCTGGATACTGTTTCCAGAATATATATTTGAATAATTTTCTCTTTTTGCTTGTTTATTTACAGAAAATAAATAGAAGCGGTCCAAGTAAAACTGGATGGAAACTTTCCCACCATATCTCTCTTCAGCAGTCTTATTCAAAGGTTATCAACACATACAGTGTATTGTGTGGATGGATTGTTTTATGACCATTATTAACACGTTGCTAAGAAACCAAAATTAACAACCAAACTTCAATATAAAGTTCATTATTTTCCCTTGAAAAGGCTTCCTTTGAGCTTTTTCCACATACCATTCCATACTTTAAATTAGTATTTTTATCTATTCATCCTACTCAATGTATCCAGTCCTAAAGAACTTTAGGATCCATTCTTAAGTTTATGTCTCTTAAAATTTCCAGTACTTACTCTTAATTCAACACTGATCACTGTATTGTGACTACGGATCTTACTGATGTGGGCAGAATAAAGAGAAGACTGAAAAACTCTTATGTTTAAGAGTTTTCACCACACTCAGATCAGGGATGATGAGATGTCATAGGCATATATGTTTATATAGGTGTGGCAAAGTAGATACAATTAATCTACATGTTGTTGATATTTTATCGGAGGATAAAATTACACAATGTAACAAGAAGGCATGTCTCAGGTACTGTTGTCTAACAAAGATTTGGGAACATCACTGGGCTTCAAGTTTGACTTTTCTATATCAAATATTTCTTTAAACTCCTTTTACTTTCTTGCAGTATAGCAGCATTATAAATAAGAAAAAACAGAGAAACCAAGTGCTAGAATTCAGTCATACGAAATTATTTTTGCAGAAATGTGATGGCCTCTTAACAAATTGTCCTAGTTTGAAAACAAACCAGTGGGAAATCACAGGTCATAATTATAATTTAACAGGAAAATTAAAATAAATGCAATAGTACAAGAACACTGACAGAGTCAGGATACAACCTGACACCCTGTTAGGCAGGGTGGTGGTAGCAGTTCAGATGAAGTGATTCTGTGGAAGTGATGATCCTGTAGAACGGTCTGGTCTTCACCTGAAGGTCCAATGGCAGCTTTTGTCCTCTGGGAACCCAGTAGGTAAGGACTGACTGTGGTGTTCCAAACCCCAGATTATATCCAGGTGAGAATGCTTGGTTCCTCCCCCTGGGCAGAGCGACTCACAATGGGGTGATGTAATTCTGAGTCATGCTGTGGGTCCTTGGTAGCCCATTAAACAGAGATAGCACCCGGAGGGAGTTATCAAGGATGAGTCATGGTAGGAGATAATGAGCACTGCCCCACCTGCTTTAACAGCTTGTGAAGATGATAATAGAATACATACTTTTGGTTACATCTTACATTGTAACCTAGGACACAAGTCATCAAGGAAAGCTTAAAGTAAGCATCACCACAGGAAAAGTTGTATATCAGAGAAGCTTCTATCCTGGCTTTTGATCTTACGCGTTACAGAAAGATGCGTTAATGAAAAGATGAAATTCAAATTTAGCCCAAATGTAACACTTCAGTCTGTATCCCATGTCTAGATTTATTTTTTTAAAGCTTTCTGTCTGCAAGAACAAAATTACTATTATGTAATATGTTGAACACAAAGAATAATATAAAATTAGTTCTACCTCCATCAGGCAAAAAGTCCACCTTGCTCAAAAGCCTGTCTCACACATATCTACCCATATTTTATAAAGCTATATATGATATTATGGAACATATATTATCTGCTGTCAGCACAGCACTTGATTCCCTGACAGGTACAAAATGGGGAACCCACAAATGGTTTGGGTTGAGTCTTGTGACTAGAATAATTTCTGGCCAAGAGGGCACAATTGTCCCAAATCCCAAATGAGAACCACCCCTCTTCAGGTATCATTTGTCTTCATACCAAAATGTATTTAAAAACCTGTTTTGCTATTTGTCACAAAAGCAATCCCACTGATTCTCTTGTTGAGGGATCTTTGCATCTCTTCCAATACTGCCATGCTCAGCTGAAATACTGACTCACAAAACAGAAAGATGGGTAATAGATTTTTGCCTCCCACAAATATTAATTTTATTATATTTGTACATGTTGATTTATGTTTAGATTTGTATTTTCATAGACTTGTCCCTCTCATATTCTTTTCTACATTTATTTTCCTGTAATTTAGTCTGCTTATCTTTAAGGAAACAGTGGTTTACAATGGGTTTTTTTTCCATTTTTTCTGTAGAATTATTCTTGCTGTAAGTGCTTTATTGCTTTTAATTTTTTAATTGACATTGATGTTGTTTTCTAAATGTCTTTTTCATTTATGATTTCATTTACAGCAGTTCTGTTTTACATACTCCCACCTCTGAGCAGATGACAGCTCATCAGGGGAACAAATCTTCTTGCCCCTTCTTTTTGATACCAATATCAAGATAATGTTAGCCTTATGTTTTTCTTTTTTATCCCCTTGTCCTTTTCAGCTGCCTTCCTCTCTCACTTCATCGATGTTTTGGTACATTAATTATATTTTCTAAGCCAATAGCCCTTACCTTTCCCTGAGTAAGGGAAAAGGTAAAAAATTAGCCCCAAAAATTGTATTCTGTATTGTGAGAAAAAAAGTGTTTACAAAGTAGATATATAGGTATAAGTAATCAAATTAAGAGAAAAAGGACTTTGTCTATATTGGCATATTTTTAACACAACTAACTACAAAGCCAAACCTGTGTAAACAGAGAATACAAATAATGAATATTTTCAATTGTGTTTAAGAAAAAATGGCTCTGAAAAGGATTGATTTTTTTTTTGTGGATAACTAGTTGTGTCTCAGCTGCTGTGTTATGCCATAGCTAAGAGGGAAAATGCCTATAGGCAGAATGATGTGACCTCCTGGTGTTTTAGGCCATTTTGGCCAAGTTGCAGAAAACAGTGTGGAGAAAATGAACCTTTCTTTAATTATTTTTTTAAATTTCTCCAGAAGAGCAATCATGTTCAAATGGAAAAGACTCTCAATAGAAGGTTTAGACTTCTTTAGCCTTTTAAGAGTTTCAAAATTTAAATGTAAGCATTATTTTATAGTAATAATTATATCTTCCAATTTGTGTTGGTTATTGAAATTAACCCCAAATTCTGAATGGTTGCAACAGGAAAGAAGTTAGACTCCTCAATAAACAAATTATTGCTCAAAAATTTTGTTCTGTTTTTTCCACAGACATAAAATCCAAGAACATCTCCAATAACAGACCATTATGTAATTAAAAAAAAAAAAGAAAAAAACAGGGATAATGATATCCACTAGAAGGGAATTGTAACTAGGTAAATTCAATCCAGGAAATAACCTTCTCTTTCCTCTTTTTCCTCTTCCCTTCTCTCCTTACCTCAATTAAACATCAGAGTTGTTAATCTCAAAAAATCAGAGGTACAGAAAGGGGCTCTGAGGTCTCCTCAGAATATTGTTTTCTCCAGGCTAAACAACCTGTGCCGGTTTGGCCAAAATCTAGTAATATAGCCCCTGAGAGAAAACCAGGTTGCAACCACCCTTCCCCAAGACACAACCCCAGCTCTCTCGGCCTGTCTTCATTGGAGATGTGCTCCAGCCCTCCGTTTGTCTTTGTGGCCCTGTTTTGATCTCACTCCACCAGATCTTTGTCCTTCTTATGTTGGGGGTTCCAGAGCTGGATGCAGCACTCCAGCTGGAGTCTCACAAGGGCAGAGTAGAGGGGCAGAATCCCCTCCCTGGCCCTGCTGGCCGCTGCTTTGAATGCAGCCCAGGACAGGATTGGCTTTCTGGGCTGTGAGTGCACATCGCTGGCTCATGTCCAGCCCCTCATCAACAAGTTGTTACTTACAGTGTTACTACACGGAACAAACATACAAAAGAAAATTGAGTTAGAATCAAGCTAGAATGATTTGCCATGGAGAGAGCGGTCAGAGATGCAAAAGGATAAGAGAGAAACTCCAATTGAGTGATGAGGTTCAGAGTGTACCCTCTTGCTTTCTAAACTCCTGATGGAGCTTAGGGGTGGCTAAGCCCAATCTTTATCTCAGACTTGAGCAATTTACACCTAACAGAATCAGGTACATGGATTTAATTAGTATAAATTCAACATTTTATCAGTAACTTATGGAGGATATACTGTGGTTAAGAGGTCTCTCTGTCCTGGGTAAAGAAGGATATCCTATTCTCAAGGAAGGAATCTCAAACCTTGAGAGACATCTGTGCTCAAGAGAAGAGTCACTTGGTATGCAGTCCAGTTGCAATTTAGAGAGAATCCAAATTAGACTCATCCAAAGAAGGTCATTAATAGAAGGTCTTTCTGCCTTGAGGAGCAACTTTGGGAGGTGTCCCATTATATCAGCCACATTGCCTAGCAGGAAGGGCTGAAGGAAGGCTCCCTTAGTCTGTCATATTTATGGAATAAAGTGGTTGGCTCACAGTCAAATTGCATACAATGGGAAGGTGTGCATGAGACCTGGTACCCACAACTTTCTGTGTTTCTTGATAAACAAGCCTTGGAAAAGAAGATGGTTGGTGTTCCCCGCTCATATGCATCAATGCCTGCTGGGTCACACCACTCCTTTGCAGGCTTCCTGGAGGAGTCCTTGGCCAAGCTCTGGCTCAGACCTTTATCTCCTTTGAAGCCTGCACCAAAGCACTGCTAGTTGGGTTAAGGGACTGTATTGATCACAAAAGTTCACAAAATCTTAATTCCTCAGTCCTTTTTATACTGAAAGTAATGGAAATTTTACACTAATGATAGATCTGTTCTGATTAATCATACCTAAGTTTTTATGACACATAACTTAAAAGTTGTCTTGTCATATTTTGGAGCTTTCTCTCCTAAATATACTTTTGTTACTCCTTTTCAGAATTTTATTGGCAGACCTTTTTTTTTTTTTCTGGGAAAAAAACCTCTGCAAAATCCTGGAAAATCTCACCTCAGCTGTCAAGTGGCACTTCAGCTGTCATTAACATAACTGCATGTGGCAGAACATTGTGTAGGTGTTAATGGGACTGTGACACATATAAGTACCCCTTTTCTACAAGGGGCAGTATCTACACTAGCGAGTAGTGTAGAGCTGAAAGAACAGTTCCAAAGTTTTCTGAGGATTCAGTACTGATTCCATTTTATTTCAGAGTAGCTCCTCACCAGTACTGTGCATTAAATGCCTGGTGATTGTTTGATGTATATGTAATTCCAGAGCCAATCTTCTAGGTTAGTCTCATTATAAATAAATCTAATTTATTAGCTCAAAGATTACTTGAAAATACAAATTTTAACATTATAAATGGATACCATCAGTTTTCCTTCCAGAGCACTCTACCAGTCTGACCTAAAATTCTGACATAACTGTACTCTGCCACATATCTTTTTTGTCCCCTGCTACCTTTTTAGCAAAAGATTGGGAGTTCAGATCAGAGATCTCTTTTACAGACTTAACTTCAGACTTCTTTCCTTTCGGAAACAAGCAAGCAATGCAATCCTCTGAAGCAGTGTCAACCTGTTAGGATTTCAAAATTAGATGTGAAAAGAACACACCTTTCTCCTCTTCTGAGATATTGACACTGGCAGTGTTCAAGATGGTAATAAGAGAACTGCTTTTTTTCAATTTCTGCTGCAGAACACAACAGTGAAAGAGGCAGGGTGATTAATTGCACTCTCTTCACTTTCACAGCTCTTCCAGAAGCTGGTAGACATTTTCCTATGAAATGTCAGTTAGAGATTCCTAAATTATGTCTATTTTTGTTTCATATTAAAAATTATTTTAATAGGCAGTATTAAAAGCTGAGAGTGTTCAGTACAGAGTTGTCTCTTGATGCAGGTCAAAACTGTAGATTACCACAGGTTAAACACTTTTACCCATCAAAAACAATTCCATGTATAACAAAGTAAACAAGCAAACAAAATAAAATTTAAAAAAAATATAAACCAAAAGCACCTTAAACAATAGATAGATTAGGGGTATTTCAATTACTTAGGTGATTATGAGATATTTTTACATCGTCCTCAGAGACATTTGCACCTCTTCTGTTACAGCTACCTTGATTCCAAATTTGACTGTAGTAATTCTACCTCCTTCCTAAAAAACCTCCTCTGGCTTTCTACCCTTTGGTCCTATCTTCAGCAAAGTAATGTCTGAAGCTATTGTGGTGCCTACTGCCAGAAGTATTTCTGTATTTCCTTCAGAGCAGAACTGTACTATATATTCCATGTGCACTATATAATTCATGTAACTTGCACCCTTCTCCGTAGTCCTGTTTGTTTCCAGGTGTCCCTCAAGTGTAAGCATGCATGTTTAATAGGCTAGAGGCAGTTAGTGTCTGAAACATGGTCATGTTCGACTACATAATAGAGTGAACAACAACTGCTCTGTGAGTTGTGTGATGGTGTCATGACAAGCGTACAGATGGTGATGTGATAGGATGGGACGGGAGTGTAAGATCCTTATGTGACTATATTAGGCCCACTCCAGGAAATATGGTGCTTTAAAAATAATTCTACAAAGTGTTACCAGCAGAAGAACAAAACCTCCATGGTCCTATATAAACGCCCGTAACACAAGGCTCCTGTTTCATTATCCCAGTACTCCCTTCTTTCTCCCTCGGTGAACTCAAAAACAAGGAGAGAGGAGACTGATGCTTTCTGACAAGGCTATCTACAAAATCAAAAAATCCCAGAACAGGTGAGGGACCACTGGAAATTGTCAAGTCCAACCTGTGCTGATGTGGGTCACATAGTACAGGATGCTTAGGTCCATGAGAAGTTGGATTTTGAACAACTCTTAGGTGGTGACTCCACAACCTACCTACTACAGTGTCTGACCACCCTCATAGTAATTTTTTCCTTTTCTTTAAGTAGAATTTCTAGTTCTAGAATTTCAGTTTATGTTCAAATCATTGTCTAGGTTCTATTGATCATATTGACCAGCTTTACACTGACTGAAATGAGAGCTTAGATATTCAGTGCACACAAAGACACCTACATATGAACATCTAAATGCAAATGTTTAATCTTGAACTAACTCCCATTTCATATATCTGTTATTTAAGATCTGTAAAGCTTAAGGGCATGAAACTTTAACAGCTTGAGAAAATCAAACAGGTAGGTAAACAAAAATATGGCACAGTACACAGCAGAACATATTAGCAATGGTTACTTAGCAATGTTACTTGCTTAACTGCTTAAGTAGCAAACCCATATTAAGACTTAATTGGAATTTTAACTGGAAGACAACATTAAGTCATGTTACTGCTGGTTATTCACTAAAGCAAATGAAATTGGTTTATTACCAAAATAATGAATGTAAGGTAGTTTCTCAGAACCTGCTCTGAGAGGTTTCCAGATGGTATATTTCTTCAGGTAGTAAAAGAAACCATATGCTTTCTGTCTAAACTGCTTTCTGGTTTAAACAAAAGAAAATAATAACAGAATATAACATTATTAAAGGGAAAGGTCTTCACATTCATCAGGTTTTATGCAATATAAGGACGTACATGAGTTTCGAGGGACTCACCACATCCTTCTAAATAGACAAGTGCAAGTAAAACTAAGTGTTTTACCTTGGCATCTCTTGAAAGTTGGGGTGATTAGGGACCCCAGTGCCAGAAGAAGCCATTAGAGGCTATGTGGGTATTTCTGACAGGGCAGCAAGTTTTCAGACTAAGAGACAAGAATTGTTGTATTGGGCTTGCATGCTAAGCTTTGGTAGCAAGAGGCTACAGGGGTGGCTTTTGTGAGAAGCTGCCAGAAGCTTCCTCCATGTCCAACAGAGCCAGTGCCACGTGGCTCCAAGATGGATGTGCTGCTGGTCAAGATTGGGCCAATTAGAAATGGTGGTAACGCCTTTGTGATAAAAGATTTAAGAAGAAAAAGAAAAAAACATATTGCACAGATGTAATTGTAGCCAGAGAAGAATGGGGTGAGAATATGTGAAAGGAACAACCCTGCAGACACCAGGATCAGTGCAGAAGCAGGGTAGGAAGTACTCCAGGCACCAGAGCAGAGATTCCCCTGAAGCCTGCAGTGCAGACCATGGTGAGGCACCTGTGCCCCTCCAGACCACGGAAGTCCACAGGGATGCAGAGATCCAACTGCAGCCCATGGAGGAGACCCACACTGGAGCAGGTGGGTGCCTGAAAGGAGTCTGTGAATCCATGGGAGGCCTGTGCTGGAGCAGCATCCTGGCAGGGACCTGCAGACCTGTGGAGAGAGGAGCCCATGATGGAGCAGGTTTCCTGGTAGGACTTGTGATCCAGTGGGGGATCTGTGCTAGAGCAGCCTGTCCTTGAAGGACTGATTCCATGGAGAAGCGACCCACATTGCAGCATTTCATGGAGAACTGTTGCTCTGGGATGGACTCAAGCTGTAGAAGTTCATGGAGAACTGTCTCCCATAGGAGGCACACCATGCTGGAGCAGGGGAAGGCCTCCTCTCCTTGAGCAGCAGCAGAAATAACGTGTTGTAAACTGACTGTAGCCCCCCTTCCCCATCTCCCTGCAACGCTGTGGATGAGGAAGTAGAGCTGAGAAGGAGAAGAGGGGAGAAGATAGTTTTAAGGTCTGTTTTTACTTCTCATTATCTTGCTCCAATTTTCTTAGTAATAAATTAATTTAATATCTCTAATTGATAAATTACTATCTCTAATTTTGCATATGACAGTATTTGGTGAGTGATCTCTCTCACTCCTTATCTCAGCTCACGAATCCTTCGTTATATTTTCTCTCCCCTGTCCAGCTGCAGAAGGGAGTGATAGAGAGGCTTTGGTGGGTGCCAGGCATCCAGCCAGAGGCAAATCACTACAATTGGTTTGCATCTTCATTGCTTAGGATTAGTTTCATTTAGAATAGATTTTTCTCAGAGAGCTGCAGTGGTCCAAAATAGTGTGAGGGAGCAAGATTATGATTAAGCATAATGGTCAATCAGGTCCTGATTTTACTCCTTGAAGCCTTTTTATTCAAAGATGTAGATTTTATGACCTTTTTTCGCAGCTCAGTTGATACTTAAGGAACGGCTGTATGAATGAGAATATGTTCATAATCATCTTTAGAGGTGCTGGGATTTTTTTGGACATAGTGCAATCCACCAATATTAGAGATTCCCAAGCAGTCTCTAAGTAAGGTACCAGGTCTCTGCAGAGATATTATCTTGAGGAGTATAGTCATTTTAGAGCAGTGATTTGTCCATTCTAATTAGCCCTGCTTAGGCAAATGAATCCAGTAATTCAGTTATACTTCTTCTAATAGTGATACTTTGTTCAAATTATTCCATTCAGATTTCATTGCTGATATTATTTTAGTAAAATATATGATGTATGTAGGGACAAGTTCTCAGTAGGTTATAGTAAGTCTAAAACCAAAAATGGAGATTTTCCATGTGAAGTAAATCATTTTGCAAATGGGCATCAGAGAAAGAATAATTTTAAGCCCCAATTAGTACAAAATTTCACAGAAATGAGAGCATACTTTGCATCCTGCAGAGATATAAAGCTCAGCTCCATTCCAATTATAAAACACGATGATCGGTATCTTTGCAGCACAGCACATATCCAATGATTGTAAGATAATACTGTCACTAGGAACTGTTTACCCAAAACAGATTAAACATCTGTCTCTTGTCCAAAAAACCCTGTAAAACCTACCCCTCATAAACCAAAAATAGTTCCATAAATAATATTTTAAGATACTTTTCAAGGCATAGGATTTAGGAGCCATGTATGAAACTCTACGCAGTGACCAGATCTGTTATCAAATTCTAGAGTTGATTCTGAAATGTGTTGGTGACTAGTTCTGTTAGATCCTGACCCATTTGTATTCATTTAACAGCAGCTGCTAAAGGGAATCCACAGGTAATATAGCACAGCCATAAGCTGTAATTAACCTCCCATGGCAGTTCAGCGGACACAGAGAGTCTTGTGTTTCACTCCTATTCTGTGCCACTATCAAAGACCCTGTCCAAAATGACCTAGACACAGGCACATCTGATCAAAAGGGTACCTAGAATCAGAATGTGCTATAACCAGCCTGCTTGCTACTGCTGTTGTAATGGGCCCTGAGGCACACCAAAAAGTCACTTGTCTTCTCAAAAGAAGACAAATGTAAGATTCCATTTAAATTCTTCTTGCTTCAGTTTCCATTTTGCCTTCAGTGATATCCTTTACAAAAGATAAAAATTACCATGAATGAGCCATCTGCATCACTCATGTTGATTTTGTACTCCCGCTGGAGCTGAACCTTTAGCCTTTAGCTCAGCCATTTGGTGCCTGTGAGACTAGCCGTATGTCATGGTCATTGACAAAGATAAATAATGATGCCTTACTGAAGTAAGATAAGCTATTAATAAAAATAATGTGAAATGGGCTGATCTGAATGCTTCTCACTGGTAACACGCTTAAACAAAAGCTTAGTCTTCTATGAGCACTAAAACTTCATCTATAGGATATCAAAAAAAAGAAAGAAAATTAAAAAAAAGAAAGAAATTATTTAAATGTTACATAATCTGCTTCTATCTCTGCATAGACTTTAGCTACAGCATTCATGAGAGGATGTGTAGCCAGATTAAGAGAATGTTGCTGAATTTTTCATGATGTCAGAGTGCAAGCTTTTTCTTTACTGATTTCAGAGAAAAATGCCAGCCAAATAAGAAGAGCTTTTATTGTTGTCTGCCACTTTGAAGAACCATATAGAAAAGGTTTCAAAACAACCCCTCTGCCAAGTCTGTAGTCCTTAAATCAGTTCCTTTTTAGTCAGAAGAGAGAAACATCAAAAACATGATTCAAAGATGATTATGTATCAACATGCCTTGTCATCCAATAATTTTGTTCACTTTTTTTTTACCTTTCACAAGGCTCCAAGATTTCATATCCTGAAGTTTGTATCAGAAATTCTCCTGAAATCTTTAGTGGGATGCTCTGGTCTCTACATGCAGTTTCGTGCTCAAACAGTTGGTAGCTGTTAAAGGATTAACCCCTCAGGGTCCAGTCCAACATATAGTAGGTTCTTGATTTAACTGGAGACTTAACTGCACAAACAGCAATAGCTTTTGACAAAAAAAAAAAAAAAAAATTATGCACACTGTTGCCTAATACTCCTTACTGGAACAGAATAGCAATTGGATGGTTATAGAGATGTGTTGATCTTTGTCACAGTATTACCACAAAAGAGATTTTCTCAGTAGGAGAGTAGAGCTTGGATGAGAAGAATGACAATAAATTGCTGAGGAAAAAAAAAACTGTGGTACCCAATGTTTAAGGCTGTTCTTATACTGATGTTAAGTCTGACAGGCAATATTGACATTTAGTTTTTGTATTTTATAAAGAAGAAAGAAGACACTCACCCAACAAAATTTTCATTCATATTTATTTTTCAGACTTATAAAATTCATGTAACTTACTTGTTACAGTGGCTATTGCATCTGAAGTCAGTAGATCAGTGAACAACTTAAAACATTTGACATTTGAGGCTGCCAGACTGGTGTTCAACACAATCAGTGGGGACAATCACTCATTGCACGTAACATAGAAAGCCAAGGCTTTGGGACTTGCACAAGTTATGTCTCATCATAGAGAAGTTACTGCAGTGGTTATTTTCATGCTAATAACATTTTTATGACTCCAAGATGAACCACTCAGACCTTTACTGGAAAGAGGATTTAACTTCCCATTCATGTTTTTCTTTTATTTGTTTACTGTTTGTGGCTGTTGAAACACCAGCTATCAGAAGAAGCATTCAAATGGGTTGCTTTTGAAGTCAACTTCAGTAGCACAAATTTCAGCTCTTGTATACAAACTGCAGTTTTGGGAGATCTAAGACACATTGAAACTGAAGCCTGCAATACTTAAATAAATAAAATGTCAGGATATCTGGTTTAGGATACAAGTTAATAAAAGAACAAGGAAAGAAGTGCTGCCATTTCTGACAGTTCCAGCCCTGGCATCCTCGTTAATAGAGCAGAAGATGGTTTTTTTAAAACACATTCATAATCATCTCTGAACTACTCTCTGAAACTGAAACTGTTTTTGCTTCCTCAGTGGTTGACATTACCTTCCTGGATGTTTTGATTCCTCACAGTAGAGACTTTGTGATGTGCCTTGGGTTTAGGTTTTATGGTTTTTGTGAAAGGCATATCAAAATACATAAAACAAAATCAAAGTGTCAGAACATCAGAAAGACACAACCAGATACTTTAATTAATGTGAGAATGTAGAGAGGGAACTAAAGTCTAGATTTTTTTTCCCTTTCTGAAGGCTAATTTATTCCACATTATTTATTTAATTTTGGAATTTTCAGACAGCATGTCTTATGCAAAACATATAAACAGCTAGGAAAACATCTGAGCAGATATTAAAAAAAATTGTGTTCACTTTCCTGAGTACATAAAAACCTTAGCTTTTCTTGAAAAGGTAATAGGGTACAAGGAGAAATTAACAGTTAAAGACCACATAACAAAGCTTGAAAAATTAGCATGCTGTTGCTGGAATTACAGGAATGCCATGTCTGTAGAACTAAGAGAGCAACATTTCAACTAAAATGGGCAACGTCTCCAAGTATGTCCTAAGTAGAGTAAAACAGGTTATTAAAATATATATCAATAAATGCATTGTGCTAACACCACATGAAATGCCAGGAAATTTGGCAACTTTAGTTTATCCATCACCAAATCATAATAAAAAGAGATAAATGAGATCTGTCTGTGTACCTAAATCATCTCTCTATCGAGCCCAGATTATTTTAACAGATCATTGTCTAGTCCACTTTACAGTGACTCACACAATATGTCTTCCAAAAACAAACCACAGAGACAGTTTCATGATATAATAAATCATATGGGACTGGTTTAGGGTATTTCATTCCACTGTAAATAGAAATTAGGATACAATTTAATCCATTAACAGGGATCTTCTCTACAAATTCTATCATTTTTTTCCTGTTTTGTTAAGTGCCAACTTATTGCTTCATCACTACTCCCTTTCATTATTCCTTCTTTTGAATTCCCTCCAAACCTAAACTCATTGTATTCATTGTTATAACACTCATTAATGTCATTCAGCATTATAACACTCATTAATGTCATTCAGCAGTTCTGCATATTTTTTAGTTCAAGCTGACCTTTAAATATGTTACTACCTTTGAATAATTTATTCTGCCCACTTTTAGAAGAGTACCATCCTAAGGAAAATTATTTTGTGGGAAAGGTTTTGTTCAGCTATGTTTTGGGAAAGTTTGCTACAAAAAAACAAAGAAAGAAAAAAACTCATCCCAGAAACCAACAAATAAGCAAAAACATTAGAAAGATCCCAGATTATTTTCTGTCAGATTTCCAGTCTTTCCAGATGGAAGTAAGATGTGTAAAATTGGATAGCATCTTTTGTTTATCTTCATACAGTTTGGGTGTTATTCCTCTTTTTTAACTCTTTATACAACTTTGCAACAATACTTGCAAAAAATTATTTTTCTTGTTCAAACCTTACTTATACCAAGGAAAGGGCTTTCCCTAAAATAGACTCTTTTTCAATACTGAGTCTGTGCTTCAAAATCTCCAGTTAAAATTGGGTACATCTTTTTACTTTCATGTCTTTCCAGATTTGCCTTCGAGGAGAACATCTAAAACTAGTGGAACAGGAATTTAGTATTGATTTTATAATATCTTTAAATCTTAAATAGTTGCCTAAACCACGTCATTATCATTACATATTTGATGAGTAACAAATTGTTGCTCAGTGCTTAGTCTACCTACACATCTATTATTCTATGGATGCTTTGTATCATTGATTACATAAACTCATTACATAATGATTCATATTATTGATTATTTAAACCATGCAGTAATTGTCTGAGTGGGCAATCTAAGTTTCTTAACGAGGAAGACCTTTTTTTCTACTTCACTGAGCCTTGAAATGTTCAAGACTAATTTGTGCAGATTGAAAGAACCTTGTGCATTTATTTTTTCCTATTCCTTCCAAGAGAAATGCCATCAGTGGCATTCCACAAGCCTTCAGGCTGTTACCTGAAGTAGTAACTCAGGTAACATTTGACTCAGGAAGTCAAATGGAATTTACGTGCACTAAGGCTTACTTGTCACATACACAAGGCTTTATTTATTGAGGAGTTGGAGGGTTTGTTACTGATGAAAAATGCATTTATTTTGTTGAGAAAACACACCCTGAGATACATATTCAGGTTGCTATATACAGTTTTGGACAACCTGCTGGCAGGTCAAAAGAGTGTTGGAGCATCAGAGATCATGATACACCTGGAAGGAACTGAAATTCTCACGCTGACAGCTATCTTGCAGCTTCTACTATTCCACCATTCAGTGACATTAACTTTTGTCACTGAGTGCTGAGCTCTTAATTATAAAATTGTTTGAGTTTTATACCGTTGGACCTTTGGCTAGTCTGTAGTTTGGCTACTGGAATACTCTGTGCATAATGATGGAGGGTGCTGCATATCCAGGCTTCACCAGTTGCTGTGTTCCATTTGCTCAGCTGCTATTCCTTCCTTCCTTCCTTGCTTCCTTGCTTCCTTGCTTCCTTGCTTCCTTGCTTCCTTCCTTCCTTCCTTCCTTCCTCTTTCTTATACATAAGGCATGTTTTTCCAGCTCAAGGTGGTACATTTTCAGTGATCAGTAACTGAGTCACTAAGCCCTCTGAAAATCAAACTCCCTTAAATATCACATTGTAACAAGAGAAACCAGTTACCAAGTTCCTGTTACTTGATTCCCATAGCAAATTCTTGTAACAAGTGTTCTTCATATCAAATAGGCTCTATCCCTGACGTCTTGTAAAATTAAGGGAAGGAAAAGTAGTGTAATGCCTGCAGCCTTTTACTTACAATGGCCGTCTGGTATTTATTGAGCCATAACAAAACAAAATCCGAACATGATTTAAGTTTGAGTACTATGTGAAAACATACATGAAAACAGTGGGCAACACAGTGCCTGCAATTGTATGCAACAAGACCAGTGAGTTCCTTAACAGGAGCTGCCAAGTTCTATATTCCCAGATGAATACGCAGACTTTGATTAAATGCTGCTGTACAATTCCATTGTCTCCTCAGCATAAAACTCAGATTTGATAAAACTGTTTCCTCTTCTGTTTCTCTAGATCTGTATATCTCAAAGGGGAGGGTTATTGAAGTTTTTAAGGTGCTAAACTTTTGATGGACATCAAACTGTAGCAATTATGCTTTTTGTTTAAAATTAAAACTTTCTGTTGTAGTACTCATACAAATTGTATTAACTCTTTGCAGTGATCATTCCGGAGAGATTAATGCCAGAGGGATAAGGTATATCAAAGTCTAACCCAGACAGTAAAGCTTTTAATTGGTAATTACTGCCATTTTTTATCATCATTATAAGCTTTTAAAGCCTGTTGACTTTTAAATCTTCTCTAGCTTTATTGCTTGGTTTGATACTTAGCCTGAGTCTGTCTCCTGACTTCCTAAGAGTTATTTCAAGGAGTTATCATACAAATTATTCCTACATTGACCTTTATAAAAGCACTGTGATAATTGCATGTTTTCCTACAGTAAATCCTCGTCTAAACCAGTGTCATCTGCAGCAATAAGGAAACAGCTCTTCATGCGGAGCATAAGGTGTCCATCATGTGTAATTTAACTTGGTGTGTCACTCACATGAAAAGAGTTCACATCCTGGCTCCATTAAAGGAGGATGGAAGTTGGAAGCCTGGGCTACAGTGCCTGTACCAGAGCCACTGAACTACAGGGTGCTCTGATGCAGCAGTGTTGTTTCTAGCAGAACTTCTATCGCCTTTGTCCAGAAACCTGGAATTCCCCCTCAAAATTTATATTCCCTATGAAATGTTCCAAATAAGGTGAAAAAGATGTCTTTTCCACAATTTTTAATATTTTTGATGGAAGACTGCTAGACTTTTGTATTTAAATTTGTTGTGTACAGAATGGGATTGAAGAGTGTCATGCAATGAAAAAAGATAATAAAATGAACCCTAAAACTGATTCCTAAATCAATGGATAAAGTTTATTTTACATGCACAACACCTTCAGAGACAGTTACGATACCTGTTGAGCACCTGGTTTACCAAAGATAAGTGCAAAGAATACAGAAGTTTTAGGGCCCAAAGGGAATCAACTTTAAATTATTTAAAGAACTTGTGATCCTGGTCTCTCATATAGAAAAATTCTTGCTGCTTGCAACAAAATACTTAAATATAACAGTCAACTTCAAAATTATAATCATAAGGGCATAAAGTAAAGGACAGAATTGAAATTGGTGGCATATGCTGGCACTGTGTGAGTTGGGCTTTGTTTGGTTGGTTGTTTTTTACTTGTTTTTTTAAGTGTTTAAGTTTGCAGAAAGCTTTTATGCATATAACCACGTTTACAATCAGCTCCAAGAATGTTACATAGCTATATTCCTGAGCACGAAGAAAACGGTTTATAGTTCTGCATAGCACACTACACAATAAAAACTGAGTCAAGTGCATGCTGAAGTTAACAAAGATTTTCACATGATGGTCATTGGGTTGCCTTGAGCTTGTCAGTATCGGAGATTTTCCAATTCTAAAAAAGTTGGGTCACAAAGTGTAGGACACTGGACGGCAGTGAGGATGGGGAGGCTGGCACCTGTGACCAGGCGAGAGAGGGGAGAATTGAGCGAGCAGCTGCATGGTCCTTAATGTCCATCTTAAACTTGGAAGTGGCTTAAACCACAACAATTATCCATTCTGTATTATATTTTGACTCAAGCAGAAGTTCTTCCACGTAAACTAGATGTTTACTCCCACAAACACATTGCCAAATAAAAAATTTTCCAGTAGAAATACTGTTGCTCTGACTGTCCCGTAGCAATAAGGAAGGACATAATATACTGTTTTAAAACTTCTAATTATAGATTTCTTTTGCCCTTGAAAAAGCTGGCAAGACACTTTGCTAGAAGTTACAGTGGCACTGTAAATCAGACAGCAAAGGGTCATACATGAATTATGGGTTTCAGAATAATTTCCAGAAGACAACATGCTATGTTAGTTGAAAATAATGTGTTCGCTTCTTCACTGTCTTGCACATTTTATATCCATTTTCACCCTTGTACAGAAAAGCTAGTTGTATTAGTGGCATTTTATATTCTCTGTACACAAGAGAAATAGCAAACCACAAAATTTTGACTACTTAATTTTTATTTTAGTAATCCTAGATTTGTTTTATTTTTATTTTTATAATGAATAAGGTAATCTAAAGTGAATTCAAAGGAAAATAGTTCTTCAGCTATTTCTACTTGATGACCAAAAGACTTACTGTGAATATCAACACTGCTTTACCCTCCTTACTATGCATTTTTGTACCCAGAAAAGCTCATAGTTGAATATTTTCTAAATAGGTGTTAATTCACTAGTGTTCTTGATTGTATAGTACTAAGATAATACCAAGAAGAGAAATTTCATTATTTTAGCCTGTGATTTTATTCTTCTGTGTGAGGATGAACAGCACTCTTGATTTTAGCATGATGAGTGTAACAGCCAAGTGTACTCCATCTTACAAATTATTGTAGACATATACATATAATTGAAAAGCAGTTTGCATAGAAACCAAAAGTAGAAGACACTTATTAGAATGAAGGTTGACAAAAATCAATAGCATACAACACCATTCCTTTCAAACAAGACTTTTATACTGATTTATGTTTTCATCCTAAGCTACATTTACATGGCAAAAGCATTTGGGGTACTAATGTATTTTTGTTGTTTCTAAACTTTGTAGCCACAAGACATGGCATTCACAACAAATAATTTAGCTCCAGCTTGCATACAGTCTCACAGAGGTTTAGTCTCATGCCAAGGGTATAATACAAATTAATCTGCTCTTCCTGTGTCTTCTGTTTTCATGAAAGCTTTGTCACAGGCTGATTCTCATAGTAAATGTACTTTTAGAGTATTTTGTGATATTAGGTGAGTGCCAAAGAGAATAGGTGTATTTCATGTGAGAAAACAGAGAGGCGGCATGGTAAACACACTGGAAAGATCAAAGAAGTTCTCAGTGCAGAGAAAAAACAAAAACATTCTAATACAAATGTAGGTGACTTGCAAATAACATATTAAAAAAAGATTGAGATAGAGTAGCAAAGTAGAAGCAGAAATCACCTGAAATCTCATGTTCTTCTTTTAGCAAACTCAAGAAGAAAAGCACATAAGGAGCACAGTTGAATCTACCACTTAAGAAAACAGATAAAAAGAAAGCAGAGAGTGTGGTAAAAAATAAAATCCATAGTAGGATCATAGTAGAATAATATTATTTCAGGTCTGAATATTGACAGACTATTTTGATGAGGTCCACTCTGAGATGCATTTAGTCAGAGATACACACTGTAACGTAAAAGCCACTGTGATTCCCTAATGTTTAGGTCAAAAAAGATTTTTGGTGAACCACCTGATAAGTGAAAAAACCCCAAAGTCCACAAAAGGATCTCCGAGTCAATGATGATGCAGAAATATGAGGATTCTGGATAGAATGCCCAGGCTGAAGACAAGAGTATTTTTTAATATTCTTTGTGTTGTGTCTCATGGCAACAGGCATGACAGAAAACAAGAAAAAATGATTAGAATGATTTAGTAGACTCTACTTATGTCTAGACTCGGTGCTGAGTCTCAGAACCATGACCCCAAAGTTAGAGGCTGCACTAATTACTCATTGATCCAAGCATTTTAAGGGTATGCTGTTGTCTGACCATCTGCATGCAGAGACCAAGATTACAAGTACTTGTTTTTAACAGTCCTGTAACTTCTGATTGTACTACAAGAGGACTAGTAATGACAAGGGGCTTGCTGAATCCCTATTCTAAAATACAGACCTTTGTTATTTAGGAGTTCCTTATATTTTGTTTCTGCTTATAAATCTATTCAGGTCAGTATGTAAATAATGACTTCCTATTTTAATCAAAACATTCTGTAGAATCACCTAAAAATGTCAGTAGTAATTATTTTAAGTTTTCTTTTAGGGAGCTGGTAAAGCCAGATGCAGCTTAGGAACAGATAGACAAATGGCGGAATTTTTTATCTCACAAAGAGTTGGAAACCGTGTTCGGGAATCTACCAGCTGTTAGAAGTACTGGGTCAGTCATCAAAGCAAAAGCCTTTAAATTTGGTATCTCGTATGTGATAACAGGTAATAATAGATGCATAGGTAAACATGTGAGGAAAAGACTAGCAAAAGCAAAAGTTTTTTTTACTGGAATGGTCTCTAGTACACCCATAAATTTGCAGATCATGAACTTTTTGAAGAAGTGGTGTATTTTTGTGTCTAATAGCACTCAATGGGCCAGTTTGCTATTAATTTCTCTGAGTTTCAAATTGCTTTCAGAAGCCTTTGGTACCTCTTGAAATTCAAAGTAAATTGTGCCAGACAGCTCCACTATCAGTTTAATCTGATAATCCCAAATGTTTATGTTTGAAAAGACAGTGACAAGTATTTCCCCATTCATAGCTTCCATGTCATTTATGATTTTGCATATCTCTGTTGCATCTCCTCGTCCATTCCCTCCCTGTATCAATTTAGCAGACCGAATAATATCGTTCCCTTTAGTGGTTCCTTGCTTGGGGGATGGTTCCTTACCGCCTAAAACTAAATCATTCTTGTCACTTTTCTTGTGCCTTTTCCTTCTAAAACTACTATATCTTTTCCTTAATAGGGGAGTCAGTATCTTTCAAGGTGAGGGCATTTGGATTGAATAGTGGGACAAGTTCTCTTTTCTCTAAAAAACTCCAAAATAACCCCACTCTTCTCTTTTAATTCTTCTTAAGAATTCCTAACATTTTCAGTTTTGCCTTGCTACTGATCATTGAGCTGACATTTTCACACAGTGAAATCAAGCTCTCTTTCCTGAGTTTTAATTGCTCACTTAGAGCCATGAATGTGTATGGAAAGTTTGGAATGTTTTCTTCCTAAGGGTATTGTTCTAGATATATATGCATTGAATTGTTCTGTGTAGATATTCAACATTATTAGCAGAGTTTATCACCTCACTGTCTCCTTTTCCTGGAGTGTTTATGAATAGCAGAGGCACCAGCACAGATCTCTGTGAAACCTTTCTCCATTAGTGATTACTCTCCATGGGGAAAATAGACCATTGCCTCTTATTTTTGTTTCTCTTTTTTTTTTTTTGAAGAGGTGTTCTTCCATGCAATGGCCTCCCATTTTATCCCATGGTAGGTTACTTTCTTGAAGAATGGCTGGTGAGGAATCTTGTCAAACATCTTTTGGAAATCCAAGAAAACCATATCATTTTTATCTGTGTGCTGACTCTCACAAAAGTTCTAATGAGTTTGTCAAGTACAATATCCCTTTGCAAAGAGGGGGAAGACTGTTTTCTTGAATTTCACATTTACCCTTTAACCTTTTCTTACATTTTTTTTACCAATCAGAAAACTACAGACAAAATATGTAATTGTTCACAGCTCTTGGGATTCTTCATGGCCACCACTGGTAAAACTGGTAGTAGTAACTAAAGAAGTAGTCAAGGCAGTCAGTGGCAACCTAGGAGCAAGTCAGCTGCCTGCCATTAGGCAAGATTTAAAGGGCTTCTAGAAGGCAGGGTTAAATATCTAACTTCATGTATAGACACCTACTGTTGATAACTACATTTAGGAGACTAAATCTGGAGCTGAATCTTACCTTTTAAGTTGTCAAAATCTAATTTCTTTTGCTAATGTCATTGCTGGACTAGTTTTCTAGTTTTTAAAAGGTTGCGAAAATCGTGCAAGGTCCCTGGTTGCTGAAGAAAGGCCATTACTGCTCCCATCTCCAAAAAAAGGTAGGAGGGACAATCCATGGAGCTATAGGCTGCTCAGCCCCAGTTTGGTCCCTAGGAAAATGAAGAAATTAGTCCTCTTCACAACTCTTGTTGTAAACATAAAGGTGGAGAAGGTAAATGGGAACAGTACACATGGATTTAACCAGAAGTTTGGACTAAAGACTTACTGAAGTCCTTTCCAGTCTGTAATTCTGTGGTTAAAATCCTTTATTCCACATAGTGAACTTATTCAGGGATCGTTGCAATGCTCATGAAATACATTTCAGAGATTTCTCCTACTGGAGCAAGATCACTGGAATACGATGTATCATAGCCTTACAGTATCTAAAGTGTTCTAGAAATTTTATAGTATGACATAGTTCCTGCCCTGCAGAACTGAAACACAGATAGAAAAAGAAAAAGCAAGATACATTAAAGAAACTGGGGAAAATGTGAAGTATTTGAAGTTTGGTCATGTTTGCAGCTAATATATATTACATTATTATATCATAATCAACTAAAACAGACTACATATCTAATATTTTAATGAATCCTATTTAATTTAGTTTAATTTTGTTTAATTACTCATTTAATTCCCAGATTGGGCATGCAGCTGTAAAGTCAGACGACCTAGGTTTTGTACTTTACAAAACTGGACACAATCAAATTCCAGCAAATTTCAGTATGATGAATGGTTATAATAACCTCCAAAAGAAATCAGTACCGTAAATTTTTGTTCAGAACAATATTATCCACACTAAGAAACCTTGGTGATGTTTACTCACCATACTGAGCACTAATAATGCTTATTTGTTTTCAGAAGCGGTAGTCAGAGTACTAAAGGTAATACAGTATCTACATACCTGTCGAATGAAAATATTTTTGCAGCAGATACTTGTTCAACTCACCATTAAAATTTATAAGCGTCACACTTAAAAATGGCATTCCATTGAAAAATGCTGAATTATGGCAATATCTCAGCAACATGTTTAAATTAAATATAGCTTGTAAAAGGCACAGTTTTCTAATCTCCCCTACTTACACTCTGACAGACAAGATAAGAAGATTTTCTTCTAATTAAATATATATGGGACAAGCAGACAACATCCATTTCATCTAGTCACCTTAAATATTCAGAGAGAGTTAACAAAAATCCCTAGAGAACTGTCATTCTGGGAGAAACAGGTAAATCACACATTCACAAAATGACTTACAGAAGTTTTACGGTTTCTTCTCCCATCTTGTGTCAGAAGACAGTACATCTGAATTGTTCTAGCCTGATGTCTGTCTAATCTGTGCTTATCTTCCTTATGTGAATTTTACAGCCCCCATTACTTAGAGCTCACCTCTACTCATAGAATGAAAGGCCCTCTAAAAAAATTTCTTTTTCTGAAAATCGAGATGTTAATTTCTCATGCTGTTTTCCAAGTACACATAGAACAAGAAACCTTCATAGGTCCATAAATAGAAAACTTAATTCCGTGAGTGGTTAGTTCTCAGCATATCTGTCAATGGTAAATTCTCAGCATGTCCTTCCTCAGCTGAAGAAAACCTGTCTGTCAGCACTACCACCATTTTCTTTCTCTTAGTTTTGTAAAGGTCATAGTTTTATTTGCTGTTCTGTCTTGGTCTATAATGTTATGTGCTTAAAATTTGACATTCTGCTTCCTGAAGTCTGCTGCAAGAGAAGCAGAAATCAGAAATCATCTCTGATATCTCTCAGTGCTGTTTATTGATCCCTTCCAAGATGGGAGGTGGGCACTGCCTCTGTCATTTCCACATTCACTGATTTACTTCAAGATTCCACTTACAGTGAAAATTAATAATTAATAAAATATTGAATATTATAGGACTTAAGACATTTGAATCCTTCCTAAAAATGTTAAATAAGTACTACATCTTTATAAATGTTGCTTTTCCAATTTGTCTATAATCACTATGTTGTAATATGGTCATCTCTATTACAATTTCTCATTGAAGCCATAAAAATCAGTGTAAAAGTGCTTATCAGATTTTAAATTAGAATTCAAAATTCTTGATTTTCTACATCAGTTTCTACTTCACAGAGGTCTGACAATATGCTTTGATACAAATGTCTATCAAGATGTTTATTCTATGATCATCTTGTTAGTTCTTAAATGCTTACAGATTACTCAGTACTTTCCCTGATATATTTATAGGATCCAGAAATAATATGTATATGGCTCTGTTCACAAAGGTTTACTTTGCAAGGCAATTACACTCATCTATGCTCTCTGGTCTTGTGGGAGTTCTTAAAGATAACTGCTAATGGGTTAGAAATTGATTGGCACATTTCTTAAGTACTTCAGTGTGGTTTCTTGCAACTTGCGGCCTGTGGACTACTGGAGGTCTGTAAGACACCAGATAACAGTTACTTCTTTATCTGTCAGGCAGAATAGACTTCAAAACAGAAAATCATGGGAAAGAAGACAATTCATCCTACAAAGTTTCTATTAAAGACTTAACCCCCCCACTAAAAAAAACCCAAAACCCAAAAATCCCCCCAAAAGAGTACCTAAATAAAATGGGTAAGAAGTAAGAGATAAATACGCAAACCATAGTGAGAATACTATGGAAGACATGCTATGAATATTTTTTTCCATAATACTGGGGGGGATAAGGAGGGCAGGAAATGTCTTCCAACTATGCCTAGTAGTATTGGTAACAGTAACCTACAGGAGTGAAAACCAAAGCTGAGAAAGTTTACTGATATCAAAAAACAGGTTGCCAGTGAATAACTCCATAGTGTTTGCTCAGCACAGTGAATCACTTCATCTGATTCAACACAAGATATTTAAACAAAGAAGTTCTGAAATGAAAGAGCAGTTGACAGTGGTACATTTCCAGAGCTTTAAGATTGTAGGGCAAAGAATCTACCACATAAAACAACATTAAAAATCTGTCAGTCACTTATTCATCTGCCAGCTCTCTTCATGGTGCATGGTGGGATTAGATAATTTTCCTTTCAGAGATAAATATATATCTTCAGGTAATTAGGTTGACAGAAGAAATGTGCAAGAGGGTAAGATACAGAGCCAAGTGCCACCGTTCTCCTGTCTGCTTCCTTGGCCAGAATTCAAATTTAAGTGGAGGAATAAAAAATAAATGCACACTACCACTCAGCTGAGAGAGAGCAGAGGAAACCTAGAAAAGCTGTTTCAATTTTCTTTCCTTTGTTCTTACTAATAATATATTTGCATCAAGGAGAACCAAGGCTTCTTAAGAGTTTATGTTTAATCCCTCTATGCTCTTTCTCCAAAAATATCTGTAAGACTTCCTTCATCAGATTTCTGCTAATATAAAACACATGAATAGCTAATTTAGCTGTCAGTGGAATAATTTCATTACTTTTGCTCTTCTGCCCCTTTTCTCAGCTATTTACGGATATAGAAAAAAACCCAAAACACCCAAACCCTTTCTAAATAGTCTGTATCTGCTTCTGTATTTGTGAAGGACAATTAATTACATAACACAAAAACTTGAAATGCCGTGTGACATATTGACCAGCCTGAAGGGAGAATTGATACTGTGCACTCCATCAGCTATAAAAATTATGGTTTTGATATACTTGAGTGCAAAATAGTAAAATAACTCTGATTAACTGATGTCTAAATTTCTCATAATATATTCTTACTTGTATAGCAGTTTTCCATATAAAGGCATCGACAATTTTGCTTAATAACATATCCAGGACATGTCTGGAGGCTGTGGGTTTTGATGATCCTTATTCTGTAGAGACGAGTTCCCAAGCCACTCGAAGACTCTGTTTCAGTACACCTGCAGGTGTACTGAATTACACAGGTAATTCTGCTTTAATAAGCAGCTAAGAATTATGGTGACTTAAACCAACTTAACTCTAATTTACTTTCACATAGTGGCTTGGATGTTAGATGAAGATGAAAATCCAGTTTCAAGTTTCTCTTTAGCCTGAGAAAGTTCAGACTGAAAACTTCACAAAAGGGTGAACTAATAACTCTAACATACATTTAAGTATCGAAGAAAACCTATTGCACCTATACCACTTCTCACTGTGAAGAAAAGAAAACAAGTTTCATTGAAGAAAAGAAAGTAAAATGATGCTGTGTGAACTTAAGCTAGTTCAATTACTCAGCAAGGAATAGGGTGTTTACTTCCTAAAGTATGTGTTTTGTATTTAATAGGCCTCTTGACCACTTTGATACCACAATCATCCTGGAAGACAGATCAAGGAGAGCTCAGGCTTTCTGGACAAAAAAGTTGCGTTTTTTAATTACAGCAGAGAAAAGACTGGATGCCTGTTCTACCTCTTCACTGAAGAGAAACATGTTACTTTGCTTCAGACTGGTATTATTAGCTGCACTTAACTTTAGGCAGCAAAAAAAAGGAGACTCTTTATCACAAATTGTATTAATGATGTTATTTTAAAATCAAACACGATAAAATAGTGTGGAAAGACAGTGAAATTGCCACAAGCTCTGATCATATAAAGAACGCTGAGCAGGAACCGCAGTGCATCCATGCAGACCATTTCTTTGGAGTACTTGACAAGGATGAGGTAACTGTGTTCTTTCCTGGAAATCAAGAAATCCCAAACTATTTCCACTGAATGCCACTTTTTTTTTCCTGGACTGCTAATTTAGTGCCTTCTAAAATGAGAAAACAATGACGTAACAAAGGGACAGTATTTCAACTCACTTACCTATCCTTTCTCTGAAATTAGTATTTATTTCCTTCAAAGCACACAGATCTGATGCTCAGATTTCTGGGACAGAACTCTCTTTTTTTTGTATGTGTTTGTTGATCATCTTGCATAGCAAGGAGCTAGTCAGTGTTTTGGAACCTACAGCCTTAGTTCTTTACAAATTTTTCCATGTAATTGGATGTCTATCCTTATTTCTTTCTCATCTGACAAGAACAGTAAAAGCATAATTTTTCTAGACCCTATAGAAAAAGAAAAGCAGAAATGGCTGAATACTTGTCATACAATACAGCATACTGGAGAACGAAGATGTAAAAAACATAGACCTTACCAAAGAGAAGCAGTAATACATACCTTGAAAAAAATTCATTTGGAAAGTTGATTTTATAATATTATTTCCTTCCAGCAAATCTTCTGAAGGATGGCATAGAAGAGAGGAATGAAAAGAACAATAAAATCATTGACAATGACTTACCCATGCATTATTTCCATAGCATTGTGTGGATAAGAAGGAACACAAACACAATTACCATCATTTTCTGTGTGTTTATTTGAAGGATTCAGAATTCTACAGTAGTTATATGGCTCTCTCTTCAACGTGCAAATTTATCCCTTATGTCTTGGAAAGTCTAATGTTACAAAAGAATGATAAAGCAAAACACAAACAAAAACACAAAAAACAGTGTTCAAAATATTTGGTCTTTTACTAGTTAGCAAGTACATATATTAAAAAAAACCCTCACCATGCCTAACTTTTCCTGAGATCTAGAATATTACATGTTAAAACTGGGTTTTTCAGTTATGCTCCCCTATTGAGGGCAGTCTCTACATATGTAAGGTGATTAAAACCTTTAGCTGCAGTGGGATAGATATTATTTGTGTTATCTGGTCCAACTGACTGGACCTGAATAAATCTTCATTTTACTAGAAGACAAGTATGATGATTCAAGATGTATAAGTTGCGTATTAAATTACCCACAACTGTGCAACATTTCATTCAACAAGAAGAAAAATGGAAGATTCTTTTTTTCTCAATAAATGCTACTTATATTTCTAATAATTCCATATCTAAGATACAGACAAAAGAGAAATAATCCATGAAAACAAATTCGATAACATCAGCAGGATAAAAAATCTTTTACACAGTGATATTTATGACTTGTTTAGTATTTGGAAGCAAGTGTTGCCTGTACTTACATTAGGTAATGACGTACTGAAGCAGTCACACAACTGCTCCTATTTAGCTTATCACATGACAGCTACGCAAAAGATATTCAACGGCAACTGACAAACAGGGAAATATCTAACTAGCCTGTGGAATTCATTGGTACCTCATTTTGCTCTTCCCAGTGAGTTAGAAGGTTACACAGAAGAAAGTGTAATGTGTATTAGAGGTGCAATATCCTCATACTTCTGAGTATACAATCAGAGTTTGCCCGAGCTTAGAAAAAACCCATCCTTTATTTTGAAATTATTTTAAAAGAAATTCTTATATGCAAATCATTGGGAAACTTCTGACTGTCACTGAAATTTCCAGCACCTGACTACTGTTGCAAAATAAATTCTCTGAATCCTTAAAACTCTTTCATCACTGAAAAAGGATGTGGTGAAACCAAATTGAAGTGTGAGAGACAGCTTTGTATCCATGGGCTGAAAGGACTTCACTCTAAAACGTGAGCCAGACCAAACTCTACAAACTGACCTTGCAAGGTGTGAAGAAACTTTTCTTGACTGTGTCAACCAGAATAAACAACTGTCATGATACAGATTTTCCTCAAAATTCATGGAATGTACAAAGTTCCCATTTTGTAGCTTCACGTCTTCATCTCTATGACACAGTTAAATGGAAGGCTTTTCTACCCCTACATTATCAGCCGCTCTTTATTATATATAGTCTCAATGGACTCCTTCTACAGTAAAATATTATTAATTGAATATGATAGTGTCTAGCTGAAAGTGACTATCTGACTATTTCCCTTCCCTTGAAAAAGCTTTTGCAGGTCAGTGTTGAAGTATATATGCCAATGAATAAAGTAATTTCATCTTCAGTATTATCAGTTTGGTATCTTTCATGAGTGATAAATCCACTCAGAATAAAATAAAGTGATATTCTTGGTGACATCATAAGGATCTCAAGGCTATTTCCTAAAATTGACATATTTCAGGAAAATGTTTGTAATATTTATATTGGTGAAGAACATTCTTTCCTTTCCTTCTCTGAACTTGTCTGGAAGGCAAGAATTTTAATGCAGTTGTACAGAAAACATGAATAAGGTTATAAAGTCAGTAAAAAATAATTCAGAATTTCTTTTTCTTGGTAATTATAAGCACAAAGGCAAAACAGAGGTATAGACACAAGATTTAACTGGCTTTTATTCTTCAACAACAAATTATACTTGGTTTGCATCCATATATTTATTTTTAAAACTAAAAATAAAAATTTCTTTCTGACTTACAAAGATTCTGGAACACCAGCTCAGTCACAAAGGACTTACGTATATATGTGAGAAGAGATTTTTAAAGTAATTTTTGTACTTAATTTCCAATAATATATGACATCTTCTCATGATTTCCAGATCTGAAACACTAAGTGGTCTCATTGATTTAAAGTTATAAGTTCTTGAAGTAAAATAAGTATTTAAAAATAGCTAAAAGTACAGTTCATGGAAGTTTAGAAGTAATTTTAAACTTTGAGGATTAATGAGCTCTAGTTGTTAAAGATTTCAGCTGTTTTTAACCTAGTTTAACAGTGTCCAGTGCCTCAAACTTGTTACCCTTTGAAGGCTCCTTGGCAGTTCAATTGAAGCCATCTGTTAGACACAGTTTTCTACAGAAGAATTATCCACAGAAAGAAAATCAGCCCAATGAAAAGAAACCTTGTTATCAGCCTCAACTAAGGCCATGGAATAAAATAGCATGAAGATCATTAAGGGACTGTTTACCTTGCTGAGATTAAATCCATCAGAGGGTTCATAGAGAGAGGAAAGGAAAGAAGTAAGATGGAAGAAAAGAAGAGGAAATATTCCACAAAACACAGTTTACAGCTTCAGAAAGAAACCTTAGCCAGAATAGTTTTAGCAACATAAAAAAAGATTTGTAACTAAAACATATGGAAGAAATACTATATATGAAGCTACAGTAAAGTATTTTGAGATATCCTGATTTACTTAACCCACTCAGATGTTTTCTGGAATGTCTCTAGCAGCACACTGTAGGTAAATTGCAGAGATGTTCTGTTCTTTGTTACTGATACTGTCATGACAAAGAAAGCTTATTCTCTTCCTAGATTTGGAAGGATTTCCATCTGGACTTGTCCTGAAAGATGCCTGTGACAAATCTTCCATCCCTAGAACATTAACTCAGAGTGAAAAAACCAATGCCTTGCTACTTCCCATACTATGAAATGTTAATGAAAAGCCTGCAGAGCTCTTGTGCTTAAGGCCAGTTCCAAATTACTCAGTGGTTTCCAACCAGCTTCCTGGTATTACTGTGATTAGATTTAGGAGTAATGAATTAATGTGAGTAGAAAAAAGAGTGTCTCTCTTGCTGATACCATGTGCTTCATGCAGAAGAGAGATCCTAGGGCCTCTAACTTCACGAAAGAAAGAAAGAAAGAAAGAAAGAAAGAAAGAAAGAAAGAAAGAAAGAAAGAAAGAAAGAAAGAAAGAAAGAAAGAAAGAAAGAAAGAGAAAGAAAGGAAACAAAGAGAAAGAGAGAGAGAAAGAGAAGCACCAAACTTTTTAAAAACTGGTTTTCTTAGTGGAAAAAAAGTACGCAGCTTTCAGGTTGTGTCAATGCACTGCAAATTATTTAGAACATTTTATTTGTCTTCTAACAGATGTACTGAGGAAAGATTGGAGCAACATGCTGGTTTTAAACAGTGGATGAAGAGAGCGTTCATGATCATCAAATTCTATAGGATATTGGTGTATGCTTGCCTGCGACCAAACATCTATTCTTACAAGGATAAAATGCTTTCAATAGTCTCTTTCCAGATGCTCTCTCTTCCTTCTTCCTCATCAAGTCCTGAAAAAACTCTTAATAGAATTTCCAGTAAATCAAAGTTATTCACCAGCACAACTTTCAACCTTGTCAATTCCTTCATGTGCATCTTGTCCCTTACCACAATTATTTAATCAGCATGTAGGTTTGACTTCACCCTCCTTTCTGTCCATTCTTTGTTTGTAAAAGAAGGGATGATCTCTTTAATTATTATACTCATTCAGTCACACTTTTCTTCAGGTAGATATCATTCATACTTTGAATCAGAAACCCTTGCTGTCTTCATTCTAAAAATCCCCTCTTTCTGTTATGGACTATCAGAGAGTCTTCATTTGATCTTTTAAAACCTCTTCATAGAGCTAAAAAAACCACAAAAATCTGAGAAATAAGGCTGGAACATTTCCACATTGCAATAAACTACTGGATACTGGAGAAGAAAAAGAAGACTCTCAACTTTGAGGCAGAAATTAAAAATACTGGCCAGCTCTTTCCTTCCAGATCCTTTCAAATAACAGAAGAAAAGAGTTCATGAATAAGATCTTGTAGTCTTACTCACTTTCTATGGTAGCTATTCTAAATTTGTGGTATATCCATACTACATTTGTAAGTGGTTGGTTTTGTGGGCTGTAGCACAAAAAATAACAAATTTCTGCAACAATGATTAGTTTCTAAAATTCATAAAGTGTTCCTCTGCTATGTTCTTTTTCATTTAACGCATTGGGTCTATGTGCTTTTCGACTTACAGCTTACTTTTCAGGATACAGAGAAATCTGAAGAACAAATGGCTTAGAATTTCCTCTGTGGACTGACTGCATCCTTACTGAGAGTCATAGATCCACACAGATCATTTTTGTTTAATTCACGATATTTTTCCAGCAGAGGCTCTGACAACACAGCCTCATGCTCAGCCAGTTTATGTCTGTGTATTCTTTACATTTGGGTAGCATTCACCTCTAATCAAGATCAGGATCCCTTTTCTCTGGAATCAAACTTATGATGCAACAGAGTTCTGCAATTGTTGGTCTTGATTTACTGACACCAGATAACAACAAAATAAACCTACTTTTCCCATTTTCTTCATTTCAGTGCTTCTACTGTTTTCTGAATCTTCAGAAAAGACAAAAATATCACAAGATGCTGCTTCTCTTTTATTAAAATATAATGATCTCACTAGCTTTTGACCATGTCATGTCATGTAGATATCAGTCCTGCTCTCTACCCAAAAGACAGAGCTTTACAGAACTGTTGCTAACATGTTATAGGCCAATGACTAGTTAATTATGGGTTTTGTTTTTAAATCAATCCATTCGATAACACTGCTTAACAATCCTTTTGAAAAAAGGGCATGCTGTAAGAAAGAGAAACAAGTTCATTTCAGATGGGAGTCTTTACAGGAATTAACCAAAAGTTTAGGGTTATTCAGACTCAGTAAAGAGCAGAGCACACACTTGTTATCTAATATGGCTTTGACCTTAGTGTATGTTGCAGGTTTAAAGTCTACAACACTTTTGCTTGGACCTGCATTCAGGAAATAGAGTAAATATAAAGTGATTTAGGAATGGAATCTTAATTATGTTCTTAGTTTATATTTAAAGTCAGTGCACACGGAACTAAGTGAAATATTACTCCCCTTCCGCTAAAGTTTCTGAGTTTCTAGTTTTGAACTCTAAAAATTCTGAAAAAAAACCTTCCAGAAGACAGACCAGATCCCAAACCAGTTTAGTAGTTATGGCTCGTTTCCAGAAGAACCATGTTTAAGTTCATAGTAAGAGTCCAACAGAACAGAAAATTGAGCTTCAATCTCCTGCAAAGCCAGCAAATATACTTAGCACCATGCTGTTACTCTCTGTGAGTGTAAGAGATAATAGTGCACCTAAAATGTGCACAGACAGCTGTGTGAGCAAAAATCTGCCATTAAACTCTGACACCTCCCCCAAAAATTCAGAAGTTCATTAAAATATTTCTAATAGACATTAGTCATCCCTCTCTAAGGGATACTAGCTTTCTTGCAGTGCAGAGATTATTAAAGACAGAACTTCCATACCAGACAAGCAATTAGACGTGTGCAGATGGATCACCTAGCTGCTCATTTATTCTTTAATTGATTTGAGTTAAATAGGTATTTTGAAAAGGACCCAGTAACTGAGAGGAGTAGTCTGAGCCTATACAAGGACCTGCAATTTTATTTATCTTCCTGTACTCTCATCCCAGGTGAGTAGAAACAGTAATGCACATAGATTCCATCTTGTGCTTTAAATCCTTGCAGGCTTGCAGCTTTGCTTTGAGAGATTAGTCCTATATACATAATAATTTGGCAAACCACGTGGTAAAGAATGACTACAGGGAATAAAATAAGAATGTCCTATGTTGTCTACTTATCCAGCACATTTGGGGAATCAAAATAATAAGAAGTTGAAGAACATATTCTAATAAGGAATGAGTTTAGCCTCATGATGATACTAAAGGATAGCAATAGCTATTCTGAATTGATGTTACTTATTAGTTTGCATTTACATTTTCTGAAGTGCAGTTTCTATTTTTTTTCTTTTTCTAGGACTATTTTTTTTCCAAAAGCTGACTTGTCCTATCAAATCAAGGATAATACCATACAATGTTATTTTAAAACAGACTACAGGCTTCTAATGTAGATTTTACAAATATTTAAAGTCATCAGCCTCTGAAAATTTGGCTAAAGGTTTCCCTTTCATATACAGAAACCCAGCTAAATGTGCCATCAAAAATTTATCCACAGCTAGATTTATGAAACTTTTAACCTTGATGAAAATTCCTTAAGTGTTACTGTAATATGAATTAAGATTAATTCTGTATGTCATAAATTCAATTTACCCAGACTTGTTTTCATATGGTATATACATGGTGAAATTTGAGTTCAGAAAAAAACTGTGATAGTAGTGTCATCCTTTCACCTATACGTCAAAGAAATATGAACATTTTCTTTCCTTTCAGCAAAGTTTTTCAAACCAAAGATATATGACATAGTGAAAAGTTATGTCCACAAGGATTTATTACTATTATCCAAGTAGTGATATTGCTCAGTCTTTTTCACAGATTTTCCTTTAACAGATGGAATTCAAAATGGTTCCTATTACTCATCTGAGTGGATGGGCCTTTTCATCCACACATGGGTGCATTGAATATCTAAGTTGTGTTCTGGCTCCTTAATTTACAATTCTGGTATTTTTTACCAACTAGAAGATGCATACGGAAGCAGAAACGTGTATGACATATAAGGTAAAGCAAGTTGTTTTTTTTTTTTTTGTGTATGAAACTGAGTCTGATAGTCTGCAGAAAAAAACTGAAGGAAGAAAAGCGTTTAATAACATCTTTGCTTTCTGTGGTACTTTAACTAGGAATTCCCTGGAGTAATGCCAGCGATTATTTAACATCACATCTTTGGGCAATACCTGAGGATGACTTGTCAGCAGTTGGCAATATAACACAACACAGCTGGACACTTATGTAAAGCGTGCAGTAAATCAAGCAAAATAAAAGAGGACAATTTTAAGCTTCAGCACAGTGTTTTATATATCCTTTTTCTGTTCTGCAAGGACTTTTTTCGGAAGATATTTGAGGAAGCTTTTTTTACTATAATTTGTGCTTTTTTTTTTTAATACCTTCAATCATAGTGATAAAAAAAAGTCCTTCCTTAAAGTTTGTGTTGGAATTCCAATGAGCCACATGTCAGACATCCAAAAACTTGTAATTACTCACCATAAAACTATGTTCCTAAGTTATTAAGCTTGTGACCAAAGTAATCAAATACCAAACCACTTTAATAAGTTTTTTCTAATTTTTCAATTAAAAAAACCTCACCAGCTTAAATATCTCTCTCTTGAAAACAGTACTATTTCTCATGAGCTGGAGCAGTGCTATGTTCATAGACAGTAATAATCTGCAAAACACCCTGAGAAAAGTGGACTCAAGGTGAAATCGGATTATCTCACAGGTGAACAGATCTGTCCTCTGGTTTTCTGATAGCCTAATTATCCATGTTGAGGACCTGGATTAATCATGCTATAGCTCATCCCTGCTTGTTGACCAGATTTCCTCTTATTGCTGCCATTTTGGTCTGGATTCACCAGGGAATGACTAGGGAAGCTGTCATGGTTTAGATACAGTGTGAGTGGTTACCCCAGCATCATATGCTAGGCTATCTGATTAACAGAATCCATCCAGATATCCTGAATCCATACTACACTACATCCATTACAGCTGGGCTCACTACAGTAGCCTTGACACTCATAAAGGTAATCTCTCTGGGGAAAATATGTCTATAAACCTAGAATATTCTCAAACAGAACATCTGAGCACACCAGATTTTAGAAAAAGTGGCAGTACCTATACTAGCGAACCAAATAATTTTCTAAGTGGTACAAACCTGATGTCTTAAACTAGCTCAGGATCTCCTAGAAAGCTGAACTATTGGTACAGTCCCTGGTGCTGTTTTGACCCACTCTTAAATGAAGAGGCCAGACATGATTTGGAGCCTCCAACAGGCTATTTTAGCTCTACGGGCACAGGCTATGTCGTAGCAGGTAGCCTCAAGGTCAAGTAACAATTTGTGTTTTGTGTGCAGTAAAAACCACATCAGGGTGGCTATTACTCATTTCTTAAATTCATATTTATACATCTAGTTAATAAACACAAATTTTCACAAGAAACTATGTTTCTTTAGGTTCTACCTAAAGTTTTCACTATTTTCACTAATTTTCAGAAATAGATAAGTTTAGGACAAACTGATTCAATAGTTACTAAACTGCTGAGCTAAAGTGACCACTCATATATAAATTCTTTGCCTAAAGCAAATTATAATTTGTATAATTTTAGCCTCTGTTTTTGTGAGTTATGTTTTAAGTTAATTTCCTTGTGCTTTTATTAAGCTAAGTTTAATAATGCATGTTTCAAAGGGATCTGCTGAGGAATCATTACTTTTCTTCATTGGAAGTCTCTTTTGAAAATGTTTCTTAGTGATCTGTCTTACAATGTTACTCTCAAAAGATTTTGGATTTTGCCTAACTGAGTCATCAGTTATTGGTGGTACTGTATGTGTCTGCTATAGGAATTTTTAAATTCATATATAGGTGCCATTAAAAAATTCTAGTTGATTACATCTGTCTCTATTTGATTGTATGGTAAAGAAGGGCAGAGAATGTGATTAAGTAGTAAAATTACTAATAATACAACTTCCATAGGGCAGAAATCATGTAGATTTTGCAAAGGAAACCAAATGTTTTACTCAGTCACAGTCAGTCACATTGAATTCAAGCATACTGAATACGATGAGAAATTGAAATTTCAATCAACAGAACTCACCATTATGTACTTTTCTGATGCTGTAATTTAAAAAGGATATGTATGATCTGCTTTTCATAAGCCTGTGGGTTTTTTGTAGTCAGATAATAACAATAGTATAACAATTTCTTCTTATAAGCAAAATTAACATATCTCTGGACACTTTAAATTACCCTGGTTATTCTTTCATTATCCTTCTCCATGTGGGCTGCTGCCCATTCACTCACCAATCTCATCTTTAATATTTAATATTTATCTCCCATTTTCCATTTGTATCTTCTTTCCATTCTGTATTAATCAAACTGACCAATACAACTAGAGAACAATTCTTTGTCCTGTAATAGTCCAGATTACTGGTGTTCATGAGCATGAAAAACCAGCCATGAGTGAATGGAACTAGTAGATATGAAGACGTGTGCCACAAGTTCCATTCCCAGTACAACAATGTTTTTACTACAAAACTAGTAAGTTTTGTTGTAGGGAATCTTATTTTTTATATGTGTGTTTTATATATATATATATATATATGAATGTGTGAGTATGTGCACGCATACTCTAAATTTTAGCCTTTTCCAAAATAAATAAGACAGCTGAAGACCTAGACAAGTGTACTAGTTTTCTTAGTGTAGGATTTCTGCTTCAAATTTAAGCAATTTAATTTATGCTGATGTTCTCTCAGGGGGTAGATATGCAGAGGCACATATTTTGCTTTGCTCACTGTTGTAGCTGGTTATGCCAACATTTTACGTTGCTGCCCAACTTGGTCTGTGTTTCTGGTTTCACCAAGAAAAGATAGTAATTTCAGAACATGCTGACAACTATTTGTAGCCTTGTAGTCACTGTTTAGAGCAACTCTTGACATACCCTTTTCTCGAGGCAGAGTGTTGCAAAGAGGATAATGTTTCAATGTAATACCCAGGGGCTGGTTTTGGGATATGGACATAATCAGTGGAATTAACAGCATATATAAAATGTCAGTACTTTTTTTATATTTTATTACACCGTGGAGTTCTGCTCACTTAGACCATTTAGAGAGACTTTTCAGCTCAGAAGGGTTCATCTCAGGTTCCCAGTTAAGGATGGTATAATAGATGGAAAATAAATCTCTGGATGGAAAAATTTTATGTCAAAATATATGTCTATACTAAAATAACCATTATCCTTAGGGTAATATGAAGGGAAAATACAATGCTAGCTTTCCTCTTCTTTTTCCTTTCTTGAACTCCCTATGTTTATAACATCCCAATTTGTTGTGACATGCATCAATCCTGCAACATTTCTATGCAGGCTACTTACATGATGACTGTTTACCTAGTATCTGAAAAAGGCACCATGCATTTAGTCTTATGGCATACCTCTGAATCACAAGGTGATAATATTCCTGTCTAAAAGAAATGTGTATGGTGGTGGGGTGGGGGAAGTAAAGCAAGGAGATAACAGGTCTGTAAATAAATAGGATATAAACTCACAGTTACCTGATAAAACAAGGGGTCTTTCTTTTATTACTCACAAACTAAAGTGATGCTTTGTAATAATTTTATGCTGCATATCCCACAAAGAAACCACAGGGTGAAAAGGTGCAATTAGCTATACATTGTGGTTAAAAAAAAATTTAACAGGTGCGGTTATGATAGTCATATTATGTTTATAGCTCTCCGTTGTGCAATCAGTAGCTTGTAACATGGTACTGTCCTCATGCTAATGTATTTGTACTCTAGGGTATTAGGTGTGGATGGCAAGGTTTGGGTAGCATGGGGGATGCAGGGGTGGCTTCTTTGAGGAGAGCTGGAAGTTTCCACAATGTCTGACAGCCAATGCCAGCTGGCTCCAAGACAGACCCACCACTGTCCAACACTGAGCCCATCAGTGATGGTGGCAACACTTCCGGGATAACAGAATTAAGAAGGGGAAAAAAAACCCGCTGCACAACAGCAGCTAAGGAGAGGATTGAGAAAATGTGAGAGGAACAACCCTGAAAGCACTAAGGTCAGTGAAAAAGGAGGTGGGAGGATGTGCTTCTGCAGCCCATGCAGAAGACTGTGGTGAGGCAGCTGTGCCCCTGCAGGCCATGGGGGTCCCTGGTGGAGCAGAGATCCACCTGCAGCCCATGCAGGATCCCACACTGAACAGGCGAATGCCCAAAGGAGTCTCTGACCCCATAGGAAGCCTATTCTGGAGCAAACTTCTGACAGGACCTGTGGCCCTGTGGAGAGAGGAGCCCACACTGGGGCAGGTTTGCTGGCAGGACTCGTGACCCTGTGGGGAACCCACACTGAAACAGCCTGTTCTTGGAGGACTGCACCCTGTTGAAGGGACCCATTCTGGAGCAGTTTGTGAAGAACTGCAGCCCCTGGGAAGGGCTCACATTGGAGAAGTTTTTGGTGGACTGCCTCCTGTGGTAGGGACCTCATACTGACCACAGCCCCCATTCCCTCTTCCCCAGTGCCACTGGCAGGGAGGAGGTAAAGAAAGCAGGAGTGAAACTGAGCCTGGGAAGAAAGGAGGGGTGAGTGGGCAGGTTTTTTAAGAACTAGTTTTATTTCTCATTATCTTATTTTGATTTGATTGGTAATGTATCTAGCTAATTTCTCCAAGCTGTAACTGTTTTACCCATGACAGTAACTGGTGAGTGATCTCTCCCCATCCTTGTCTCATCCTTGGGGGGGTGGGGGCTGAAGCACATGTCCTCTTAGGAGAGGCTGGGGGAGCTGGGCTTATTCGGCTTGGAGCAGAGATGTCTTCATGGGGACCTAACTGCAGCTCCCAGTGACTACAGGCAGGTTGAAGTTGTTCAAGCTGAAGGTGTTCAAGACTCAGCTGGATAAAGCTCTGAGAAGCCTGGTCTGACCATATAGGTGACCCTGCTGTGAGCAAAACTTTTTTTGGACTGGAGACGTCTTGATGTCCCTTCTGGCCTGAGTTACTCCTTCTGATACAGTGGTTCAATTTTCTGAAAAAACATGAATGTACTAGAGATTTGATTGAATAGTGTTTGATGAATGCAAAATGAATTGACTTTTTCAGTTAAGAATGCAGATGCTTGCCATCACAAAGTGCTATATATCACACAATTGTATTTTATTTATTCAGCCTGAAAATGCCCTCAGTAAGTATAACGAAACCAAACATTCACAGAGCTTAGATAATGAATCATGAATAAGTGAAGCAGACAGATCACAGTAATACACATAAATAAACTCCCATGAATGTTGTGGAAACTATTTAATAACAACTAAGTTTACAGAAATTTGAATCAATTTGAAAATAATTTCCAACAAGCCTGAAGTCTAGATTAATTAGATGATTTATTAATGAGAATATCTGATTAGACTTTCTAGATACAAGTTGTATATGGTAAATATTTCAAGTTCACGTGTGCAAGTGAAATGTCATATTTCTGCTGTGGATGATTTGTATTCACCTGAAACTGCTTTAGAACAGGACTTGCTATGAAAACAGATTTGTATGCCTTGTCAACTTTTATTGCATTTTTAATTGCTGCCTAAAGTTACAGAGTAACACTCATCTCTATTTTCCTACTAAATCTACATCATCTGACATGACAATCCTGTCTAACAATGGTTAAGAGATTCCAGGAACACAAAAAACCTAACTTTTTCTTTTCCAAATTACTGATTGCTTGCTGATGGGAAAAAGTTATCCAGCACAATTTGTTTACTTTTTTTATAAGGCAAAACCATGTTGGATGCTCAAGCATTTTACTGTTTCAGTTTTTCTTATTGGCAAATAATGTGCATTAGTTCTTTTAACTGTTCCACATCAGAAAAGTAACCATCAGAATGTAACCCTTGGAGAAGTAATAACAAAAATAATGGTCCTTTTAACCATGAAAATGTGAGCCCAAAACCATTAGTAGTAGTATTAGCAGAGAGACACGATCCTCCAGTTCTTCATTCTCTAGCTATTTCTACCTAGGCAAATGTGTTCTCTCTTTGACATTACTCTAAAGAATTTACGCTGTCCTCCCCTTTTCCAGATAATATCTAAAGTATATGCAGTCATAGCCTGAGCCTGTGAGTATCTAAATCAACTTCTAATTCAAAACTTTCCTACTCCCTGAAGTTTACATGGTTATTTGTTTATTTTGCTTTTTATTTATTATTTATTTGATTTTTTAATTTATTTTGCTTTTTTTCACTAGTAACATTCTGAAGGGCTCCATCTTAGACCCAGTGCTCTTCAACATCTTCATAAACGACTTTGATACAGGACTTGAACACTAAGTTTGCCGATTGCACTAAATGGTGAGGAGTTGTTGACTCCCTCGAAGGCAGAGAGGTCCTGCAGAGACCCCTCGAGAAGTTAGAGGGCTGGGCAACCACCAACAATATGAAGTTCAACTAGGGAAAGTGCTGGATTGCGCACCTGGGATGGAGCAGCCCTGGATGTACAGACAGACTGGGGGATGAGATGCTGGAGAGCAGCGCTGCAGAAAGGCACCTGGGGGTCCTGGTGGATGGCAAGTTGGACACGAGTCAGCAGTGCCCTGGCAGCCAGGGGGGCCAAGCGTGTCCTGGGGGGCATCAGGCACAGCATCGCCAGCCGGGCAAGGGAGGGGATTGTCCTGCTCTGCTCTGCACTGGGGCAGCCTCACCTCAAGTGCTGGGGGCAGTTCTGGGTGCCTCAACACAAAAAAGTTATAAAGCTGTTAGAGAATGTCTAAAGGAGGGTTACGAAGATGGTGAAGGGCCTTGAGGGGAAGCTGTATGAGGAGTAGCTGAGGTCACTTGGAGTGTTCAGCCTGGAGAAGAGGAGACTGAGGACAGACCTCATTGCAGTCTACAGCTTCCTCATGAGGGGAAGTACAGGGGCAGGCACTGATCTCTTCTCTGTGGTGACCAGTGACAGGACCCGAGGGAATGGCTTGAAACTGTGTGAGGGGAGGTTTAGGTTGGATACCAGATAAAAGTTTTTCTTCCTGAGGGTGGTTGGGCACTGAAACAGGCTCCCCAGGGAAGTGGTCACGACACCAAGTCTGACTGAGCTCAAAAAGCATTTGGACAATGCTCTGTTTGTAAAGGGCTGAGAACTGAACTCGACAATTAACGTGGGTCTTTTCCAAACCAGGATATTTTATGATTCTGTGATTCTGATGTAAAAATAATGAGATAATGACTCAGAAATCAGCACAGCATTACAGAGACCATTAATGAAACATCTACTCTCATCTATAAAATCTATAGTTTAATCAAAACCCCAATCAAACATCCACTAAATGCAGACTATTTGAATTGACTCTTAACTGTCAAAACTTCCTGGAGAATGAAATGCTATTCACTGCGGAAAAGTAAATGTGAAAACTGAAAATGAGAGTGCTAGAACAGTTCTTAATTGTTCTTGGTGTTGGTTGATTGGTTTGGGGGTTTGGGGAGTTAGGTGAGGCTAGGGGGTCTTTGGAGGTTTTGGGGGGTTTAACCATTTTGTGGTTTTGTTTTGTTTGTGAGCTTATTTTTCCATTCAAGATGAGGAATGGCCAATAACATCAGACTTCTTAGAAACTTGAGGAATCCCTGTGTGTGATTAAACAGTTCTAACACCAAAACTGATTCAGCATAAGCTAATGCAAATACCAGTGACCTGCTATCCAAGGAGATATAAATTTCTTTTCAAGGAACTGAGTCAATGGATGAGGAACACGAACAGGAACTCTGGTTATTTCTGTATTGTATTGCACAGCTTTTAGCTCAAAGTTCTCATTATGACAAAAGCCTCTATCCTGAAGATATTCAGAATATAGTATACTGATGAAAATCTGAGATGTTTAGTTTAAAAACGGCTGATATATTCAAGAGCAACTGAACGTGGATACTCTCAGAGACAGGAAAGGATTGTTTGCCTCTCTCAAAGATAGAGGGAGTTTTATAAATACCAGACAGCTGTCACAACATGCCTATGTCCTCTTCCAGCTGTTTTTAAACAGATTGGTAGCTGAAAACACATTTTATGAGGAATTCAAACCTATAACTTCATTAAGACTTGGACAATACCTGCAAGATCAAAACCTTTAGAGGAGACAAAGGGTCAGATTCTGGAACCCCATTAGTTCAATGAGATCTGAGATTACATTTTGCCTAAGTTATGACATTATTATGCGTTTGCTGGTTCCACAGAACTCTAGAAATCTAGAGGTCTATGTTATAAATGTTTATGGGATGTGAAGTTTGCTAGGATTTGACAGCACTTGTGTAGCAGCTTTCACAATCAAAAGTCTCAAATTCAGAACCTAAGTTTCTAAATAATTTCTGCACTTTCCATCTTCCTTTGTCAGTGAAACCTTTTTTTTTTTCAATCAAACATGAGGCCCTAAAACACGGAAAAGCCCAAATGAAGTTCTGTGAGAACATATCACCAGTAGAGGTGAGGCGAAACAAGAGAACAGACAATCTTCCCAGAAATATGTCCCATAGAAAAGGTAACTCAAGACCAATTTAATAATGTGCTAAAAATGGACCCTATTACTCTACAGTTTTTCAGTAGCAAATGGTCCAAAGATACACAAATGCTTAGTTTTACTGTAGTAGCAATTGATCCCAGGACATCCCAGGGCATTTAAAACTAAGTTTATGGAAATATACACTAAATCAATGTCCTATCATAATTCAATTATCCAGACACAGTCTACCATTAAAAGAGCAAAATTTTCCACTATCAACCAGTAGGCACTGGAAATCATTTTTAGATAGGCTTTGGTTTGCTTGCTTTTTTTCCCCTATTTTTGCTGTGGAAAGAGTGAAAGGTTAAAGACCACCAGCGCTCTGTCTTAGTAGGAGCATATAATTTACTGCCAGTTTTTGAAAGAAGAGTATGATTGCATATGAAGAGGTGTTAATGTTGGTAAATATGTTTCATAACTAATCAAACAAAAAATATTTCCTAGTGTCCATCATGTTCATTAACAGAAAAGTCACATTTTGCATATGTGCTTTCTCTTGCACTTGCAGAGCACCATGACTTTATCCTGGTGACTCTGGTCACCAAGCTGAGTGAATCTGATTTCCGTTTCAATTTACAGAAAATCACATATTTGTTTCATTTGTTGCTAAATAGCACACTAGCACATTATGTTATTGTGCACCATTCACTGGTGTGATAATATTCTTCAATCAACTGTAACTGTTGAAACCACAGTATTAAGTCTAAGCAGGACTTTTAAAATAAATCATCAAAGGAGAAATGTGCAAAATCATACCATTTAGCAGGGAGTCATAATACATGAATGAAAATTCTGCAATAAGCATCTTGTTTTTGAAAGAGTAGATTAAAGCCAGCTTTCTACAAGCTGGAGCAACTTGTTCCAGCATTATGTGCAGAAAGAGCATAAGGCAGAAAGGTAGCCTTTGGCATCTATTCCATTACAAACGACGCTCAGTGTTCAGGTCAGTTTATACTATGCTAATAAGATGTACTATAATAAATCCTTGCTTGTCATAGGGGAAAAATGAAGTAAAGTGGAGGGCAACAATGCTGTCATTTCTTGGAGGTATGGAACAAAAGCCAAGGAAGGACAGAAGCCCTTCATTTTGTCTGATAAGGCTCCCTTTAGTCTTTCTCATTTGAAATCTATAACCCTGAGATAAATGTTTAGTCGCTCTCTGATACACTGCAAAGTATTCACAGATCACAGCAAGCCGAGATTTTACAGGAGGCAGCACACAGGGAGTTCATGAACATTACTAAACAAGCCATCCAAACAACTGCTCAGATAGCTGGAATCATTTGTCTTTTCCAAAGGCCTGCAGTTCAACCGGAAAAGTAGTCCAATTTCATAGTAGTAAAAATAGAATTACAGAAGTATTCTTTGGTGTAAATCTAAAATAGTTTTTCAACAGCCAATAAAAAAGCCGTTCCTCAGCATCATCTTCATTGAGAATAATATCATTCACAGAACAAAATATCTGTAGAGGAGTAAACCCACTTTTCATCAGTATACTACGTGATTTCTAATCTAAGATAAATTGCTCAATGCAAAACAACTTTATAACAACTATTTCCCCTTTCTTATAACCTTGATAAGGAGAAATACTGATCAATGATTAAGTCAACAGCTCAAAGAAGGCCAATCCTAACACTAACCTATGGAGACAATTTCATTGTGAACAGGCAGTTGCCTCCAGGCTATCTGCTAAAACCTGTTCTGAAATTACCAGGGGGAAAAAAACCCACTTATAAAATCTCTCTCTTCTACTACTGCAGGAAAGGTTTTTGGTACTATGCAATATTCAAAAATATGGAATTCATATTTAGTAACTGAATCCTCACTAAAGTATGCAAGCTGCTTTTCACCATCTGTTACATTGTACCCACAACTGTAATCTAAACCTATATTCATCATCATCATCATCATCGTCATCATCATCAAAAATTAAAAATAAATGCATTTTGAAAGGAAAGTAAATATTTTTAAAAGTGTGCCCAGAGTCCTCTTTTCCAGATTTAATGAGCACATTTCCACTTTCAGTTCTCCCAACCTGGCACAATACCTTAGCATCTCCTCTACCACTGTAATTCTTTCTGCAGATTAATCATAAAAAAATTTCCCCTTCTTGTTCCTTGCTCTCAAATAATCTCATTTCCTTTTTTTTTTTGCTTATAGAAATACATCAGAATGATAATTTTGCATGTAATTGTGTGATTTAATCTGACATGAAATGAATTTTTAAAAATTTTATTAAAGATAAAAATATAAATACAATTTTTTAAGATTTTATTAATATTTATTTTATTAAACTTTATTTAAGTTCAAAGAGGACTCTTTTAAAAATTTTATTAATTTCTCTGCCGGCTGTGTATCGTGGTTTAAATGACAGATCCTCTGTAACTAATTTGATGTAAGAAATGGCTGCTATGTCCACAAAGATCCCATTACTTCTCAGGTTGAGAACAGGCAGTGGTCATGCCAAGATCTGAAACTCTACCGGAGAAGAGATGTAATCTCTACCAGGAAGCAGGGGTGGTAGGCAGGAAATCATGTCTAAAAAACAGGCAGGAAAAGATATTTTATACCATACCAAGTGGCATACAGGAAACAAAGCATGTTTTCTGACTCCTGACTTCTTTTGCTCTGTATTCTCTTCTCAATCATCATCATCATCCCATTGAATCAACTTCATTGACTCGAGAATGAATCACACTATTAATCACAATGTTTATGTTCTTCTCCTGCATACAACATTTTATCACGCTATAAGGATTTTCCAAACTCTTTCTGCTTTTATTCTTCTATGCAGAGATAACTGCCACAAATAGCAATTCCCTTTAGGATTTACTGGAGTATTACTTGCAATTGTTGTGAATGTTACAGAAGAAATCCAAATACAGTCTTTGAAATGCAGCACAAACTACAGTGGGGATCCATTCCAGTTAAGCTCTTTCATTAGTTTTATTGTATTTGTAGCTACTGTTATCTTTAATATTTTGCTTCAGCTTTAAGTCCTTGGAGGTTTTTTTAAATGTCCTTAAACTCTAATACTCTGAATTGTGAATTCACTTAGCTTTGAAATTGCAAATGTTTTTCACAGAAAATAAATAATAAATAATATCCAATTGTATAATTTTAATACTTACGTTTCCAGATATCCGAGTTTCCTATATTACATTTCTTATACTACAGTAATAATGATTTTCTACACTGCAACAATGAACTTTAATTTAATTACCATCAAGTGCTGATCACTGTAGTATTTAAGACCCTTGCATTCTCCTAGGAGTTTTTCTCTGCAGTTGCTATGATGTGCTTCAACAGTTTGAAAGTTTTTACTCTTCAATGAGCATTTTTTGTTCTCGTCCTGCCTTAGAAATAAATGCATTTATTCTTTTCATTATTTTACCTTCATAAGTAAGTTAATTGCAATCATAGTTTGAAATCCTAGCTTACTGTGTTCTTTGTCATGAAGCTAACACATAAAACCCTTTTGCACACAGTACAAATCACTTGGAGGTGCTCATCCTCCATAGCTACTCCAGAACTTTATGGTAGTAAAAAATTTAAACAGAAATGTCAAAAAGCATAAAAGAATTGGACTCATATCTGCACCTAAGTGAAAAGTCATTTGCAGATTACACAAAACTACAAAGAGTGTCTGAGTCACCAGCTGCTTGTGTTGCCATTCAGTGACACCACAACAGGATGGCAAATTTCATGGGGAGGGTCCTTGTGAAGTTCAAAAAAAGGGAAATATCAAGTTCTTCACCCGGGAAGGAATAATCTCCATGAACCAGGAAGGACTGTGGGAAGCAGCTCTGCAGAAAAGGACCTGGGTGAGCCGGTGTACAGTCAAGCTGACTTTAAACCAGCAATGTGTTCTTATGGCAATGCAGCCTCTTGGATTCCATTAGGAAAAGTTGACAGGGGGTCAAGGGATGTGATCTCTGCCCTCTGCTCAGCCCTGGTGAGACACATTTGGAGTGCTGTGTCCAGTGCTGAAGCACAAAAACACTGAAAGGCTTGAAGCACCTTTCCTACGAGGGAGGCTGAGAAAGAACAGGTTGTTCAGTCTGGAGAGGAGAAGGCTTTCATAACTGAGAGGGGGCATCTCATTGGTGTGTGTAAACAGCTGATGGGTATAAAGAATATGAAGCCAGTGGTGCCCAGTTCACAGGACAAGAGACAATGGGTACAAAGTGAAATACAGAAAAACACTGGAAAACACAACCATCAGAGAGATGTACCCAAGAGTCATGTTCCATGAGCCCAAGAGTATTATTCACCAATATTTGAATTAACTTAGCCCTCTTAGGCACCTAATGGTGACTAAAATCAGGGATTGAGACACATTCTCCAAGAGTAAAGAATAGAGCAGGAGTCTTGTCAGCTTAAAAGGAGCTTTAGATCCGGACCCATTTCAATGAACATCCTGATAATTCTGGAGTTATTATAAGAATACACAGACACAACATTATAGCAGGATAAGGGGACTGGAACACTTCTCTTATGAGGACATGCTGAGAGAGTCGAGGTTGTTTAGCCTAGGGAAGAAAAGGCTTCAGGGAGACCTTAGAGCAGCCTTCTGGTACTTAAAATGGGCTTAGAGATAACGAGGGACTCTGTATCAGGGAGTGCAGTGACAGGACAAGAAGTAATGGCTTTAACCTGAAAGAGGGTAGATTTAAATTAGATGCTAGGCAGAAATTAACTCAGAGGGTAGCAAGCCACTGGAGCAAGCTGCCCACTGGAACAAGATGCCTCATCACTGAAAGTGTTCAAGGTTGGATGGGGCCCTGAACAACCTGGTCTAGTGGGTGGCATCCCTGCCCATGTCAGGGGCATTGGAAGCAGATGATCTTTAAGGACCCTTCCAACCCAAACTATTCCCTGATTCTATGATTATATTATACTCAGAGTATTATCTTCAGGATTGTACTCAAACAAAATTGCAACCTTAAGTATGAAAGTGATTTTTGAAAGGAGAGACCAGTAAAAATATTTACAAATTGTTATGAGAGAAATAGGATGTTTAGGGCCTGATCTATCTAACCTATTTCCAATGTTTACTTTAGCTTCAGGTGAATCACGCCCTAAAATATCTATTTCTCACCACAGACTGTAACATGAGACTCAATGACAAGCTCAGATATAGGTATTGACATTGTAAATACCAGAAAAAACATATATCCAAAAAAATGTTCCCTCTTTTTCATATATTCATAATGTATACAGCACAGAATTAGGATTCTTAGTGAAACTTAGAGAAGAACACTGTATACAGCAATCATTGCCTAATGTTTCACTTAGGAGAAAAAAACAGAATCTGGAAAACTTCCAAAATTATGCATCTGTTCCTTTTAATTTACTGCTCAGAGGAATGGGCACACCAAAGAACAGGGGAAAATGAATACATTTATTATTAATTGATGTTCTCTCTATCTAAAACATTTAAATGATCCTTTCTGATAGAGAAAACCTCTGGCTATACTTTTAGTGCTAGGAAATATGGTCAAAACACTGCATGCTTGAGCCAGAAAAACACTGACATTAATGGAAACTCTCACAGTGCTTCTGAAGCATTAATTTAGAATTCCAGTGTGGGTCCACTGGGGAAAAACAGGATATAATTACACAGCAGACAAAGTTAAATATGATTTATTCCAATTACCTAATTTCTGTTGGTTTGGAATATTGTTTAGTAGTAAAATAAATGAGAAAATGAGTGTGATCACTTCTTTTGGATCTAAAAAGGCAGAAAGGGAAAAAATATGTTACATCCAAATACCTTTGTAAATAATATGTTTTGATATAAGTATAATGTCAGACAGTAAAAAGCCATATGCTGCTCCTAAAATTAATGTGTGCACAATACAATAATAAAATAAAAATAAAAATAAAAATAAAAATAAAAATAAAATAAAAATAAAAATAAAAATAAAAATAAAAAGAAAAATAAAAACAAAGAAGAAGAAGAAAAAGAAGAAGAAGAAGAATGTGCACATTGCATTTACTGCAGGACTGATTGTGGTGCTAAGCATGCCCAAATTGGAGCTACATGAAGTGGTAAGACGAGGCTTGTGTGGTGAGGTTGATAAGGCTCCCACCAAAGAAATCAGATTTCTTTTCCTTGGGTACAATTTGCATTGCTATTGTTACTTTATCAAACAATGTAAGATTGTTTTGTCTCCTGAGCTGAACACATTCTGGTTTTATTTCTCCATAAAATCTTGAGGTTCTTTGGAAATATGATGCCATTCATCGCACAATCTGCATTGGTTAGAAGCTGTTTTTCTTTTTGATTTCCAGGGAACTAATTAAAAACTATGCCTTCACCACTCACTCTGACTGCAAATATTATCAGGCAAGACTTGCCTGGCAAGTCATTGTTTAGACTGTTTCAAAAAGTACACTTCAAAATAATGCCCAGTTTATTTTCAGCATTTCAAACCTGGTGTAGTATAGGGAGTCTGCTGGGTGTTCAGCTCCTAGCCCTTGAAGTGTCCTTCCAATACTTACTTTCCAAGAAGATTCAAATTTCTTATGGTTCATATGTTAAGATTGTTCCCTTCTTTTCTTCCTTTGCTAGAATCAGTGTTTTTAACTTCTATATTGATAATCATCATGATTTAATTATTACCTGCTGTTGCTATACATGCTTGTGCCTAATTCATCCGGGGCATTTAATAGATTGTAAATACTCCTTATTCTTTTCAGTGTATCATTTCTGCTTAATGTAACTTATATGTAACTATGATAAACAAATACTTATGAATAGAAAGTTAGCAGAATGATAGGGGTGGAATACACAGTGTCTTAAACGTATCTGATATAGTTTTCTACCACAGCTCTCATTTTATAGAAAATTAATCATGTGTGGTCTTTTCAAAGAGCTGGTATTATACCAGACACCAAGTCAATCTCAGCTTGTTTAGTATTCAGTATAAGGTAGTGAGGTTCCAGTTGGGATTAGGGAATTAATTAAACAGCCCATATTTGACTAAGGTAGCTGACTATCAGTCTGAGTATGAGTGACCCAAATATAATAACCTCTAAGTACCCAGTGCATTCAGCCCAAGGGAAGACCAGCAAGGATAACCGCACTGATACCTAAAAACCAGGTTTGAAAGACAGAGGAAGTGGAGGGAGATAAAAGAGGAAAGCTATGTCTCTTTTGAAAACAGAAGTTAAATGTGAGAAAAAAAAAAAGAATTAAAATGACCACATTGAAAAGATAGATTGTTCTCAAGAGGATGAGGTGTTTAAATTACGAAAAAAACCCCAACCCAACAGAGAGAAATCTGGAGAAACTGCTAAAAGAGAGCTCTCAGCAAAGTGCAAGTGGGGCTCAAGGCTATGTAGTTTTTACATTTTAGAGCCACGTGCAAAACAATGTTGCTGGTTACACAAAACATGGGGCTTGTTTCCAGACCATTCAACTAAAGGGGTATCAAGCTTTTCACTGAGGACAAGACAGTCTTATATATTGATTTGCAGGTTACCATGTCTTTACAGATGTCTGATCAGAGCCCTGAGTTTAGGTGATGCTTGATAAATGTATTCTTCATCTTGAAGCCTGCCCCATCTGGAGAGGATGAGGTGAACAGAGGATGCAACAGAGATACCAAAATAGCTTTCCCAGTAAAGTATAAATATTACAGGGGTATATACACATTTGAGGGAATAAATACCCCAAACATCTTTAAGGAACCTGTGAAGTGAAGACTGTTTTCTGCCAAACTTCTAGGAACCTGAACAGGAGTGAGCGCTGTGCAATGTCAAGTTCAGTTAAAGGATTCGCTGGCATCTGCAGATCAGTATTTTTTCTGCATTTTAAGAGAGTCAATAAGCCTCTTATTGTTCTGAATAAACCTACAGCGTCACACTATTGTCTTTTTCTCTCAGACTGAAGATCTTTAGTTGCAGTTGAGATGTCATGGCAATATTCCCATCTGTATCATAAAGAGAGCTATACTGTTATATTATGCAACTTGTTAATTAGAAAAAAGATTTCACATTATGTTATGCAGAGAAGGAAGAAATCTTTCCAGCAGCAAACTGTCATCATCAATGCACTATAGTACCCAATGAGTATGGTACGTGTCAGAATGCATCCACTGATTGCCTGAACTTTTCATGTGATAAAAGTTTGACCTTAGGATACCAAGTTTGAGAAACCAGTAAGGTTGACACAGTAGAACCTTTTCAAAAATTTTCTACTCATGGAAAAGACAGAAAATATTCATAATTGTTTATATATTTTCCCGTTTATTTGAATTTTGTTTGTCTTTTTTTAATGGCATTCTTACTCTTGAGAAAGTAGACTCGAGTCATTCTTCAGTAGATGCATGATTGTTGTATGACATGTGACAATGCTACATAACTGCTAATACAGCGTGAGAAAAACTTTTAAGAGGCATATCACTTCTGATAGAGAGGATGAAATACTACTAATATCATATCAGGAAAATAAAGGTATTGGTAAATGACTCAGAAACAGTGTAGGCTTTAAAATAAAAGCAGACCTAGAAGTCTTTTCAGACCCTTTACTTAGTTCTTTTCCATAAAAAAATCAAACACTTCAGTAAAACTCAGCAGCAAATTAAATATTTTTCTAGGGGAGAGAAAGTGAAGTAATGAAGCTATTTAATTAAATTAAAGCTTGCTGTAACTAAAAATGGACATGTTTGTCCAACCATTGACATGTTCTACTTAAACATGGACATGTTCTATTAAATGTCAGACATCTGATAGCAAAATCATGAAAAGTAGAAGCACATTTCAAAATGTTTTTTCCACTTACTTGCTGTGAGCACCAGTCTTTAAATTCTGGGAATACAAACTGTGGCTGAATTATTGTACGAAGTGAAATGAATTCTGTAGGATCAGCTGTATCTCAGAAAATAGCGTATGACTCAAACCTTTATGGTTTAATTCAACAAAACTGACAGGCCTGGTTCACAAAGTCCTAAGCGCTAAGCTCCCTTCAGTAAAGGTTATTTATTGGACATCAGGGTCAGAGAAAATTATAAAAATACAACTAGTCCCTTGACCTTTGTTAGCTCAAACACGTTCACCTTTCTATAAAATGATCGTGCCTGCTGTGTGACTTAGTAATATCAGCACATCATTTTGCCATGTAGAATAACTGAAGGCTCCTATTCCCTGTATCAGTGGACACTGAGTGCTTACTGCTACTGATACAGAAAGTTAACGATTACATGGAACTGCGAGTCCCCCTTATACTGTGACCCACAGAACTACATTCCTTTGTCTTTAGACATGAGATTTCCTTGCCTTTGATGTTTTATCCATGCATCTCTCAAGTCAAGACATCTTTTAAACACAAAGGAAAAAGGGAGAGTAACTAAACTGAGCTCTAGTTGATATCGGTTGACCAGATTTATATTCTGACGTGTAAGACTAGGTGGATTTTCAGGTGTGCTCCAGAAGCAGTGCTTTCTGCACAAAGATGAACCACTGAAAATGGCCCCAGACCTACTTTAATTAAGAAAGATACATGAAAATTAACAGAGTACATTAAATGAGAATAGAACTGTGGTGTCCCTAGCCTCACAAACGTGCTATGCCAGATGAGCTCACAATGCAGCTGTGGCAGCTCATGCTGGCAGATATGCTTTTGTAGATTGCCTTATAGAATGCATCCCCTTACCTAAAGTGCAGCTAGAACAAAGACCTTCAATATAAAAGAAAAACAGACTTTTAAAAAAACCTCCTGATCTCTTTAAGAGAAGGAAACTCAGGAGAAACAGTTTATTTCGCAGGCACCAGGAGGATTGTATCCCTAGAGCTTGTTTCTAGAAGCTGTTGACAAGCTCAGGGGAGCAATTACTTCCAACAGATATGTCAGTGTTTGTGAGACAAGAAAGCTTCTGCAGAAGAAAGCATAGGTGTAGTAATCAGAGTCTGCAGTGAAGTCTTTTGATAAAGTTTGTTCTTTTCATGGTTCGCGTTCAAGACTCCCATGTTCGGACACGCATTTAAGTAATTTTAGGCAGTAGGACACATACTATTTCCAAGTGAAACACAGACTAACAAACAAGAAGTACTGCATAGTCACTTCATCTCTTGACACTATAGTGCTACCTTTATAAAGGTGTATTTGACCACAGAAACCAGAAATTTTATTTTAATAAGACTACCATTAACCTTGAGAAAGCCAATGGAAAGACCCATCTGCCTCAATAGCATTAGGTTCAGAGTGGAGAAGATTCAGTAACACCAGAAAAACAAAAAAGCACATAAACACTTATGTCAAGTATTATAAAAAAAATTTGGTTTCGAAGTGGGGAAGAAGATGCTTAAGATTATTCTCAGAGTCTGGTTTATTTGCTTCAAAAATTAGTCAAGGCCTGTACTGTTCCCATGGGGCATGTGGACACTATAGATTTTCACTTGTGTATCCCTCTCACAGAATAGTTAAAATTGTGTTCTGAATTACGTCTATATATCAGTTGTCCTTTTTTACTCCATTGGTGTTCAGTTAAAAAGGAGAATTTAGTTTAGTGTGTACGTGAGGGAACAGGATATCCAGTCTAACTCATATGTTCAAAAAACTTCCATGTTCAAATTAAAAATTTCTATCCTGTGAGGTTTTTGTGGTTTGGCTGGCAAAGCCAGGGCTCATCTGACCTAGTGTTGGTGGCAGCTGTGGCAGGTTGGTCTTGACAGGCTGACAGAGAGCTTGACAGGCTCCCTCTCAGTTGTTCTCCCCCCACACCTTCTCAACAGGACAAGAGGAGAAAATAAGGTAGATAAACTCATGATTTGTGATACATGTGATTTAATAAAAGAAAAATCTGTTTATTTACACCAAATACGAGAAGGAATTTATCCACTAATTTCTATTGGCAAGCAGATGTGCAGACACTTCCTAGAGAGCAGGGCCTCAACATGTGTAATGACTGCTTTGGAAGACAAACGTCATAACATGATGTCATGTGGTCTGCAATGTCCCCTTAATCAGTTTGGATCAGTGTCCCCTCCCAGCTTTGCACCCACTTCCAACCCACCCAACTGGCCTTTGGGTGTGGAGAGGCAGCCTTGATGCTGTGCAAGCAGCAGAACATGATGTTTTATCAGTACTGTTTTAGCAAATGGGCAACTGTAAGGGCAGGTAACCACACCAGCCAGACTCAGTGCAGGAATTTATCTCTGAATTGATAGCTGGACTAAATGACCTCCAGAGGTCAATATTTCTATAATTCTAGCATTCCTTTCTTATATCCCAAACCCTTGTGCTGTATACAATCAAACTGGTTCTAGTGACTGACTTTTCCCCTTTTACTACTGCATGAAGGTCATAAAATTGTTAAATATCCTCCTCATGACACCAAAAATCTCTTATTCATTGTTTCATTTATAGACTTGTGCAACTGCACAAAGACTATAAGCTGAAATAATGAACATGAACTATACCATAATAATTGTGAGTCACCTTCAAATATCAAAACCCATTTGACAGTATCCAGGTCAGCAGACAATTTTAACCAAGAGATAATCATACATTGACTGCTATCTTGCTTTTTAACCTGACAATACTTTGGCCTAAATTTCTGTCTCTATTTCTTTGACATGCCTTGAGGGACACTATCTCAGTTTTATCTTTGCAGAGGAAATGAGAAAACTGTCTTTATTTGTCTTATGGCTCATGGAATTAAAAAAAAAGAAGAAAAGAATAAGAAAAAAACTGCTCATCCTCTGACTTGCAAGAAAATCTTTCCTTTTAGTTTAAGACAAATAGGCTTTTAGGAAGTGCAACAGCATAATGCTCATGAAGGAAAAAATAAATCTGAAAGACTTCTGAAGCTTTTTAAGTCATTACCACCACATTGTCATCACCTTTTCATTTTCTATTCAAGTCATTCCTTAGCTGGTGAAAAGCTAGAAATTGGATGACCCATTTCCTATACAGATGGAAAACCCAGTCAGTGTTTTCTTTCTTCAGATTCATTTCACTGAAGCTGTCTGAATTCTTCTAGAGAATCAATGTCACTGCAGTTAGAGTTGCATCTAGGACACCTAGGAGATAAAAGGTCATTTGTGACAGAAATCCGAACAAACACATGTTTACTGATGGCAGAATAACATTTAAAGGTATCAGGTAAAACCATCATGTTAAATTTTGAAAAATTAAGTGTTTCCGTCATTTCCTTAAAAGTGCTTTCCAAAATTAGATGTGGGGTTTTTGCTACTCAATAACTGTTTGTTTTCACCTTTCTTTCTGTTTTCTCAAGTAATTCCTAGGACGGTGGCCCCTCCGAAGCTTTCCATTGGTATGTCCCTGCAGGGGAACAGACTCCTTAACTCCTTTCAAGAGTGTAAGAACCTCCTGAGATATCGTGTTGCTGTATGTATTCATAATGTAGGAAGCTAAGGATGAAGACAGATGTTTTTAACTTGTTTTCAGCTGTAATCTGATCTGTGAGGCAGAGATGACCTGCTTGCTTGTTTCAATTCCAAACTTCATTGTGAGAAAAAATATAGGGCTTTATCGGCTCTTCTACAGCACTGGAGAATGAGTGTCGATGTGGGGAAGATACAAAAAAGAAATAGATAGTTATTTCTTTTCCCTGCAAAGAAGAGAATGTCAAGGACCCTTTGAGAGGGCCTTAATAGCAGAAATTGGATTTCACATTATCATTTTCTTCGGTTTCTTAAATAAACTCATGAGATAATATTTTTTTTACCAAATAACCAATGTAAATTTTAGCCAAATTTAACAGTTATAGAGCTCACAAAAACGTTACTTAAATAGAATTTGGGTAAAGGAGAGTGTGTTAACAAAAGGAGAAAATGAACTTATTCGGTATTTGTAAGAGACGGTCCGAAGATCCCTCATCTTCCTCACGATCATCGACGAGGACAGAGACTGAAAGACGCTAAAAAACCCCAAAGAGGGAAAGAGGGTACAGGAGTCCTTGCCAGACCGAGGTGGGATGTCTGCCAAGTGCCTGCAGGAATGCACGCTGAACCGGTTGCTCTGGTGCTGTTCCTTGCTGCCCAGGCGGGAAGGGCTGTACAGGAGCGAGAACGTCCCATGCACCTGCCCTGCACCATTACCCCAAAAACAATGGGTCTTATTCCCCCACCTCTTGGCTAGCTGCCCCTCACTTTTGCACCTTTTGGCCAGCTGCCCCTCGCTTTTGAAAAGGACTATAAAAGGACTCTCTAAAAAGACCCCTGTCGGGATCCCCCCACGGAAGAGAAAGGATCAAGAGGACTCCGTCTGGCCATTGGTAGCTATAACCCCCCTTTTTCTCTCTCTGTCCTTTGTTTCCTTACATCTCTCTCCCTTTCTATCGCGATTACACCGCGTTGGTACGCAATAAAATACACTGTGCTGATTGAACTTTACACTTTTCCCTGTTTGTGTTTCTTTTGCACTCTGAGCTTCAGTTAACGAACCATCATGACCCCCGCTCGTCTTGGGCAGATCGTGACAGTATTAAACATCAATTTCATACTTAAGGTGTGAATTTACAAGTGATGGTTTGGCTGACTTAGTTGCTCATGCGTGTATTCGTTTATCTCTGAGACATTCTTTCCTTTTGCATCTGGTTTTTTTCACATGTGGGTGGTTGTTTTCTTTTTTTAAGTAGCCATTATTACAAAATTCTTTCTTTTCCTAATCAGGGGAAAAAATCTCGACTTTAGACTAAAAAAGGTACTAAATAGAAAGGAACCACGTGAACCACGTATTTCGTGAACCAAGAAAACTTCTCCCAGAAAAAAGAAAGGCTGGAATTTAGTTCTGGGCAACAAAATTTGTCTGCAACAGAAGTGTCTACAACTATTCTTACTCCCTCTTTGAAGACTTAGTCACGGCAATTGGTCAATAATAAGTCTTGCTTGTTATTGAAATAGTTGAATGTTTCTCTTCCGTGTAGCTTGACATGACCTTGTGTTGTGGAAAAGTTGGTGAACAGGCTTTTAACATGTAGCTTTTTCCTGATCTTTCGTGTGAGCATTATGCCGCTATTCTATTCCTTATTAGCATCATACCTGAGCAGAAACATGGTTCCTGAACATTTGGTACATATCAGCCCAAATTTTCAGAAGTGCCATTATGAAGAGCATTGACAGGTGTTTTTTACCTGATTTCTAGAGTCAGATTTTTGGAATTGGTTCAGCTTTTTTTTTTTTTTTTTTTTTTGTTATTTGAGAATAAAATGCTCTCAGTGTGACATGATCCATGGTGACTAGATAATTCAGTGATTGACACTACAAGTCAAAATGGTCTCTACAGTAATTTTAAACATATTATATACCCATCAGAATGAAAAATGCCCAGTTACATCTGTAAGTATTTAATTCCTTCAGGAATTACTCCAAATAATCAAGTGCTAAAATAGTTATTGCCTGCCAGGTTTTTAATATCTTTTCCTTAATTCTACTTCAGAGAGCCAAACAGCTTATTCAGAGTAGTTTTTGTAGCTAGAGAGTTCTATAAAATATTAAGTCAGTCTTCAGTCTAACACATAAAGTTCATCATCCCTGCTATTTGAAATAACAACTCCATTTAGACTCGTACTTAAACATGGCTTCTAACAGAGACTTTCTACTGACTGCAAGAATTTAGGAGTGTACCATCTGTGCCTTCATCTTCTTCACCCTCTTCAAACTTACATGCTTTCTGTTGCAAACTGGGCTGGAAAATAGGCATAAATATTACTAAAACTCAGTATTTTGTTCTTTTCTTTCCATTGCTCTCACGTCTCTTAAGGCTTGTTTACACAACTAAATGATACTGAGGAGTCTAAGATATTCCTGAAAAAACTAGCAATCTCTCTGCTCCAGTGCTCCTGGTTCTGGGATCTCTGTATGACACTGCAACTGAACTAAATAATGTTGTCTTTCCTCCAGGGTGTCTGGTGTGACTCTGCTACTTCCAGTCTGGGTGAGCTATACATGACATCAACATAGGTTTGGCAGCTTATGCCCTGCACCACCTGTGGTAGACCTTGATGTATAAACCACCTTTCTTCCTGCTAAGTGTCCCCACTGCTTAACTCCTCAAGTGAAAGTAAAGGATCTCCAGAGCTTAACCCAAGTGGATGGCCCTCATGTTGCTCACACATACCCCATAATTAACAACTTGACAAATAATGCCCGTAGGTACCCACACTCTCAGTTCTTTAGTCACTGAATACTGCCCTTCTTTTTGACAGGCAGAAAGAAAAAGAAGTTGGACTCTATGCTGGTTTCAACTGGGGTAGAGTTATTTTTTTTCAAAGTGGTTAGTATGGGATTGTGCTTTAGATTTGTGCTGAACACAGGGTTGATAATATAGAGGTAGTTTTGTTATTGCTGAGCAGGGCTTGCACGGAGCCAAGGCCTTTTCTCCTCTTCATGCTGCCACACTGGCAAGGAAGTTAGAAATGCACGGGATGTTGGGAGGAGATACAGCCAGGACTGGCGCCCTAACCAGCCAAAGGGATATTCCAGACCATATCGCATCATGGTCAGCGTACAAAGTTGGGGGAAGAAGGAGAAAGCGGGGGATGTTTAGAGTGATGGCATTTGTCTTCCCAAGTTATCATTACACATGATGGGACCCTGCTGTCGTGGAGATGGCTGAACACTGGCCTGTCCATGGGAAGATGTGAATGAATTCCTAGTTTTGCTTTGCTTGTGTGCGTGGCTTTTGTTTTCTCTATTGAACTGTCTTTATCTCAATACACAAAGTTTTCCGGCTTTTACCCTTCTGATTCTCTCCCCAATCCCACTGGTGGGGGAGTGAGTGAGCAACTCACGGGGCTTGGCTGCTGGCTGGGCTTAAATCCCGAGAGACTCAAGGAGCTGAGTGAAATGTTTGGTTTTGGGAATAATACAATAAGTCTACATTAAAAATATTCTCTAAGTTTAGAATTTGAGCTCAGTAAAACTGGTGGAGAAGGATTTCAGTTTTCATTTAGGATTAAAAATTAAGTTTAAAAAAACCCCATTTATAGTTTTATATGTATCTATAACTACAGATACGTATTTATATGTATTCATGTATTTGTATTTACACCTATATTTAAGAAAGAGAAACACTCTTTCCCATATTCCCCCGTTCTAATTTATTTTTAGTCTCATTGTTCTGGCTTATTTGGTCAGTGAATTTATCCTAAAATTGTGTCTCGAATTCTTTCTCCTTGCTTTTGCAGATGTTCTTCCTAATTACTGAATACTTCCAGGTTGTTTACATCCTTCCCCAGATAGCTCTGTATGTTTCATTCTCTCTCGCACTGCTTAAACATATTGTCTTAGCCAATTTTTTTTCTCTTCCCTACTCCCCCCACCGTCTTTCTTTACCGTCAATTTTAATCTGTATTTTGAGCCCAGGAAAGATTTCCCCAGAGCAGCAGCAAAAATGGTATTATGAATATTCATAGATTGCTATATCTTGGAGTTTTAAAATAGAACTGACTATTGTCATAGCAATGCTTATTCTTCCTATTATAAAATATTCAGTCTTGCCTATAGTTGATCTTCAATATCTAGGGCACTGGGCCTTTCAGTTTTTTTGCAATACTTTTTCAAGTCTAACTCATTAATTATTACACTTCATACCAAGACATTGTAATTTAGCATTTTAATAGCCTTTTTCCTCTTTGAGGTAGACAATATTCTGAGGAAAAAAAATATATTGAGGTGATTTGGTCTGCTTGTAGGTGAAAATTGGAATGGTCATTCACTGCATAATCCACATGGGGTTTTTTTGCTCGATAATTTCTATCACCCTTATTAATCAGAGAAAATTTTTTTTCTAAACCTTTCTGTCTTTTGAAACTTTCATTTCCAAAGTCTGCTCTGGGGAAAATGCTGCGTCTTGTTCCATAAATTCAATTTTCTATCCCCAAAAACAAAAATCAACTTTCATATTTAAAATAATGTATTAAGCTATAGAGGTCACATGTTGCTCCTTAAATAACCCTGAAAGCAAATTCCTCCTTTTTCTTCCTTCTTCCATCAACTGTTATGAGTTATGCAGTATTAGTACTGGAGCACCTTTTGTTAATAAAAGCTAACGTCTCTCTCTCAAAGAGACAATAGGAAGACAGACAGTAAATGAGTAAACATATACCACGTGAGCAAAATAACACTAAAATATTGCATTTAACGTAACACGAGCCAATACGGCACAACCACTGTCTAGCTGCTTTTAACAGTTTAGCCTTCCTACAAGTTTTGGAAACTCTTATTTAGAGTCCTCTCAAAGTGCTCCTTGGTTTTTAAAGGACTTTTTCCCATACCTAAATATGAGTTCAGTTACCTACTCACATGCCGTGTATTACTTGAGATTTCTTTTCTCTTCTTTAGATCTAGAACTCTTAGCAATGTAACACTTACCATAATGGACAACAAAATTCAGCTGAACGAGAAACTCTGTGTTATATTACTTTGTTAGACGCAGCATTTATTTAGACTAACGTTTTCTCTAGAAAGTTTGGAACTGTATAACAGTGACTTTTTTGCTGAAAATGTTTTTACCTGTATGTGTGACCAGCTTTGCTTCTGGGAGTTTAATTTGTCTATAAATCATGCAGAGTGTAGTAACTTGCAGTTCAGATATGGCAAGTAAAAACATTTTAACCACCTAATTTAGCAGATACAAGTATCTTTTCAATTTAAGTTGGACTAGGGGGAGAAGGACTGTCCTAGAAAACAAAGTAATGAGGCCAGGGTAGAAAGGGTTATTGAAGTCATTGGGATGAATAGAGTCCACAGGAGAAAAGGAAGCATAAACATAGAGATCTGTGGTTCTAATAAATAAACAATGTGTAGATTGTTAATTTATAACAGAAAATAATGCAGATATACCAACATTAAACTTTTTCTGCAGCATTGTGGTCACACTAATCAATATGGGCAGATAGAATCCTTCTAGGAAAGCCAGAGACAAATGCCAATGAAAGTTATAATGTTCCTGAACTGATAAATAGTAATTTGGACTGAAAATAATTTATAGCTACAGTTAGCAGATTTGCTTGTTAGTGTTTTCAATCCCTGGTTTCCACTTGGACATTAGGCCATTGACAGTAACTCTTTAGATGTAGCCATGCAAACAAGGTGTTATCCAGCTAACAGTCCACTTTTCAAACCAATTTAGCAGCAAGAATGTTGTGGGAGACCATATCAAAAGCCAAGCAGAAGTCTAGATATATGACGTATGTGATTGTTTCTATCTCTCTGACTTCCGTATGTTTCAGCATCTCTTCCAGGATGACCTGTTCCATGACCTTACAGAGGTAAGGCTGATTGGTCACTAGTTCCCAGTGTTCATCTTATTTTCCTGTCTGAAAATGGACATGGTTTTTCAATTTTTCTAATCACTGAAGACTACCATGACTTTTGAGGTATGATGGAGTGAGGTTTGGCAATTGAATCAGACAATTCCCCCAGGACCACAGTATATCTCATCTCAGGTTCCATGGACATACATATATTCATGTGAGAAATGAACGGTCTCACTCCGTTGAAACTTGAAGGATTTATTAACTGGCACTCAAGGACAGGTATCAGGATAACCCCGAAACCCCTGCAGCAAAAACAGAGCAAAAAAACCCAGCAGCATACGCACGCTGAGTGCTCCACAGAAGAAGGACCCCATGCAAGGCACAGACACAGTTCTTACACCCCAGTCCACAGTTCTGATTGGTCCATGTTTCAATCCTTGTCTTGATTGGCTTGTTTGTGGCCCATTATAGTCCAATCATCGTCCAGGGGATGCTGTTATTGGTCGGATGTCACGCCAGTGATCTTCCGCCTGATAATCCCTTTCTGTTAATTACTCGTGGAAAGTTCTAGCTGCTCCCCCCCCAGTAGACCATGTGTCAACGCCACCCTGTGGTTACCTGCACGCATTACACCCATAACAATTCTAACGAAACAATGGGCCTCCCACCTCAATACAACAGCAATCAACTTAATTAGAACACGATTAACAATTAACTATAATAACCTTTGATTATCCTCATGTACTTATTATGCTGCAATTAACAACTTCTTCTTTAATCACGAAAGCCTGCCCCATTTATAACATTCAGGTTTATTATGTAGTGTCTAACTTGATCTTCACTTATGATGGAAAGGACTTCACTTTCATTATTCCCTGATTTAAGATTCAGGGGCTTAAAAGATGTGAGAAGAACAATTACCCTTGAAAACTGAGGCAAAAGTGCTGTTGAGCATATCAGCCTTTTTCATGTCTGTTGTCACTGTTTCTCCTGGTGATATAAGGTAGTTAGGAGATACATTTCACTCTGTATCTTTCCAGATGTCATGGAAAGTTACAAACGTTGAATTTTCTTATTAATCGGATGTATCTGATTTAGAAGGCTTTTTCCAGCATTTGTATAGAATTAGGAGGAAAGGGTTAAAACCTTGAGATTTGGTGGAGAGGAGGGAATAGTTTCGCTCAAAGTGACTTTGCAGCTGGGAACGCTAAAAATGTCAGTGTGAGAAAACTCCATTTATTATGCCTAGTGTTGCTCATCCTCTGCCTGTTTTGAGAAGCAGAATTCCTGTGAAAACACACTCTCAGACACATGTGGAAGCCTTTTGTTATAGTGAAGCAGGTGAGCCCCTGATCTTGCTGTTAGCTAGGATGAACTGAGCCAAACTGAGCCTATGTGCCTGTGTGTTTTTAGTGAGATGATGAAATAAATTTGCTCTTTGCATTTTGGCTGTGGTTTGACGGTTGCCCTTGGTTACCTGTATGTGTTGACTCACAACACATATATACAAAAAAAAAGTTTTATTTTATTTTACAGACATTTTATTTGATATCAATTGAGTGTTTTTCTCAAAAAAGCACACTTATTTAAGGTGGTAGATTAACTTTTTTTTACCTTACTTTGTCTTATATGTATGTATCATAGAATCACACAATCACAGAATCATAGAACCATGGAATCATGGAATGACAGAATAGTTTGGGTTGGAAGGGACCTTCAAGATAATCTAGCTCCAAACCTCACATGCCATGGGCAGACACACCTTCCACTACATTCTCTTAACCTGTCTTCATTGGAGAGGAGCTCCAGCCTTCTGATCGTCTTCGTGGTCCTCCTCTGGACACATTCTAGAGGTTCACATCTTTCTTGTTTTGGGGACGCAAGAGCCGGATGCATGTCTTGGGGTGACTTTATGATGTGTATCGCCTGCTCTATGACCAGACATGAATACTGTGCCTTTCTGTGCCTTTAAAACTGGATCTGAGAGAAAGGAAAAAGCCAGGCGAACTTTTCAAAGCACTTTTGTGTCCAAGGACACAGAGACATCTGCTGCTGCTGCAGAGCGGAGGAAATCACCTTCCTGCTTTTCCCAGCTCTTGGCTCCTTTTCTCGGAAGAGAGAGACGAAGAGTTAAACTCCTTTGTTTCCCTGGGACTTTGGTTCCTTCTTCTTCTCTTCTGGAACTGTTCAGAACACCAGAACATCAGAACCTCATCGGGAGACTTTACACCAGCCCAGAGGGGCCCTTCCATGCCAAACTCCAGCTCCAAAGAGGGGAAGAGAGAGAGACCACACCCACAAAGGACTCTGAAGATTTACCAGATTCTCTCCACAGCGAGAGGTTTTAATATTTAGTATTATTCTCTTTCCATGCCTGCCATGCACTGTGTTTGTTAAATAAATAGGTTTTTTCACTTTTTTCCCTCCGAGGAATTTCTTCCCAAACCTGGTGGGGGAGGGGTGGCTGAAACCTCCCTTCTGCCAGAGGAGGTTTATTTTCGGATGTTCCTCCAAATTTGTCTCAAACTGAGACAATGCAGCACTCCAGTTAGGGTCTCACAAGAGCTGAGTAGAGATGGAGAATCACCTCTCTCAACCTGCTGGCCACATTGCTTTTGTTGCAGCCAGGATACAGCTGGCTTTCGGGATCGCAAACACACATTGCTCAGTCATGTTGAGTGTCTTGTCAACCAACACTCCCAAATCTTTCTCCTCGGGGGTGCTTTCAATCCATTCTCTACCCAGCCTGTATTTGTGCTTGGGATTGCACTGACCCAGGTGCAGGACCTTGAATTTGGCCTTATCAAACTTCATGATGTTCACACATGTCTCCAGCCTGTCAAGGTCCCTCTGGATGGCATCCTTTCCCTCCAGCCTGTCGTCTGCACCACATCTTGGTGTCATCAGGAAACTTATTGAGGGTGCTCTCAATCCCACTGTCCATATCACTGACAAAGGTGCTGAACAGCACTGGTCCCAGTGCCAATCCCTCAGGAACATCGCTTATCACTGATCCTTGGACATCGAAATCATTGACCTTTGAGTGTGGCCATCCAGTCGATTTCTTATCCACTGAGTGGTCCAGCTTTCAAATCCATGTCTCTCTAGATACGACGATGTCTTGCAGCACAGTGTCAGATACTTTGCACAAGGGTCAGATGCTTTTCACAAGTCTAGGTAGGTTATGTCAGTTGCTTTTCTCTTATCCACTGATAACATAATCCCTTTATAGAAGGCCACCAAATTTTTCAAGCATGATTTGCCCTTAATGAAGCCATGTTGGCTGTCACCAACCACCTCCTTATTTTCCATGTGCCTCAGGATAGCTTCCAGGAGGACCTGCTTCATGATCTTGCCAGGCACAGAGATGAGACTGGCTGGCCTGTTCCAGCCCTCGAACCTCTGCAACCCCACAGACACGATTGCTGCAGGAATCTTTGAGACATTTAAGATGCCACCCAACCAAGTAGGAATGAGAAGCTGTTCGTCTCTCAGCTATTCTTATGAAAAATGTAAAAAGAAAGCTTGTGATTGCTTCTAATTTACTTGTAAAAACTCAGTTTAAACACTTTCACCACTAACCAGAGACCTGGATGTTTTCATATAGAAATGTGTAAGAAGAAAACACACACTTATAAAACTGAACAATGAGAGTAGTAACTGCTGGTGATGGGGTAAATCATAAGAGACTGAGAGGTTTTTTTTCTAAAGGTCTGACAGCCAGTTCTGGAGAACTGACTGATCACAATCCAGGTAACATCACAGTGGGTGCAATAGACTGTATTGTTGTCCTACATTCATTTCTACCTACTTACAAAAAAGGCTTTCATGTAAACAGATGTTAAGAAACATAAAACTAGATAAACTTGAGTGCCATGATCTTGACAGGTATAAGCTGTCTTTGCTAATACTAATGCTGTCAAATCAACCCAAAAAGATGCTGCAAGATCATTTCTCTAAACAACATTTAGGCGAAGAGGATCCTTTGAAAGTAAAACTTAAGTTTGCTCCAAAAATGTTCTCAAAGCTGCAATCACAGCTGGAAGCTTTCTCAAGCAGAAGTACAAAAGGCTGTGGCTCAGCTCCTAGGTTTCAATTTTTTGTTGTTTGGGCTTTGGGATTTTTTATTTCATTTGTAGAGAGAATTATTCAATTTTGTAATTTTCAGTTCTTATGGTTGTGTACATTTTGACATACCTTAGGCATAAAGAAAACCTCTGCAATGTGCTGAAGAGCAGTATCCTTGAATTTCTATCAGGAAGAACAATTATCAATACCTTAGAATACAGTCTTTGTTTTGCTAAAATGGAATTTTAATTAGGTAGGGATAAAAGCACGTAATTTCCTATGAGAAATTCTTATCCATAAAATAGCCTTTTTTTAGCTGTAATATTCACTTCCATACAAGCTGTTTAGGAGCTCTTCTTATGACTCCAAAACATCAGATCACATATACAGAACATCAAAATCCTTGCTTGCTTCAGGTGGATTTTTCTGTTATCGCTGCTCCCAGAGTGGCCTGTTAAGCTGGATAAATATGCTATCTTTTTTCCAGAACATAATAGAGTTGTTAAAGGCGATACATAAAAATTACTATCTACAAATCATCCATTTTTGCAAAGCACATGAAGAAGAAAAGACATCAACAGCATTTGCAAGCAATTAAAGTGGTTTGTGATTTTCTTTTTCACTAAAATTCACTGTGTTTTCTGCTTGGTGACTATGCGTCTGCAATGGCAATGTACTGCTTACACATCTGTAACGCTATTTGCAATAATTCTGTCGTTCCTTATTCTTCCACATCCAGTTAGTCAGGATTGTCAGAAAGTGTTAAACATATATTCTAATAAAGTCCCTTTCTATGAGAACCCCAAATTTATTAATTCTGTATACATACACTTCTTTCAATCTTCTTTTTCTTCCATTACCTGGTCTAATAGCTGGTATTCACTGAAAAAAATCACCTTGGAATGAGTCTAAATATTTCATAAGCTTGATTTAATTGCTGTCATTTCCAATAGCTTCTCTACTCAGGGGACATTCTTTTTATAGGAACCCTACTGGATTTTTTACTGTCAATAAAAATTTTTTTAGACATCATTAAGTTATATTTTAAGGGTGAATGAACCTCTAGAGTTTTTCTCCTGATGGCTATTAATTTCAAATCTGCAATATTTATTTGTCTTTCAAATCTTAGATTTATTTCAGGCTTAATAAAACAAACAATGGTAAAGGAATATGTAAACCTTCAATAGTTTTTATTTGTGTGTCAATCACCATTGTGTAGATAATCTGCTATAGATAATTTTATTTTCCACGCACTTTTCAAACATGTGGAACTGAGAAAAGAAATAACATTTGAAGTGATTTTGTGACCTAATATTGAAAAATCATGCCATAGTATCATTCGATTACTTTTTTCTCTTTATTATTTGGTTTATTCGTACTATAAACTCTTTACTAAAATGTAGTTTACAAATGCATTCACTTGTTGTATATCGCTCTTGTGACATATAATCTTGTAAGATTTTTCAGTCAGAAAACAGCAAATGCTATTAAAACTTGCAATTAAGTCTAAGATTCTATACCACCTTTGGAAATTATTAAACAAAATATTACTTCTAATCTTTCCTTGTTTTCCCTGTGCCTGTGTATCTATGTTTATGTGTTCAGATAATACATCGAGCCGTAAATATATGTAGTCATAAACTTGACCAGCCATGTGAGATACCAGCATGCTTGTTCACATCTGCAACAGTATGGAGAACATATATGATTGGTTAAAAAATAAATACACAAACCAGCACTTTTAAAAGAGCACTGAACTTACTATAGCTTAGGAACAGGAAGGATGAACGCAGGGAAAAGGAAAGGTAAAGGTAAGGAGCATATTTAAAGATCCCAGTTGTTATTCCTCTGACATAGTTCTCTTGCTGTTTTCTAACTATACAGACAGAAGATTTCCAGGCTGAAAAGTCACATCTGGAATTGCAGTAAGTGATATAGAACCATAAAAAGTAGTAGAAAGATATTTTAAGTTATGGTGACAAGTATAAATAAACAAAAATTTCATACATAAGTTTAAAAACAATTGACTTGACCAAAGTGTTAAAAAATGGGTAATGAGATAAAAGTCAAACCAAAGAAACCAACCAACCAACCAACCAAAAACCCAACAGAAACCTAATCCTAAAAATTCCCAAACCAAAAAAAAGACTTAATTGCCTACAGTGCAATAATTGTGAGGTTTTCAAAAGCAATTTAAAAAGCCCTTTCATGACTCGTATCTACAATGAGATTCAAGACTCCCTCCTCTTCCTTCCTCTCCCTTCCACTCCTGCTCTCCTTCCCTTCCGTTTTCCTCCCTTTTTTCACTATATGTGTATTGTGTACCAGTTCATCAATACAGTATTTGAGAACCTTCTGAAGACCATTTGAAATTCCAGTGCTTAGTTTATAATTATTTTAGGTATAAAGATATAGGAAAGAGAATTTAAAAAAAAAATGGCTCAAAATAATTAACACTGGGAGAAACTATGCTTACTATATAAATTGTACGAAAATTAGTTGCTGCAAACACTTCCAATATCGATAACTATTGAAATAACAAACATTTTAAGGATGAAAGAATTTGAGACACAGACTGTACCTTGTAAGACAACATGTGCTATGTCAATCATACACCAGTTCAGGTAATTACTCCCACATTGTTGAAAATAAACTGTAGTTTATCTCAAGCTTTACCCTGAGATATGATATTCCAAATGATATGCAGGCTAAACACTGTATTAAAAATGTGTGAGTGTAATATGTTTCAACTAAATAATTAACTGAAATTTGGAGCTTGTTAATTATTTCCAGTATAGAGAGAAGTTGATGATGGAGTTCATGGTTTAACAAAAATTTTTAGTCTCCACGGCCAAGCTATTAATTCCCTCCCTGTTGTTTTAAGGTTTGCTCCTTTTATTTTTCCAGAGATGGTTGCAATTCAAATCATTCTTATACCTCTGTCTGCATGATAGTAAAGTACCAATGCCCATCACGGACTTATAGATGGTTCACATAGTAAAATTCATGGACATCCAGAAGCATAAGTCACAAGAAAAAATGGATTTGAGGAGACATCAGAAGGATGGATTTTGTACACATGCCTTGAACACTTATTGCAAAACTTCCTTAAGCTGTTAAAGGATACCTGATGTTGTTACGGAAATATGACATAATCTTATTTTGGTATTCGATTCTGTGGTGGGTTAAAAAACAGATTGGGTTTGGGACATAAGTTTCTACTGTCCTGACTAATTCATTCATATATAATGCCAATGTCATTTTCATATTATGTCTCCAAAAGAGAAGATATTAATCCTACCCATCTAACTAGCCTCTTCTGACAATACTTCATCCCAACTCTGACTGTTATTGGGCCCAAAATAACAATTTATATGATTCCTGGCAGAAGGAAATGACGTATTTCACTTAAGAGAAATTTTGTGAAAATGCTGATTCAGGGCTGAAATGTGGTGATACTCCTGCATTGGGTTTGCATTGCCAAGCTTTGGTAGCTGGGCGCTACAAGGGTGGTTTCTGCAAGAAGCTGCCAGAAGCTTCCTCCATGTCCAGCAGAGCCAATCTCTGGTGGCTTCAAAGACAGATGTGCCTCTGGTCAAGGCTGGACAGAATCAGAAATGGTGGTAATGCCTCTGTGATAACATATTTAAGAAGAAGGAAAAAAAGAAGTTATTGTGCAGATGTAATTGCAGCCAGAGAAGAGCAGGGTGAGAATATGTGAGAGGAACAGCTCTGCAGACACCCAAGTCAGTGGAGAAGGAGGGGCAGAAGGTGTTTCAGGTGCTGGAGCTGAGATTTCTCTGCAGCCAATAGTCCAGGCGATGGTGAGGCAGCTCTGCCCCTGCAATCCATGGAGGAAACACACACTGGAGTGGGTGGGTGCCTGAGAGGAGGCTGTGAACTCATGGGAGGTCCATGGAGAAAGAAGCCCATGCTGGATCAACCTGTCCTTGAAGAACTGCATCCTGTGGAAGAGTGACCCACACTGCAGCAGTCTGGGGAAGACTGTTGCCTGTGGGATGGCCTCATGCTGTAGCAGTTTGCAGAGATCTGCTGCTCGGGAGATGGATTCATGTTGTAGAAGTTCATGCAGATCTCCCATGGGAGGGATGCCATGGTGCAGCAGGGGAAGGACTCTTCTCCCTGAGCAGAGGGAGAAACAATGAGTGATGAATAGCCTGCAACCCCCATTCCCTGTCTCCCTGAACCTCTGGGGGAGAAGGTAGAGCTGGGAAGGAGGGAGAGGTGACAGGAATGTGTTTTTAAGGTCTTATTTTTCTTCTCATTATCCTGCTCTGATCTTGTTAGTAATAAATTCAATTAATATTGCTAATTCAAGCCTGTTTTGCCCATGACAATATTTGGCCAGAGATCTCTGTCTGTCCTTACCTCAACTCATGAACCCTGAGATGCATTTGCTCTCCTTTGTCCAGCTGTGGAGGGGAGGGAGAGATTGGCTTTGACGGGTGCCTGGCGTCCAGACAGTGTCAACCCACTACAATTCCACATTCTCAGAGGTTTTTAAGTTCAACATCACATTACATTGTGTTTTAGGAATGAGATACAAAATTTCTTCCAACCACCAATTTAGCCAGAATTATTCTGTCTCTAAACTTCTCCATGGGAACAAACCCAAATCCTTTTCTGTTTGTTCCTGCTTTCTGAAAACCAATGTATATACAGATACCACAAAACCAATCAAATGCTAACCTTAGTTGATGCGAAGGTCTGCGAAATTATTTGTATAGTGAAACTCATCTTGTTGTGTCTCTTAGTTTTGTACATTAACGCCTGTTGTTCGATTTTCTCCATCACAAAAGTAATTTGATGTTGGTTTTTTGGTTTTGTTTGTTCGGTTTTTAATCTGTATTTGTCATTAATGAGGTCAGTGTTTTACTCCACAGCTTTATTATGGTTTTATCCAATCCCTAGCCCCAGAATAACCACAGAAGCATTCACGTTAAGGAGAAAGATAATTTATAAATTTAAGAGAGGACACATATCAGCGGGAGCATAACGAAAGGACAGAAGACCCATACTGAAGTGCTTGAACACTGGGGTTTATTCTTGTTACCCTTCTCTGTTAAAATTTATTGATTAAGGCCATTTTTGAGGAGGTATGAAATTCCCAAGAAGCTGACTTGTAGTTTCATTAGCAATACAGTCAATGGTAAGACAAAAAAGAGAATTATATTTATGGGCCAAGATCCATACAGACAATAATTACCTTTAAAACATATTATACGATTCATAGTCAGTGTTCACTGTGATTCATATTTATGAGGGTATGAGGAGACAGGTTAAACAGATCCTGTATTAGATCAATTTATGTAATTGGAAAAAAACCAGATAACTTCCTAGGTTCACATGCTTGTCGTCTGCTTTGAAATAGAAGCATTGACTTTTGAATGCAAATAAACATTTAAGATAGTTGCTCTAAGTGCAGTATGCTGCTTTTCTACAGAACAGTTGAGTAGAAGGGATTATAGGCAGTTGTAAGGCAGGGGGTGACAGTAAAACAGATTAAAGGAATGTTAAGTTTATATACAAGAAAGAAACGGGCATAAACTGGCTCTGCTTGTAGTGCTGCTGGGTTGGGGTAGGACAAGTATAACATAGAGAAGTTCCTATATCCTGAGTCCGTGAGTGAGGGTACTCAATAGATTTGTGCATTTGGAAAGGAGCTTTGAAGCTGTCGCTTAAGAATCTGGATTGTGAGATCTTGGTAAGAGGTTGTCTTGTGAAAAAATTGCCCAGTTAGGGCTAATTATTTGGTTTATGCTTTAGCAGAGGTCCATTTGAGCTAACTTGAGTGTATTATAGTTGGTCAGCTTCACCTATATAGGCGTCCTTGAAGGGACTGCACTTCACTCTGGGGGGGTGACATTTGAAAAATAGCAGAGAAAACCTGAAAATATATTTCAAGGCATAAATAGCATTTCTTTAATAATTTTAGCCTTTGATTTAGGTTATGGTGATATGTGATTACGTGAGGTTTACTATCAGTGACATGTTTTGCTTTTTGTATTAAGTTTCCATATATTTCTTTTGGAGGTCGTTCAAAGATACAATCTGGAAAAGAGTTTGGTAGTGCAGTTTTCTTTTACTCAGATGAGCTGGGTGTATCAAGCAAATCTTTAATGGCCTGGCTGTATATCACAGACTTTTTTATGTGTTTTTCAGGTGTTTACTGACTTTTCTGATCTGTGAGATATGTAGCATTTTGTAGTAGCAACTTGTAGTTTATCATCTCGTGCTGCCTCTGGTGCCTGAATTAATAGCAAGGAAGCTGTGGCTGAGGCTGATGCAGGAGCATGTCAGAACTGGATGATGGAGAGATGGTAGATATGGAATTTGTGATAAAAACTGGTAAGTCGAGGTTAACACAGATGTTACTCTTGTCATCTAAGTATGTTAGCTACACTAATAGTTATTTAGATTCAGTCTCTTTAAATAGCTAATGAAACTGTACATGTATTATGAACTACTTTTTTGCACTATCCTGACAGTAGCAGCTGTGCACTCTATGGAAAGTGTCATTTATTTAAAGTAATTTTTTCTGTGGATAAGAACACAATAGATGTTGCATAGTGTCTTACTGTTTAAACTGGAATTCCAAGCACTTGTTCTTAGTTGTTGCTCTGTTACGCATAGGATAGACCAAATCAGTAATCACACTAGTGTTTTTGCTGCTCAAAGAAATAGGACATTTTACCACTCAGGTAATAAAATTGTACTTCAACTTTTCATAAATTTCCAGTTCTCCATTTGATACAGTTCTGGCATGGGAATGTTTCAAGCTATCAAGAATTGTGAATCCAGTGTGGAAATTCTTTGCTTCTCTTTCACAATGTAAATCATTTCACCAAAACCAGAGTCATGAACTGTCTTCCCAAGGTTAAAGATGTGCTTTGGCAGTCAGATCTGAGACCAATAAAAAGGCTTAAAACATTGCTAGCAGCAACAGGACTTTGATGAATAATCTCATGGAATAGAACAGAGTATTTGGGATAATATTAATAAATTCTTCTACTTAGAGCCAACACTGCTGCCATTAAACTGAACAGTAATGTCTCAGAGTTTAGAAATCTCACAGTTGCAGCCATATTGATGACAAATACATTTAAGGTCATTTCATTTCTCTCCTTAAATTAGTGAGTTCTATATCTGCTGGTTCTGTGGCCTCTACTCTTCACACATTTAGAGAAAAAATGTAATGAAATAGGGTAACCATGATACAATTATGAAAAATCAGTACAATAGGAAAACAATAAATGTACTATATTGATCTATTTACATATCTCTCAGTGAGAGAGCAAAAGAGAATAATATATTTGTAGAATGTCAACAGAGTGTAGATGACAAAGCAGTTGCATGGATATGTGATCATTATTCAGAGTAAGAAAGGATGTCAAAACCACTATTAGTACTAATAGTTTTGTAGCTGGCCATCAATAGAAAACTCTTTCACCTCCAGGTTGAAAGGATCAAAGTCATTCTACATCCCAGGCTGCAATGAACTGGCTATTTTACATCAACTAATATCTGCCCTGAATTAGGGACTATTATACCACTGAAGGATTTGTCCTTTGAATAAAACATTAAATCAAAGTCTTGTCTGCTCTGTAGGCATTATGGATAACATGACATGACTAACAGGAGTGTAATAATGATTTGAAATCTCCAAAGACTACTGAATTGATGTTTATCAAATATACATAGTGGATAATGAAAGCAGTTTATAAAGACTTGAGGATCAAAAAGTCTAATACACAAAAAGGAGGTGTGACTTCTTAGGGACAAGTATCTCTCTCTATTTCAAACACAGACCCAAACTATAGTGAAGATATGGGCTAAACCAGGAAATTTCTAAAGCAACTATTTTTCAAAGTGATTTTTTGTATTGACTGTGTTCTATTGACTTTCAGAATGATATTTTTATGACTATTTAAGTACTTCTACCTAGCAGAAGGAGGTGAAAAAAATGGTGAAAACAGCCAGATTTTAGAAACCCAAAAAGAGATTAAATGAGTCATTATTCACGCCAATCTATCACATAAACAGAAGATGAATAATTTTCCCGTGCTCCCTTGTCATATGGAATCCTGTGTATTCATATACATTCCAAAGCTGTAGTTCATTAAGCATATTTTATTTTTTCAAAATTAAATATTAAAATTGCAAATGAAGTTACGTGTATTAGCTATTATGATTCTGTGAAATGCTGTGGAAACTTCAGTAGGGTTGTATAAGGTTATAAAAATGGAGCCCACAAATAAAATTTCCATTTACCGGTTTTCAATGGGGAACTCATTTCAATCCTAAACCCTATTTTTCAGACATGACGGAGTTTGTGACACAGCTTGAAGTCACCTACATCAGTGGATCAGGGGACTACATCAGTTAAGTGGATCAACTGGTTGTTCAAATAGACTTCTTTGAGTTAATCACTAAGTATACCGCCTTTCTGAACTAGCCAGACCAGGGATTCTTGACCATCTAGTCCAGTCTCCTGCTACAGTGAGGGCCATATCCAGGTGACTTTTTAATATCTCCAAGGTTAGAGGCTTCACCACATTTCTGAGTGGCCTGTTCTAGTGCTCAGTTACCCTTACAGTAAAAAAGTGTTTTGTGATGGTCAGATAGAACCTCCTGTGCTTCAGTTTATGCTCATTGCCTCTGGTCCCGCCACTGGGCACCATGGAAAAGGGCCTGTCTCCAAGCATTTTTAACCCTTCTTTTAAGTGTTTACGTACACTGATAAGCAAGGATCTGTTGTTGGCTCATGTTCAACTTGGTGTCCACCAGGAACCTCAGGTGTTTTCTACCAAACTTCTTCCCAGCAGGGTGGCAGCCAGCATATATTGGTGCCTGGGGATGTTCCTCTTCTTGCACTTCTCCTTGTTGAACTTCAGATGGATCCTGTCAGCCCATTTCTCCAGCCTGTTGAGGTCCATCTTATGTGTCAACCACTCCTCCTCATGGTGTGTCATCTGCAAAGTTGCTGAAGGTACAGTCTGCCGCAACATACAAATCATTAATGAAGATATTAAACAGGACTGGACCCAGTAGAGATTTCTGGAGCTATACCGCCAGTTTCTGGCCTCTAACAAGACTTCTTGAAGTCTTTAACCACCCTATGAGACTGGTTATTCAGACAGTTTTCAATACTTGTGTTCAAACTATGCATATATACATCAAGTATCAAAGAAATACTTTCTAGGAATATTCCCCTCTTTCCTGAAATCTTTAAATTGGATGATAAAAAAAGAATTTGTAATTAGCAGGTCAGTAGAGAAAAAAATATATGATTGCCTGACAGCCTTTGTGTATAGAATAAATGGAAAATGAAATGAGAAAATGTGGGAACGGAAATCTTCTACTGATGTAATATTCATATTTATCTAGTACAGTAAGCAGAGACTGATTGGAAGACATCTCATATGCTTCCTCCTTTCTGATAGATAAAAGCATCTATCATAAGAAAAAAAAATGAACAGAACACTGGAAAAATAAAATTCTTTTAAATATACAATCTTCTTTTGCCAGGCTTGTGTGCATCGTCTGCAAACTCACTCCCTCTGAATTTATTTAGTCATGATTAGTTTCAATACAAATCATTAGCAAGACAGATTTAGAAGCACTTATCCAAATACTAGTGCTAGACAGCATATTCTAGGCTTTTAAAGACAACAGCATGAATCCAAGACCATGGCTTTTCTAGGATGAACAGTGAGGAACAGATGTCAGGAACAGTAAATGCTACATGACTGTGGAGAGGATCTGCCACTGGTTGAAACCAATAAAAATGTACAGTATAAGTCTCCCACAGAAATCTTGGTTATCAGATGTAGCTGTGAAACAGAAAAGCAAGCAGATGTCTGACAAAACTATATAAAAACAATGTAGGAAAACAAACAGAGGATCAAAGCCGAGATCTTTAGGTTTTGTGGTTTAACCCTAGATTGCAAGTAAGTGCCATGCAGGCACTAGCTCACTCCTCAGGAATGAGGGAGACAATTGGAAGGGTAAAAACCATGAAACCTGTGGACTGAGATAAAGACAGTTTCATAGGTAAAGCAAAAGCTGTATGCACAAGCAGAGCAAAACAAGGAATGCATTCACCACTTTCCATGGATGGACAGGTGTTCAACCACCCTCAGGAAAGCAAGATTCCAACACGCATAATGGTGGCTTGGCAAGACAACCACCACCACTCTGAGCATCCAGTCCTTTCTCCTTCCTCCCCCAGGTTCGTATGCTGACCAGGATGCCATATGATACGGAATATCTCTAAGGACCAGCAGTCCTAGATGTGTCCCCTCCCAACCTCTTGTGCACTTTCAGTCTCCTTTTTGTTGGGATGGTGTGTGGAGCAGAAAAGGTCTTGACCTGTGCAAGAACAGCTCAGCAGTAACTAAAACATCCCTGTGCTATTAACACTGTTTCCAGCACGAATCCAAATCACAGCACCATACCAGCTACCGAGAAGAAAATTAACTCTGCCTTTATTAGAGATGAGAGTGTGTTCACTGTACACCAAATTAGATCTTATGTTTTAATTTCCTCAGAAAATAATATAGCTTGTACACACTGAAACTACTCTTCAGAATAAACTATCAAATGATAAATGACAATCATGTGGCTGCCTGCACCAAAACTGTGCTGCTGATCTGAGCTACTTTTCCACAGATTTTCTATCCAAGGCTTATGAAGAACAGAAGCACAGAACAGCATATGTCCTCAGTAATTACTTTAAAACAAACATAGTGGGATGCTCCAGACTAATTCTCGGTGATGTCAGATTTATTTTGGATTTTCTTTTTTCCTGTTTTCTTTTTTTTCAACTTTTTTTTTTCTATTCACATAATAAAAAACCCCACTGTGAGTAGTATTAAAACTGTTACTCTATAATGCACTATTGGAACTAATAGTAGAGACTGACTCAAGAGGCTTTTGATATCTTTATTTGTAATCATTCTTGCAATATGGCTTCTAGTAATGCAGGCCTTTCTTCTGATTTCCATTTTCAAACAAATTCCTAGAAATAAAGACACCTGGGATCTGTCAACATTTTTTGCATAACTAGAAATAGTGTAATATGATCTTGCACCAAATCTATATCAGTACAACTTCGTCTTGCAAATATTAATGTCAGAAGTGCTTTGCATTCTAACAGCCCATATGTTTTTCTCAGTTTTTTATTAACCTTATTTTTCTCTTGTGACCTTTATGTTTTGTTTTTGCTGATATTTTTTCCCCTCTTCGTGGGCATTTTCTTCCCAGAGAGACTGCCATTTTTTTTTCTAGATTCAATAAGACTCATTTGAGACAATGATAGCTTTCTCCGGATGAAATATATTAATTCTTTTTTCTGCAGGTCAAGCGTACTTTTTTTTGTGAAGAAGAAAGAAAATTGTTTTGTAGTAATTTAACCTGAACATATTTTATATATAATTTCAGAAAGACGGAGGGGGTTTTTTTGAGAATGGGACGTCATTTTTTTCAGACCAGCAGACTACTGAGGCAGTGAAAACAGTACTTTTGGTCCTGAAATACCAAACTGATGCAGCAGATTATCACAAACACACAGTAACACATGTTATTTTATTTTAGGGATATGCAGATATATTTTATTATGATTCCAGCAAAAACTTGAAAGTGTGTAACCTATCGTGAACTTGTCCCACTTTTTCCTATTGTTTAAGTCCTAATTTGATTGAATCATGATGAATACTAAACAATCACATGCAATGCAGCAGAAATAAAGGTTTTAAATCATATGTGCAGTTTTGAAAATTGAGCACATTAACTAATATGAGAAACCAAAAGGAAATTACAAGTTTTAAAGCAGGGATCATTATGTTATGTATCAAGTCCAGTTATTCATTCTCAAACTGTAAAGAAGAAAAATGAAAAAAATGCTTTTATGTAGCAAATAGATTGTACAGTGTCACTGTTCTTCATGTTTAAGTCAGACAAAGTCAAATGACAATTAAACCACAATTCAGAGTGACTAAGTATTAAAAGAAGCAGACAAAGATGGATTCAATGCAAAGGTTAGAAGTAACAAAAATACAAAGCTAACATCAGTTTTATTTACCTGCTTCTTGAATCTTATGGAGTATCTTTCATTTTAGATTTGCTCTAAGTGATTGTTTCTGGCACAATGATTTATGGATGGTTTTCTAAGTTTGAAGCCAAATTTAAAATGCTAAAATTTCATAAGAAACCCTCATTCCAGCTTTTGAGTATTCAAACTTAAAGTGGACTGTTAGCAATTGCAAACCAATGATAATGTAATTCAGTGCATGTGTGGCAAGTAAAACTAAATTGTAATAGCTCATCATAAAGTTGTTTTGTAATCTATGATGAATGAAATGGAGAGGGATTACTACAGAATCACAAAATCATTTAGGTTAGAAAAGACCTCTAAGGTCGTTGAGCCACTTATATTGATATAATGATCTGTTACTGAAAATTGCATACATGTTTAACTTCATGAAACATTAACACATGGTTCTCTTTCAGGATGTACAATTATTTAAATCATTGCAGAAATAATACCAGTTATTCAGGAAGCAGTAGGACAGTAGAACTAATCTACTTCTCTTACAAATTAATCTAAAAATAATTTATCTGTTCTCAGTGAGACCTACTATGCAGAAAAAACTTTTGTTGTTTTGGCTTATTGAATTTTTTAAATTTGCTTAAGTCCTGCCCAGCCATCAGTTGGGGTTATACATTGCACAATCACATTAATATTACATAATGCATATAGATCTTTCCGGTTGCCATTGTATTTCCCATGAGGTTAGGTGGCTACAGTCCACTTCCTAGTGACCAGTGACTAATTCACAAAAGACATTTCCTTTTTCTTAAGGAGAGAGAGAACCTTACTAAGACTAAAGGAAGGATTAAGGAACAACAGTAGAGGTTTTTTTTTAATTACAAAACACTAACGTCTTATTTTTCAATCCTATTTTACATTTTTGTTTGACAGACCTTGTAGTATCATTAAACTGATTAATAACATATGAAAAATAAATTTCTTAATGTTGACAAAGGACTCCTAGACTGATTCCAACATTAATATTCTAAATTTAAATAATTTGAATTTTGCTTTCCACCTGCATACAGTTATATTTTTGTTTTGGGTTCCAAAACTGATAAGTGAGTGAATTAAAGCTGGATAAATAGTATAGAGAAAGAAAGAGGAGAAGTCTGGACAGCTGCCTAAACTATAAGAAGATCCAACTGAACTAAAAATTAACTTTTTCTAAACTAATAGGAAATCTAATATCAAATGATATTATCTCATCTGTATGTCCAGCCATCTTTTCTGCTTGCCGTTGTTAAAAAATATTTCAGCTATCCAGAATAAGACTTAATTTACAGAAACATCCAATTTTTCCCTCTTTCAGTCAGTCAAGCTCTTGGCTAAATTACAATCAAGTTAATGAGAAGTCCACAGCTTACTCAAGTCTCTAATGAATCAGGGCATGATTCACCTCATCTAACTTTAGACACCTACAAAGCATTTATTCATCTGACCTATTTTAGGCAAGTACTTTGCAAAGAGATAAACCCCTCCTTTGACATGTTCTTTTCCCCAATTAAACTATAAAAGTTTATTTCCAGTCAGACTATAAAGGACATAACTCACTCAGACATAGAAATTCACATTATAGGCTTTACATCTGGCCATGTAAATCCCAGCCAGGTGTCTGATCCTGTTTTAGTTCGTGGAATCCTTGAGTCTGCCAAGTTATGAGCCAGTATTTGACCCAAGTGACCTATTGCACAGAACCTAGAAAAATAAAATCTGTATTTTTGGGAAAAGTATCTTTGACTCAGCTAGACTTAATATTTCACGGTACCTATTATTACTGAAGAATTTAACTTCTTTTCTGAATTCTGGTAAGAATAGCATTGGTCAAGTAAGCTGTTGAGCTTGATATGAGACAAATCTCATGGAATATCAGGCTGTGAACTGGGTACCTCAGTGATTTAACTTTAAAAAAAAAAAGACTAATGAGGAAACTTGAGTAAACAGTATAAAAATATGTAAACAAAATGTAAAAAAAAAAACACCAACCAAACAAAACCCATTGGAGTGTCATGGATGTTGTCTTGCACTCAACGACAAAATCTGGTTTATTTTAAATGCTGAATAAATATCTGCTACTACATATTCTGGACTCACTGAATGTGAGAAAACAAATTGCTGAAGGCACAGGCTCAGATTTGAAGACTCATGGAAAGTCAATTAGCAAAAAGTGGAAAGTCTGGAAGTCCAAGGCAATAGAGGAGAAATTTTCAGGACACACATGACACCGGGTCAGAATAAAACAACTGAACTTCATTTTATGGGGAGAACATGAGAAATGTGTGGGACTGTGTCTAGAACTACAGCTAAAGGAGAAGACCTGCAGATGGTCTGTTATGAAGGTGTGGAAGTTTTTGTGTTACCAGCCAGAATGCATACTCCAGTTTAAGGCACTTTGCAAAGCCAGAGTGGAAAGTCATATCGGAACAGCCATAAGAAGTACACCTTTTTTTCCCTCCAGATTGATAACAGGATTAATGTCTCTAATGAAGATTGATCACATTTCCCAGAACTTATAGAATTGCAGTTGTAATTGTCACAAGAGTTGGAGAAAACTCATTTTCACTTGGCAGGCTCTTCTCCAGTGAAGAAATGTCACTGCTTCCACTCTAGTTAAGTAAAGATTTTGTCTTCTCATTTTTCACATATTTCTACTTTTAAGCTACTTAGAGAAGCAATTCTTCTCTTTTCTTCATGTTTTTGTACATCAAGCATTGACACACTTCCTTTAAATGATTTACTCTCTAAATATACAGTAACTTAGCTTAGACTAGGAAGTCAAAAATCCAGATTTTTTTCAGCAATTGAAAAATACGTAAGAATGGTTAAAAAAGAAACAGTCAAAAGGAAGGATTAAGTCTGAGACAAGGAATCAAAATTAATTACTTACACCGTAACATCGCAAAGTAAGTGAAAAATATTCATAGTATGCTGAAAGAGAAAAAACAGAGCTGAAGGAAGACAGAAAACCTCCAACCCACTCCAAGTTGTCTAAATCTTGTATTTTAAATTATTTGTCAGACAATTATTGTAAACTATGCAAGAAAAGACTCCTGAATTTCAGTCTCTGAGTTTCAGTTAATTATGCTAAGGCAAAACCAACCAGTCTTCAACCTTAAGAGCTATATTAGTGTCACCAAACTTGATGTAGCATGAGACAGCAACATCATTCTCCACAAATCAGGCAACTCCTCAGAAAAAAAACAGTAAAAATTTTATAGGATCAGATGAATTCTGATGATAAGAGACTAAAGTTACTAAAAAGGCTCTTACAGTCAGGACTGTGAGGAAACACAGAAAAGTAATAGTTCATATGTGTGCTAGGAAGGTTCTTTTTTTAATAGATGAATCCCACAAAAAGCCTGAGTTTTTTACTTGTTCATCAGTATACAAAGATGTAATACATGTTCATAAACCAAAAATTTCAGGAGTGATATATAATATCTTATTTAGTATCTGTTTAAAAAAATAGAAATACTTTTCCTCTCTCTTATTCTTCTATGTTCCTTGTGTTTTTCTGTTTTCTGTTCATTGGTCTTTCTTTATGAGCCAGAAAATCTTGGTTTGAGTAATATTGGACAGGCCACCCAAGGCAGCTTTTGCTCAAAACACTGGCATTGGACAGGTTCAGTGCTCATGTGAAACATGGACTAAATTCAGTTTTTGAATGGTGACAGAGCTGGTTCTGAAAGGAAGAGCAGGAAATTTGGTTGGCAGAGGTAAAATATCATGGCTGAAAAGAACAGTGGGGTTTGAGGAGCTACAAGTGTAAAGGAAGCTTAGAGAGGTCTGAAAAACTCAGTGTCAGTTTCAAAGGCTGGAAGGGTTTGGGCAGTTGTGAGAGAGTAACTGGGAGAAGTAAGGAAAAATTGGCAGGAGACTGTTGGAAACTGATGATGGTGGATAATAATTTTTTATGACTGTTACAAAAAATGTTAGTGCTTTGATTTTATTTCTTAATTTTTCAATTATAAGTATTTTTGGAATAGTTAATTAAACTGTTTGGGCCATGATCCAGAAACATGCTTAGGGCCACAAATTATCTAGGCTCTTAGGCATATGAAGAACCTCAAGCATGTGTGAATATTCACAGGCTTATGGCTTTATATACTTAAGTCCAGTGATAGAACATATTTTAAGTGCTGTAAACAGAACTGTTAATGTATATTTTAATCCTAGAAAGAAACCTACTTTCGCTAGCTATAGCTCCAGGCCAATTTAATTATGTCTCATAGGAAGGGTGGTTTAGTCTGATTGCCAGAACTAGATCTCAAACCTCTCTTACATGTTGCAGCATCAGATGTGGAGGAAACTTGCCTTTCCCAAGTTTCTTCTCAGGATGAAGAACAGCATTTTCTGTGAGTGTTAACAGCTAGAGACTACGTCTCACTGTACTGACCTGTCCTGCAGTATGTGGAATGCCTTCCTACATATCTTCAGGTCTCTTTACTTAGGGGAGAGAATGTTCCACATTGCATAGCAGCTGTACAGCATTGTAAACTCGCTGGTAAGTATAATCCTGTTATTTTTATCACTATCACATTTAACAGCTTCTGAAGCCTTCATTATATTTCCATACATCTCTATGCAGCCAGTCATCTGGTTCAGCTGCTTACTTGATACTAAATCAGCACTGAAAAAACATGCTTTTGTGTCTCTGCTTTCAAAAGTGTTGCTTAAACATAGCACAGAGGCGGCTGCTGGGCTTAGCAAAGGTAGGAAGAATTAAAAACACCATCTGCACCTCCATCAGTTTGTTCCGTAAACATAAAAATATGTCATGAATGAAGATGGGAGAGAGAATGTTCAGATCTTGAAGAAAGAAAGCTAAATAGGTCGTAGTTTAAATATACTCATCTGAGTGAGGAAATAACGGGAAATTTCAGCTAGCAGGAAAGGAATGCACAGATACAGGCAACACCTGTTCCATGGAAATTAATTACCATATTAAAAAAAACCCAACAACAAAACCAAAAGCCCCCATATATAAAATAATTGCATGTTCATGTAAAAATTTTAGATTTGAATACAAAATCTCTAGGGAAGAAAAAAATGAGTGTGCTGCATAGGAACATGTATTCAAGAACTGAGTGGTTTGGGGTATTTGGTTTTGGATTTTTTTTGGTTGGTTGCTTGGTTAGTTGGTTTGTTGGGGGTTTTTTGGCTGGTTTTTTTTTTCTTTTCAAAAAGCTAGACTTGGTTAAACATACAGAAAATACCAAAGCCCCAAACCTGTATCCAAATCCTAAAAAATATTGTTCTGTATCTCTAGCTATATTTAAACAGTTTTCAGAACTGAGTAATATCTATGATTATGGCATTTTAAAAGAAACTGCAGGGACACATTGGTAACATATAAAGCAATAAATTTAATTTGCTATGGTGAAAATCTTGAGGACTATTTTAAATGATCAACCAGGGAAATATTTAGAATAAACAGACTTTGATTAAGCTCTTCATCTCAGTTCTGAAGAACTAATCTTATTTGAAATCTGTGAATTTACTATTGGATTTCCAACAGTGAAACCTGGAAATGGAAGGGCTGGGAGGAGGCATTAGGTAAAAATTCTTAAAGAGTCAGGAAATATTTTATAACAGACTTTAGAAGGATTTTCAAATTCCAGTGGAAACACACCTAGTGTGCTTCTTTTTTTTTTCTGCAATGCAGAGGTTCCTATCCTATGCAAACTTTCCAGCTAATGGCAGCTTAGCTGAAAAATGAAAGTGCAAACTATTTCCTCTGCATAATGGAAGCACTCTTTCCTGAAACATCAGAAGGCAAAACAGTGAGGTTAAATTGTTTATTCAACTTTTCTGCCTACCCTAGATGATAAAAGACTGTTAATTCTTCAAAGAGAAGAATGAAAGAATCCAGATATACTGAACTGCAAGCTACAAAACACATACTGCTTCATGATTTATCTCATATTCTTTGCAATTTACTACTAAATTTGCAAATGAGAACAGTCCAAAGGGATTATATATATACTTCAAGAATAAACATATATTGGCTTTAAAAGGAGAGGGAGTAGGACAACTTTTAAGATTTATACTCGTGCTTCATTCAGAGCACTGTAAATTAAGCTTGTAAAGTAGTCAGTGATATTGTTCGAATTCTGTAAAGTAAATGTATATTTATAAGTCTTTCCAGGATCATGAAAAGCTCTTACACTTATGTGCAAAATTCTGAAAACACACTTGATTGTGATTTTGATCATCTCGGTTCTGTGTATCTTCAGACATCAGAGAATCATGACACTGTGTAGGTTAAAAGGGTCCTCCAGAGGTCATGTAGTCCAATAACTGCTCAGAGCAGGTCTGCCTGAAGCAGCTTGCTCAGATCCTTCTCCTGAATAACTGCAAGGGTGGAGGTTCCTGTGAAACCTCTGTCAGTGACAAACTATACTTACAACAAAACCATCTTTCCATATATCCAATCAGTTTTCTAATTTTGAACTTGGGTTCATTGCCTCTCCTATCACTGAGCAACACTTAGGAGAATCCTTCTCTACATCCTCTCATCAGGGCTTAAGAAAGGAGTAACCTCTTTCCTTTACTTTTCTTCTTAAGGTTGAAGAAAAAGATTTCTCTCAACCACTTATAATATTTTCCACTTTCCTGACAATCTTGGCAGCCCGGTGTACTGGACTTGCTGTTCATTGCCTTGATAAGAGAAGTCAAAGTAGTTTAGCAAGGCCAGATTGGTGAGATATGGACTGGATAAGTGTGTGACAAGGCAGGTATGGTATTGGCCAGACAGCTGTTTATAGGGTGGCCATCAGCCAGATTGTTCTCCTGACAAATAGTGACTCATGGCATCACATGAATGTGACTTTCATAAAAACTGTGCCAGCAACATCAGAAGTGTGTCCTTGTCTTCCTAGATATGCCACAGTTCTGCCTATGTAGAGACTTCCTTGATGTTAGGAAGGAGGCCTGCGTGTGTCAGGGGTAGGCACTGCAGCTATGTCTGCACAGACGGGTGGAGTTCTTGGGGTAAGATAAAGGACCAGAATTCTGCCTGGCTCAGAGCCGTGTTCCTCTCTACCCCAGAGATGGCCATTGACTCCCGATGTTTGGAGAGAGGACGCAGTGGCTTTCTGCAGCTGAGTATGGATGCATGCTCTAACAATAAGCAATGAATCACTAGTTTTGTGTGTCAAAAAACAGCGTCTATGACAAAACAAGGACAGCTAGAGGTCTCTGCCAGGTTTCCAGAACAGTAGAACAGGTTTATCAGAGGAGTTGTGGAGTCTCTATCTTGCCAGAATCAGTGAGGGCCTCAGCAACCAGTTTCAGCTGACACTCTTTTGCACAGGGGTGATGTAATAAATCACCTTAGAGATCTCTTGTAACATCATCTATTCTGTAATTCTGTGGTTCTATGTGGTTGCCTAGGGTAGATCTCCCTGACAGAGATTTGGGGTTTTTTCCATCCACGGTGAATAAATTTCTGATACTCCAACCATTTGCATCATAGTGAAAGGCATGTCTTGCACATATTTAACACAGAGCCACATAGAAATGGGTTTCAGCACAGGAATAAAGGTTTGAGGAAGAAACCAGAACCCGTGTATGCTGTTGCCATGGAACTGACTAAGCCAAAAATTAAGCTCTTTCTGTTTAGAGAATTGTATTAAAAAAAATGGCTGTATGAATGCCTGTAGTGCAGCTCTGGCTTTGCCTGAAATAGTGATGATATTGCAGGTATTTGAATCTATGTTCTGATTATTGCACAGGTGAGAAACTAATATTGCAATCAAAATGATTCAATTATAGGAAAGAAACCGTAATTATGTTACTGATCATCAAAGAAGTTTATTGTAGTAACTTTAACATGACTATTTGACAGATTGTTTTCTGCACGCTGTGACACAAGAGGAGTTCTGGCTACTTCAAAAATAGGACTAAAGTTCTGATTATGTCAAAAATGTGGATGGTTGTCATGGAGTTTTTGTCCGAACCAAAGAAGGAGTGCTAATCAGACCAGAGCAAAAATATTAATGTGATGATTATGATTGCCTGATACAAAAATAGAACCTTCATATGACCATGCAACTGAAAACAGTGAAAGGTTAATACCTCAAGAATATGCTTGTTCCCTTCAGTTCTACAAATGATTACAGAACAAGCAGAACTTCTTTAGATTTCTATCCTCGTAGAATATGGTAAATCAGTACCATGCAAACATTAGGTCTAATTTATTACAGCTGTGCAACTGAAGACATCAGGTGCTAGTAAATAGTACTAAAAAATCAAGTCATATTATGTATTCAGAAATGCATACATTTTGCTGAACGCAAGGCACTGCTAATAACTTTAACCTGATTATGTGATTAGGATACACACTGAGGAACTAGCCAATTAAAATAACCAGTCAGAAAAATTCATTATAAAGTATGTAAAAGGCAAATTCAATTTATAAAAATAGCAGTTCATAATTTTTATCATAGAAGGTTTTCTTTTTGCATTTTGGTTGTTGTATTTTCAGAGACAAGGGGATACAGTTCACCATTTATAGGAAATATGGAAATATTTGATATTATCAAAAAGGAAAATAAATCCACCTGAAAAAGTCAAATTTAGCTACCTGATGACAAATTCAATCCTGAAACAATGTCCATGGCCAGACCAGGACTTTCAGATAGTGCCTGTTGATCAGTCAACACTAATACAGACTGGGAAACAATGACCCAGTGTTGACAACCCTGTGAAACCCACCAGTGACTGTAAGGAACATCTGCTTGGAGAAGGAAAATATATTATAACATCGGTTGACAAGTACTGTTAAACCATTATTGAGGGGCTATTTCTAAATATCAAGTTACAGTCCATCAGTTTCTTCTTCTTTGGGTTGTTATTGGCTTATTCTATGTCTTAACTATCCATTGTGGATTTATTTTTGTTAACTAGGGATATGGGAAAAAAATTGATTTAAACTTTCAGCTATGAAGTTATTGCCAGAAGTTGTTTAAACGTTCTGAAATGACAAGGGTAGACTAAGAAGTAGTTCTGTTAGCAGTAACTGTAACCAGAATACTTCATCATGAGAATATTTATTTAAAAAAACCAAGCCCAAACATAATAATAGTTCATAAAGATTCTTCTTGTCTAACAAAGATGTGTGTCTACGCTATGTGATATCAAGAACTAGTCAGAGCATTTAAAAGTTGTAGAAATATTATGTTGCAATATTTTCCAAAGCAAATATAACCAGAGTGCGTGAATGGCTGCAGAGACTTGTTAACATCTTGGTTAGAAGTAATGTACAAACCCAAGTGATCCATCCTCTTCAATGAAGAACAAAAAAACAATAGGAAACTGTTGCCTATGCAGAGACACTAAGGCTGTATAAAGGTGTTTCATCCTGTTGATATGAAGGCAAATCTGAAGTGCTGGAAATCATACATGGATCAGGTTGACTATGTTAGAAATTAATTCCATATTTTCTCGAAGTTCAGATGGATGACTAGTAACTTACTGTAGGGACCAGAGAACAGACATTTGTTTCTTATCATTAAATAGATGAGTCAGTGAATAAGAAGTACAAGAAATAAATGCACGATGATTATCTACAATTTATCAGAAATACTGCATAGAATCAGAAAACCACAGTATATAGAATATTGATTTCAGAGAGTCACACAGCCCCAGAATCACAGAAAAGTTGAAACTGTAAAGGACCTTCAGAAGTCATCTGGTTCAACTCCCCAGGAACAGCAGGGTCACCTAGAGCTGGTGTCCAGGACCATATCCAGAAGCTTTTGAATGTCTCCAAAATGGGAGACTCCATAACCTCTCTGGGACACTTGTGCCAGTGCTCAGTCACCCCCACAGTAAAAAGGTGTCTTCAGATGATCAGAGAGAATCTCCTGGGTTTCAGGTGGTGCCCGCTTCCTCTGGTTCTGGCACAGGGCACCACTGAAACAAGCCTGGTACTATCCTCCGTAATCAGGTCCCCCATTTTCTTGAGCAATGAGCCCATGTTTATTCAGGCTTCCTTTCGTCATCTCTATTCTTCTTGTATTTGACATCCCTGAACAGGTTCAGTTCCATTTGGACTTCAACATTTCTAACTTTATCTCTGGATTCAACCTTGCTAATCTTAGACAGAGCTCCCACGCACTACAGCTGCCCTCTCACATAAAGGGCAACTATCCCTCCTTGTATTCCTTTTGTGTCCTTCTTAATGAGCCTGTATCCCTTCATTGCAACACTCCAGTCATGGGAACCATCCTCCAAGCTCCCAAAATGACAAAAGCCCTGCTTTGTTTATTTCCCATGCTGTCTGCATTAGTATACCGGCACTTCAGTGAGCCATCCCAAGTTGAGTTGCTGGAAAGGGTTGGGAGGTCTCCCCAGAATGGTGCCTTTTAGGCACTTCCTTGTTGATGTGCATGTGCTTTCTTGTCATGTCACCCCATGCCTTTTACCCATTGACCCTGTCCATAGGTCCCTTGCAGTGCTGCTAGTTTTTCTTGCCTTTCCCCATCATTCTGAGTTTAAATTGTTAACTCTTTCTACCCAGCTGCAGAAAGAAATCTCCATACATATTATAGGTTACAAATAAGGAAGCAGAATATTTGTAGTTAGAACACCTGATACAGGATACTTGAAGAGATGAAATATGAATCGAATGTGAAAAAGTGATGGTGTGATTTTTACAAACTTTCCTGTTACATATCACTATAGTTCCTGTAGTATATTTTAATTCAAATGAAATATTTAAGACATATGTCAACCATTCCATTTGAAGAACATAAATAAATCCATTCTCTGATATTCTTTCAGAGATTATTTTCTGTAGATATGCTTCAGCTCTGCAAGTTGTCTTTGAATCAAAAAGCTGGGATCAAAACTAGAAAAACAGAATAATAATGAACCTGATATTTTGTCTCAGGTAATTTGCAAACTTCCCAGGATGCTGACAACACACAGACTAAGAGTAAGCTTGTATAATTACAGCTGCTGGGCTAGGCTTTCACTGGTCTTCAAGATATAGTCCTCTTTCTAAGTTTTAGGGATTGTAAGAACAGGTTAAAGAAGAAAAAAACCAAACCAAAAACATATCCCTACCCTATCTGCATCTTTATTTGGCTGTCTCTTTCTAGTAAGTCCTAAGCAACTTCAAATCTCTGTTAAATTCAGGACATATATAAGGCCTTACAGAACTCTGCCTCTCCTACTCTAAAATATGACAGAATAATAGTTTACAGCAGTCTGGGTTGTGCAGAGGCTGGAGACACTCCATTTCCAATAACCTTTGCAGGTCCCCAACCTCCCTCTGATTAATTACTGAATTAATGACTAAAAGTGTCTCCTACTAAATAAATTCAAAGTGCGTTCACCTCTACTTAACCAAAATATCATGTAGCAGCAAAAAAAGTTTGAAAGAGAAGCCAAGAGTCACACTTCACAGAAGAGAGGATTCTTTACAATTAGTATGGCTATCTTTAAATCCTATATTTATGATTTTTTCCCTTTTGCACACAGCTTGAAGATTTTTTTCCAGCCATGTTGCCTAAAAAAGTATGTTCTTATATAACTGCATACACAACTACTTACACCTTGCAACAGGCCTTCTTCTTTCAGTGCCTACTATTGGAGCATGCTTGTTCCAAGCTCTTCAAGTCAACTAAATTGAACAGCATTTCAGCCCAAACAGTGTCTCAAACCAAGAATTTCAACAACAGCTCACCGCTGATTCTCCGCTGCTTGGGGCAGACGTTATAGTAAACATCATGGGGAACAAACAAGCACACAGCAGTAGAGCACTGATCATCCAGGCCGTAATAGTTCTGTCATCCAACACCAGTAAAGCTTGAGAAATCTTGAAAAGTGTGAGCATTTAGACAAACACCAAAAGAGCACATGTAATTCTGAAATGGTCCTGAAGGCAATTGTCACAGGTACATAAACGCTGAATCTGACCAGCAAAGTCAGCGTCTCTTTAAACCTCCTGGGCCATGAGACATTGATATCTTTCAACCACTGCGACAATATTCTCCCCTTCAATAATTCAACCCCATCTGGAAGTGAAGTACAACTAACATTCTGAGCAATTAAAAAAAAAAAGGCCTAATTGCTGTGTCTCACCCTCAGACACGACCAGACGGAACCACCATACCAAGATAAACAGTAGATTGTCTAAGATAAAGAAACAGAGCAGAAAATGTTAATCACTTTAGTAGGCTATATATTAAGGCTATAAAAACTCTTTGAGTACACAGATTTCTTCTTGCTTTCTTCCCATTCTAGAACTGACCACCCACACTTCTCGTTACAATTAGTGGATCTCAGCCTATAAATACCCTACACTTTTATTTTTTGGCCATTGAAATCTCTCCTGTAGTATTGATGCATTCATTAGAGGAGTGTTACTCTGCTATAGTAGTTGCAAACTTTGTCTATCCAGTATTTTATCTCTTTTATTCTGCTAGAATATTTTTAAATTTATAGTTTCTAAAAACTATTCCTTGAAAAAACATTCACTTTAAGTCCTTTGCTGGTACATGAGTGTGTTCATTACAATAGCTTTAAAAAGAACAGCTGTGAGGTTTCGCTACAAGTGACCTTACCTTAAGAATAGGATAAAGTATTACAGGCATGTTGAAGCATTCATATTTCAATGGCTAAAGGAACAAGATCCAAAATACAAGGGAAATTAAAACCAGCTTATGATATATGTGTACTGCTTCACTGCTGGTCACCTTTTGTACAAATATAATCTCCATATGATTAAATCAAATCCACACTGGTCTAAAATCTACATAAATAGCTATAAAAGACAGTCACTGAAAAAGGCTATTTCCTTTAACTCAGTTCTTTATTTCAGACTGGTTAATAGCATTGTAAGAAGTAGTACTTAGATAATTTTTATTTGTAAGTAATTTATATATGCAACCTGTTAGAAATAAAACTTTCTGATAGTGCCCATAAAAGTTGAATTAGTAACAGATAGCGCTACCCTAATGTCTGGGATTTAATGTAGCTTCTTAATTGGATACTACTACAGCAGCTGACATTCTGAAAACCACAGAATTCAAATTACTTCGGCAAAATTTCAACTCCATGAGCTCACTATTTAGACTGTATGCATAATCTCTATACTGATGTAAATCTAAAAGTCGAAGAACTTTCACTCTTAGAAGTGCCTTTAAATAAGCATACTTTATCACAAACTTCTGTTTAATTAAAGATATAGCTTTATTATTTTGGGAATTTATATGGCCAACATTAAAACAATGAAAATGTAGTCAAATTGCATTGTAACTCACTGATTATATTTTAAACTAAGAATACAATTAATACCGAATCATTTACATTGGTTTGTATCTCAATCTCTCCTCCCTAAATAATCTCTAAACAATTGCATTGTTCATTTTTAATACTTTGTGGTTAATTATTCATTTTCAGAGATAAGTGAAAACTAGAAAAAGAATTTAAAACAAAATTTCAAACATTTTTCTCTTATTATTAATGCAGTTAATTTTTGGTATTATAGGTTAAGGACTGAGACATGAATGAGTTTATAAAAGGTCTTGGTGAGAAATTGTGAACATAAAATTATGTTTGGTAAAATATACTGATGTTTTAATCAGTGTTAATCGCAAAGGAAGATGAAAATCACCAATGTAAATATTAAGTTTTTCTGAATAGCTCTGAAAAGCTGACCAATTCAAACATAAACCCGCACAGCACAGGCAGGAAGATGGATGTGTCTTGGGTAATGGAACAATTTCTTCCCAACTGTTAACTTCCACGATGCCTCTTATCAAGACTTTGATAGAGGTAGCAACAGATTACAGCCAAAATAAAAATATGGCAAAGGCTTATATTTAGGCCCAAATGAGACATAAAAATGTAGTATAAAAGAATAAAAACATAAGTAGAGAAGCTGAGAAACTCGTGAGGAAATACCAATCTATTAGGTGTGTTAGAAAAGTTTGGAGGATAAAGATTTGTGGTGGCCATATTAAGATGTAAGATCTCTAGAAACAGCTCTTTACAAGCAGGGTTTAACTGAATGGAAAAATAAAGTGGGTTGTACAATAATTTCTAAACATGAAATCATGGAATAATTTAGTTTGGAAAAGATCTCTAAGATCGTTGAGTACAACTGTTAACCCAGCACCACCATGTTCACCACTAAATCACATCCCTAACTGCCGCATTCACAAGTTTTTTTTTCAATTTCCGGGGATGATGACTCCACCTCTGTTGGGTTAACAGGTGTTAGTGTAAGGAAAGAGTTAAACAGAGAACGACAGCAGCAAAGCCAGCAGCAATGCCAGCAGCAACACCAGCAGCACCAGCGGAAGGTCTCTCTGACAGAGCGTGTACCTGAGATAGAACTGAACGAACGAGTTTCTGCTTCTACGTCAACATAAGATGCACACGCTTCACGCACACTCTTCACGCTCCTTTACCATGGCCTTGGAGAGAACAATGGAAAATGTCAAGAAGACAGATTTATTGTAGGACTGTGATCCAGTCTGTAAACTGTAACCAAAAAAACTCTTAGAAGTAAAGATATAAATACTGTTGCCTCTGAATAAACCTTAGATTCACTTGCGTCTCTGCTGGTGGGTCTCATCCCTTCATGTATCACACACCTCTTTGCTGGGCAGACTGTTCCAATGCTCAACCACCCTTTTTCAGTCAGGAATTTTTTCATAATCTAGCCTCCCCTGGCACAATTAAAGACCATTTTGTCTGGTCCTGTCACTTGTTACCTGGGAGAAGAGGTTGACCCCCACCTGGCTACACCCTAAGGGATCTTAATAAGATCCTGGGTTACCCTTGCCTTCTAGAGTGGTTTGCAACAAATCCAAGCCTCCTTTCTAGAGATCTTTCAGTGTTTTGGGTTTTTTAATTACTGTTCCTTCTGACTTTACAGAGTGTAGTTAATATTATTCAGTGCCTCTAAATACACCTCATTGCAGTAATTACATGGAACTGACATAGCTATAAACACAAATTCTTAGAATTCAGATTATCATCTCTTAGACCGCTGCTCAGAATTCGGAATTCATGAATGATTAAAGTAGCTGAAAAGAGGCCTGCTTGTAATCACTGTGATAAAAGATGCAGCACTGTTGATGCTTCAACCATATTGTCAAGGGAAGTCATCTTAAAAAGAGGGAGGGAAAAACCTTCTACGTTGTCACATACTCAGTAGATGTAAATATCAATCTGTACTTCAAGAGGTATAATAAAAAAAAAATAAAATCACAAAATGCTTAACATGTTTTTCAAGAATAGATTGAACAAGGATCCCCGGGGGACGGAATTTTGGGATCTGTGGAAAATGACGGTCATGCTTTAAATGCCTGTGATGGTTGGGACTAGTTTTCATTTATGAAATAGGTTTTTGTATATGTTGAAATTGAGAGAGATGTGGGGGCAGGGTGTGGGAAAAAGAAAGAAGAGCAGAAGGGACTTCAGAACAGAAGGGATGGCAGCACACAAAAACTTCAATAAAATGGGTAGCACTCAGGTCCTTATGCCAATCCTAAAAGAGGAAAATGAAACTGCCCCTTATTACCCGGGTGCTGGGACAAAACAAGACATAGCAAAAATAACTAAAATTGCTCCTTTGGAAAATATTCCACTGTTAAGAAATTACACCTTCTGTAATGTCCAGGAAAGTGTGCAGTGCATAAAAGAGATAATTGCTTAATAAAGTTTTCATTAAAATTAATGCAGGTGAAGCCCTAATATGCGTGATACAGATCTGTCATCTAGCAATCATGGCTTAATAACTTGATATTTGTGCTGTCTGTGGTATCTATGTCTGGGCATTTGATACATGACAAATGCAAGGAAACATAACAAAAGAAGTATTGTAAGCCTGCCTTTGCCTTTTCTTGCCTTATGTCATTGAAGCATACACAAATACAGCTATAAACAAAGTAAGGTTTCTTTACCACACTGTTGTGGTAATTTCATTGTGAAGCTGAGCCTTAAAACAAGTATTCTGCTAAATGTAGGACCTTCTTTGTGTTTGAAAATTTCGGTGTTTTGCCTCATAAGCAGAAATGTAGACAAAATGACCCACTCCCACTCACACCTCCACTTCCGCTCTCCGCTGCCCCCACCCCCAACCCCCAAAGAGTAATGGAAAGAGATATAGAGCTATCAGAAAGAGAAAGATGAAATATACTTGCAAAAATATCAGAAGTTAGTTATCTTTCCTGATGATTGTAGCCCAAACTGTCTTTCTCAGTCAGATCTGAGAAAATTTGTGCCTTGGTGTTCAGTATTTTTGTCCTTGAGAGCTATCTGGTCACAGGTCAATTGCTTGTGTTAGACCGAATAGGATGGGTTCCCCAGAGCTATGCATGCTTTTAAAGGCTCAAAATTCAAGTTTCTTCATTCCCTGCATTCATGAGATTCAGGTCATTCCTATTGGGTTTAATTTCTTTCCTAAGGATGCAATTTCTTCTAGCTAAAAAAGAGTATCTTTTTGAAGATGTTATCTCTTTGTAATTATATCATGACCACTGAAATTGGTAATCACATCCCCATAGTGTCTTGCAGTAAGACCAGGAAACTGCTCAGATACTATGTATTATAACTAAAAATTTCCAGTATTCCTCTTAAACTGCTAGTTTAATTAATGAAAATAAATTTATTCTGATCTAAATTTTGTCATGATTTGTGCTGAGAACATACTTCCTACACCACATCCTGGAAGATCTGGGTTCAAAAACTTATCTAATCCCTTGAGGCTAGATTCACAGTGGGAATGAAGTTTTAAAATTCCAAAGCTTGAGTTTTAGACGTCCTGTTGCTTGTTCTTAACCCCAAGAATTGGGCCTGTATCTACTAAAGAATGCAAGAATTTTAACATACCTTCAGGCAAGTGCTCCCCAGGGTGTACTTCAAATGCCTAAACTACGCAATTAAGTTTTTTATATTGTGCATGTTACACAGATAAAAACCAAGGAATGGGATTTACTCAGTATGAAGATTATAGACTTTATCTAAGCTAACCTAAAAAAACAAAGTCTGAAAATAAACATGTCCAAGGAAAATATGGTAGAAGTGGGCTTTATATCCAAATATTCGCTTGAACATGGTGAGAAGAGGAATGGATTCAAAACTTTTCATTGAGTGTGCTTCTTCGCACAGCTTTACTTTGTTTGTAAAACTTCATCTTGACCCATAAGTTTTCAGTTTTTGTACTTCCAATTCTCTTTACAGTCCCACAGATGGGGAAAAGAGCAAGCAGCTTGGTGGGTGCTTAGCTTCCAGCCAGGGTCAACACACCACAATGATTCATTAAAATACTTCTCAGTATTAAAGAACTAAGGCATGCATATATTCAATGTTAACTGCATATGAACAAGGAAAAAAACAAAGCAAAACCAAAAAAAACCCCAGGTCTGCATAAGAAAACTCTGTCAAAATCACTGGTAATGTCACATAAGGTATTACTGAATATAAGATTGTATTAGGTGACAGATAACTTTTCCTGCAGGAAAGAGAAAGTCTGCTAGAGGATAATATAACATCACATGCAAATTCAATATGACTTTGAAGAGTTATGAGCAAGGACATGTTCTAAAAACAATGGACAAATCAACTTGTTTAATGATTTGAGAACTTTATTGATTAAGGCAGAAAGAGAAGTCGGACACCTCTGAGGAAAAGTGACCGATATATTTGTACAGGTCTGTTAGATGAAGGGCTCTTTGCTTGTATTTATCTCCTGCTATTTCAGACTCACAAATGATTACCACCTGTGTACAGCCAAATCCACTGGTCACGTACTTGGATTAGCTAAACAAATATAATCTGAAAGAGATTTTTCATTATGTGTTTGACGACATCAATAAATCCAAAATACATGAGAACACTCCTGAAGTATTTAAATCATGGTGTTTTTCTTTTCTAAAGGTGTCTGTCTCCAGAGAGTAATTAATCCCATCTTAAAATGACCATCTAGAATAAGTGGATCAAAGAGGCTTCTAAAAATGTGCAAGGCCATATTCCTCTTCTGTGACTACAGAAGAGACTGTCAAAGGAGGAAATTTCCTCTGGCAGGTAGACAGACCACTGCCTAGAAACCTACTTCTCTGCTTTGATTGTTTGAAAAACTTATGGTTATCACATAGGTTTCTAAATGAGTTTCATTGAACAGTCAATTTGAGTAATGCTTTGAATGTGACTCTTCTAACTTGCTCCCATACAGGCGTAGAAATGCTTTTCTTAGCAGTCAGCTCCAACAGGAGCAACAGGACACAGAAAGACATTTTGGAAAAAGCCAACTCTGAAGAAAAACGACTAAGAGTAAGGCTATCCCAGCCAGCTTTCCTGAAGCACTGCTGAACTGCTTTAGAAAGAATTCTTTAATATTTTCTGTCACAGAGCTGCTTTAATCATTTCACCAAAAACAAATCTTATCTTTACCCTTGTGAATGCAGTTGTTCTGTGGGTTCCTCATTGCTGCAAATGAAGCAGAAAACAGAGAGACCTCAAAGTCATCTTTTTCCTACCTCTGGCCAGATGAAGAAAAAAAGTTTCAGCCACTGGACCTTGCATTTCCTGTTTGTTTTCCTACAGATTTCGTAAAGAACTAACAGATGTGGTTCAGAAAAAAACTCAGACAATTTCCAAAGCTACCGGTTCTGAGAGTCATGTTGCCCTAAGTAAAGCATCTAACATGCAGCCAAGTTATGCAGAGACAAGTTAAATCTTAAATGTGCTGATGTCTGCTGTCAGACTCCTCTCTCCCTGTTTTGTCTCCTGTTAAGATTACTAGCTTTCTCATGAAGTGATCACTTCCAATCTATGTCAATAAAACATTCAGCAAACTAAGATCCTTTCTCCTAATGTAAATAAATCCTGCAGGAACCATTTGAAGATCTCCTAAAGGACCATCCTTCATCCAAGATTGCTGCTCCATCAGCATCAAAACTTCCTCAGGGAGTTTGGTTTTGCTGAAATATGGATTGAAATTAAAAAAACAATAAATGTTTCAAAACAAACAAAGTTCCATGTCTTAATTGAAATGGAGCATTTTGACTTCTCATTTCTCTATGACAAAAACCATGTCTTTTTCTTTCACATCATAAATTAGAGAATCACAGAATCACAATACATGTTGGAAGAGACCTCAGGAGGTTTCTAGAACAACCTTTTGCTCTGACCAGGGTCCCAAGGAGAGCTGACCAGATTTCTCATGGCATCATATAGTCAAGACCTTAAAACCTCCAGGGGTGGAGACTACACAGCTTCTCTGGGTTGCTGATACCAGTGCTCAACTGTCCTCATGGGCAAAATGTTTCTCCAGTCTGTACCTCTACTGCTTCTATTCCTACCCGTTGTCTCTTGTCCCTCAGTGCACTGCAGGGAAGAGCTCAGCCACATCTCCTAGAGAGCTTCCCCTTCGTCAGTGAGGGCTGCTGTTGGATTCTCCCAAAACTGTCTCTGCTTCAGGCTGAACAAACCCAGCTTTCCCAGCTTCTCCTGAGAAGTGTTCCTGTTCCCATCATCTCGGTATCCTTCACTGAACTATCTCCAGTTTAACAGTGTCTTACTTGTGGTGGGCAACCCCATATTGCGCACTGTGTTTATGACCTAACAAATGTGTGGTGTGGTACAGGAGATTAGTTCCTTCTCTGGATCTCCTGGCTCTGCCCTCTTCCTACAGTCCAGGTTGCTGTTAACCCCTTTGCTTCCAGGGAAACCTGTGGGCCCATGCTTAGCTCTGGTGCCCAGCAGGACCCTCAAAGGTTTTTCTACACAGCAGCTTCCTAGGTAGTCAGTGCTTAGCCTGTGCTGTTGCAGGGTTTTTTCCTTCCCAGGTGAGAAGCTTTAAATTTATCCTTATTGATCTTCTTTACCTTCTTGCTGTCTCACTCCTCCAGCATGTCTTGAATGCTTTTAAATGGCAGAGGAGCGCTAGAGCCCACCTACTACTCCCCCTAGAGCAATATCATCTGCAAACTTGATGGGAGTGCATTCTGATCATTAACAAAGTTAGTTCCAGGACAAAGCCCTGTGGTACTGCACTTGTTACCAAACTCCAGATAGAGAATGTCCCATTAATTACCACCCTCCAAGTATGATCATATCATAATATTTTTAGCTGATCTGGTTGTCCACCCATTCAGACTGAAAAAGCAGAAATTGGAAATAGGAATATTGTAGGATACACTGTCAAATCACCTTCTACTCTTTCATTTCCCCTGAAATAATAATATGTATTTCTCAAGACAAAACCAGAAAAGATTTTGATTTTTGCAAATAACATTATTTTCCATAGTCCAAAATGTTTCTGCCTTTAAATTTCTTAAAAACCAAAAATTTTTGCACACTGAATTGAAACCAAACCAATTCTGAGTTTTGAACAGACATACTTAATAGTGGTGCCTTCTCTGGTCTGTGGCACAGTTCTTATTGTTCAGGTCAGACATACTGGGAATACTTTATTTCTTTCTAAGAATGCCTCATCAAGACAGCCCAGACTGTAACATTATTATTTGTACTGGAATTTACTCGTATCAGTGAACGGCCTGATTAATTTTATTGTTCTAGCTTTTCATTTCTGAATTACTACCATTCCTAGTAAGACTGGGCACATCCAGGCTCTGACCACTAATTTCCTTTACATTATAGATGAGGCAATAAATGGAGGGACTATAAAGTGTTTAGGAGGTAATTCCCCTAATTTGCCTTTCCCTGTATTTATTTACCATTTTACAGTGGCGTGGCAGATGCTCAGGTGCTCATGTGCTTTACATGATTGTGTGATAAGACAAAATTGCTGTTTAGTAACTCTGCTGTGGCCTGGTGTCTTCTTTACAGAGCCAAGGCCTTTGTTTTGAAAGGCCAAACAGAAGCACACAAGTCCTTATGAGGTATATAGTTGAGGCTGGTGCTCTTTTAAAAGAGTATGAGCCCTTAGTCAGATGGATAGTGGTTTGTGACATGGAGCACTGATTACCAACATTACTAAAACTTTTTTTCAAGCATCTTAAAGACTTTAAACACAAATGAAATTGTAGGGACTTCAAGGTAAATTTACATGTGTTTTAAACAGCTGTGAACTAGGTAATTGTGTTAGCTGTTCAATAAAAGGAAGAAGAGTTGAAGCAGCTGTATACAGCTGAAAGTGAGGCATTTACCCATCAATAAAGTGAGGCATTTACCCATCAAAAAAGTGAGATATTTACCCATCAAAAAAGGTGTGAAATTGTTAAACCAAACACTGGTGGGAAAACCAAACAAATATACTCCATAGATGTACTGAACTTCAAGACTTCCTTGGGGCAGGCACTGAATCAAGAATTTCTCCATTGTCCACTTTAAATTTAACCTGCTTTTGCTTCTTCATTTTACCAGTTACTAGATACCTAAATAATCTTTGGGCATAGGTACAGCAGGCAATGGAGCACAGCTCAGAGAAATCTGTTTGCAGAACTGGAATCATTAGAAGCAAATCAGTGGAATATTGATGTTTTTTAGCCTTGCTGAGGACCAGAGCTAGATGACAGCTCAACAGCAGCTTGGCTGGATCTATCTGAGGACAGGCCTCTCTACCCTCAATACCTTGTACTCTTGTGGAGTACTCCTTCCCATGCAAGTTCAGGGGTATGTGGCACTGTGCAGCATATACTCATTAAATTAGTAGGTTTTGGTAGCTGTTTATCGCTGTCCACTACTCACCTCTTGTTTGTAATTCACAGATGACTGAGTTGATAGATGGGTGAAATCTTTATCTCCCTGACAGATCTTGGTTCTACAAAGGCCAAGGCATAGTCTTTTTGTAAGCTCATATCACTTGACCTGCACTGGATAAAAGCAGATTGTACAATGATTGACACTCTGATTGCCATCGAGTCATTTCTTTTTTGAAGATACTTGCTGGTTATTGAGTTCCTTCAAGTCAACGAATGGATCCTGCTAGGGAATACAATTATCCCCAGCCCCCAGGCATCCTTATCAGGGAAAAAAAATATGTTTGACTTTCTATTAGAGTTCAGGCTATTTGCTTACTGTGTTCATGGAACATCAAGAACACTTGAGTCCTGTCCAAGCCCTGTGCTCAAAAATTTAGTGCTGTCTCTCTGTGCGTTAAGGATAAATTTGATGAAAGCCTTAGTGAGGTCTGCTTATCAGTGCCAGTGTGTCTGCAAAGGGATTTTACTCTTAGAAGTCAGGAATGTAACTTTGCACAGTAGTGATATGCTCTGCTGATTTCTCGTATTCCCCTTGTAATTTCCTCCCTAAAAATGTTTACTTTTTTCTGAAGAGAAAAGCTTTGGAGAATTTTCTGAAATTGTGAAATCCAATTCCTTTGTCAGGAGCGTTTTTTAATAATAGATCAACTTTGTTTATCCATTGCTTCAAAATATTTTTATTTCCATTTTATGTGTTTGGGCTATATTTTCTATTTATTAGACCAGACACTTAAGTTAATGTAAGTCCTTTTGTACTTAGATTACAAGTTAATTACTTCTTCAATTCCTGCCAATTCAAATCGTCTGGAAATTCTTTTTTTTCACTTTCAAGCTACTGATAAACTGCTGAGGGCTGGCAATGCTACACTTAGCAGAACTGAGCAAAGGAAAAGAAAGACAGGAAAAATTTTTCTTGCTGGAATTACAAGTCACTAATTTCTCCCTGGGAAGTAAAATTTACAAGGATGATTTTTCTTCTTTTTAGATTAAGCTGAGAGAAACTGTGTTTCTTAAATTTTTAAAACCTTTTGCCACCTGCAAAATAATAAGAAAATATTTACCTCTTAGATATGCCTCATAGACTTTCTGTAGAAAAGAGAAAAAAGAAAGAAAAAGGAAAAGAAAAAAAAAGAAAAGGAAGAAAAGTATTTCCATAAACCATATGCAAAGCAGTTAATCGTTTACTTAACATAGGAAAGCCTTGACCTCCAGAAAAGCCTGAAATCCTGTGATTAGTGATCTACTGATCTTGAAAAATGAAATATGTGGATTTGACTCATTTTGAACCTACAGAGGAGTTGAATTTAGTTCTCTGGCCTTCTGTACAAGTGATACATACAGATATCTTTGTGGATGTGACAGGACTTCAAATTCCTTTAAAACAAAACAACATATTTTTTTGAGAAAGGACTTAACCAAATGTCCTATTTGTGACACCTAGGCTTCTTGCCCTTATTTGAGTTGCAGCTAATTCTAAAGGCTATATACAATTAAGTAAAGGTGTGGACCTTTTAGAAACAACTTGTCCTCAGCATTCCCTGAGGAAACACATGTTAAATGACTCAGGCTCTGCCTGATGAACCACAACCCCACAACAGTAGGTAGCAGCTGTTTATCTATCAGATAAGAGAGATGGGTTAGAAACTTTTCCACCAGTGCCACAGAAAGATTGTACATCAGCTGTGTAATGCTTTTATGGCTTTTTCTGCAACTTCAGAGCTGCTTTATGTCACAGTGTGAGGCTAGAGTATCAAAGCCCATGCCCATCCTGACAATGACTATTCACTTAAAATTAAGAAAGTTCCTACTCATATTTCATGGTGTTATTGCAAAGTATACTTGCTGAAATAACTGCAGTGATCCAGATGTTCACAAAGATAAGCAAGACTAAGAGTAACTGTCATCTATCATTCTTTACGACCCCATGTTGTTTTTAAATTATTTCTAGGATGCAGGCCTGAGTAAGACATTTAATGAATTTGATCAAGGGTTTCTTTTTTTTCCCCCAGAAGTTAGCAGTTGTGCTTGAGTTGCTTTCTGTTTTGAATATTCATTCTGCTTTTTTTTTTAGTATCTACTTTAGGGGTCCAATTAGGAAACTGCCTTCTCTGAACACCCTCTATTATCTATGGAAAAAAAGTAGATGGCTCATCCTGGATTAATTCCATGTAAATAGGGCAGGTGAATTGCTGGGTTTTCCATCTTTTGAAAAGAGGGACTGAGAGCTAAGCTCTGCCTTCAGCAGGCTCTCTCCCTCTGGAGGTGTCAGCCTCCTTCTACTGAAGGACAAAAGGAGCCAGAGGGGACTAGCATCTGAAGACAGGCACCTAAATTTGACTCTCCTTAATTTAGTTGATGTGATTAAATTTGATCATGTGTAAGTTTTATTTTCATTTGGACTTCTAATACAACTTTTTTTTATTTATTCTGAACTAGCTCATTGGGAAAACATTCTGGGTTTGTGCTGTTTTGAATGCTATGCTTTCCTAAAGCCTGTCTGCCAAAGACTCCACAAATTTACCTATGCCAATAACAGAGGTTCAAGGAGAGGGGTCAGAGTGTATCTGACTCTGAAATCCTGGGAGTGACACTCTGAACAGTAATCCTGGCCACAGTCAAAAATTAAAATACAGCACAGCGCTAAGTGAGGAGTACTATGACTTCTCTGTCACTGCTAGAAATTGCTCTTCCTCACATAAATTGTCTTTGTCACAGACTATTTTTGAATTACAATTGGAATGTACATACAATTGGATGCAATTACCTCAGAAGTCAGGTACTTAACAGATATCTCCCTTTGGAAAATACCCTGAGACTTGTCTGTTTACAATGAGAAGCCAGACCTTAATTCTTTCCATCCTTACACACACACAGTCTCACATTTAGGTTAACACTCCAGTCCTTGTCATATCTATTCAAGGCCATTTTAACAGTTTAGGCTGTTGATGCAGCGCTCTTTATAGTCCTAAAGCTCAACATCCAGGCTTGGTAGACTGGATTTCCTGAAAAAAAAAGATTTTTGGGACAAAGTCTTTATTACTGCTTGCAGCGAATACAAACCAGACAAATTCTTCACTGTCATTAAGGTGCACGGAAATGTATTCAGGAAAGAAGCTGTGTGGCTGTGTATTGCTGCTCTCATCAGATTCTCAGTAGTAGTTTCTGTACTATGTCATACTCATTGGCAGCCTCCATCCTTCAGCCTGCTGTGTCCACCCACCAAACTTATCTCAGATCTGTTTCACATTCAGAGACATGGAATGAATGCTAAATGGATGTTGTAAGAAATGTCAACTTCCTTTATATTTGTGAAAACATTTCTTCTCAACAGTTAAATTCAAATATATTTCCTTCCAGATCAAGGAATGTCGTTATGTTTGAGGCACAGAAGCTTTCATCACTTCAAGACCTGTCCAGAAAGGGAGATGATTGTACAGCCTTGGAAAATATTCAGCATGCAACATTTTCACTCCAATTCTGTCTTTTTACCCCTGCCTTGGTTTCTGTCTCTGCCTCTATCTGTGTCTTTATGTTTTTGTGTCTTTAATTCTCTCAAGAAACTATATAGAAATATATATCCATATTTACCAACTGGTAATTAAAAGAAGATTCTAGTTCAGCTGTTGTCATGCCACCAAAACCTTATTTTTTTTTTTTAATTATGCTATGCATTTTGAAACTAACATTTTTTTTTTTCAAAACCATTAAACAAGATATTTGAAGTTTTTGTTAAGGTTTTCTTTAGCTAGAAATTTGTCAAATCTATTTCCTTAAAAAATATTGCATTCAATGAAATGACATTTTTCAACCAGAAAAAAACTTTCCTTTAAAATATAACCAGTAGTTCTACAGGTTTTTTTGAGAAAATGTTGCAGTAGGCCATGCGAGGGTAGTTGTGGTGCATCCTAGGTAAGTCTTCTAGAATTTCTGCACGACCACAAATGTGACAAGAATAGCAATTCTTACTGCACCAATATTACAGGAGCTGAAATTGCAACCCAGCTACTGACATTGAGGATGACACTGTTTGATCTAGGTCTTTTTTCTTGTATAAATAATAAGCTGTATTTTTGGGTTTTGTTGTTTGTTCACTGAGACAAGAGGCTGCTGCATCACTCTGTTGTCGGCAAATGGAAGAAAGCTGTTTCTTCATATTCATGCTGTAAACATATTAGAGTTATTTTTATACATGAAGAATACCATGTGACCACTTTCCCACTGCTGTAATTGCTTTCTAAATATGATAATAAAGAATAGTTTTAGATCAAATGAGGAAATTACCTCTCTTTCCTCTGCTTTCTGGTACAAACTGGAAGCAAGCAAGAAAAATTACACTGTACTTGACAACTGTGGTCATAATGAGAACTGGTCTTAAACTCATCACTGATATCTTGACTTAAATTTGATTTACAGCTTTCATAATGCTTTCCCTTACTTATGTCTTCCATCCTTTCCTTCTTCCCTCCTTTTCTTTTTTTCTTCTCTGAGGAATTACAGTTTTATATTGCAGTCTTGGGCTCTGTCTGGCTCCTCCTAAGGCTTATTGAAGACTTTCACTTTTCCTTCCTTTAACTTTTACCTCTTAATACTCAGGAAAAGTTTCAGCTTGTTTGGTATTTTATCATGCATAACATAGAGACACTGCATCCAATCAGCACAAAGATCAATAATCCCACTGGAGAGGACAGTATTTCTAAGAGAGGATACACAGTCTTGAAACCATACACTGTGAAAGAAATGTTCAGGGGGACAGAGGGAAAGGGGTGTGCACCATTTCAGAGCTGCCCTAAAGAGTAGCTCTGCAGTGTACACTGAACTCATGCTTTATGTCGAAGTTTTGGAAAAGGCAAAAAATGTGATTAAATCTATTGTGATTGGAGGTTTGAACTCCTTCTCTGAACAGAAGGGGAAAAGGAAACACACTGAGTTCTTTTTTTTATAGGAAGTGAACTGCTTTGCAGAAGTAATCAAGCTGAGAGCTGTGTGGTTCAAAGGCAATTTTAGCTGCTCATATGGAGTACCCTCTGTAGTGACTGAGAGATAGTGAAGAATGAACCTCTTAATGAGGAGCAAAGTATACACAGGATAAAAGTATTAAAGGTATCCAACTGGTTATGGAATCTATGTTTATTAAAATATAAGCTCTCTGCTTGCTATGTACTGAGGTAAATTGAGAGTAAAAGGAATGGAGAATACTAAATAATTTCTGGGCATCTGGACACTTTTTGATGACAAAAAAATGTATTTTCTTCATAGTAAAGACAAGGGGAGTAGCTTTTGTCTACTTTCTCCCGTTGTAAATCTTAAGTCAACGAAGTTACACTGTTACAAAGGTGGTGAAACCAAGAGCAGCTCTCTCCCTTGCATTTTCACCCAACATATTTATTAAAATCTAGATTTTATGATTTAAGGTTCGGAACCAAGGTGCTTTATGAGTGCTGAATCTGATTTCATGCACATTCTCACCTGTTTAAGTCCTAAAAGCCTTATAGAGTACCTGGCTTTTTTTAACCACCTGATGGTTAAAAGGAAGAAAGGGAAAACCAGATCTAAATAAGTCTGGATAGAGAGGAATAGGGACTCTGAAATGGGGACTAATTCTTAGCAATTTAAATACAGAAATTTTGACTGGCTATTGCTTCTGCCAGAATAGTCACATCTCTATATCCTCATTTTAATTGATCAGGGTAGAGAAGGTGTGAATGTACCCCATTTATTCATTTTATTGTTTAGACACAGACAATCCTGAACTGTATTTTGATTTTAAACTGTTCTGATCTGTTCTGATTAGTTTTTAAATTACTTTATACCTTTAACATGGTGCTCAATCACTACAATTCCAATAAAAGATTAAAGAAAATCCTAGAAGTCAACCTCTATTATTAGAAACACAGAATCATGATATTAGGATGTATTTCAATCAGAAGTGAAGTCACAGCACAATATTTTTAGAAAAACAAATAATTTTCTGTTACAAATAAATTATTGATAAAAGAAATTTTCCTTTTCTATTTACCAGTGGAGCTTAATCTTGTAGTTTGTAGGCATTGTTTTAAAAGGGAACTAGGAGTTTATCTAGTATCATTCACACTTCTTCTTCTAGGCCAAGGAGCCTGAAAAGCCTCAGCCATAATCCAGGTGTACTGAAATGTGTTCAACTCTGGAGACTTCAACACATTTTCAAATTACTACAGTTTAGCAATTTTTCATATACCAGGCTACGAGTACCTGTCCCTATATGCACTATGGCAAGTGCATAGTAATGCAGTTCACCTTCACCCTTTTTCATTGTTAGCTTGCCTAACTTGAATGACCTTTCTTTGCCACAGACTGAGAGAGTGCACAGTGTTAGAGCTGCTCAGTAATGTGAAAAGCTGGGATGCATTTAATTATAAATTCAAGTTTTAGAATAGTGAACTGCAAATCTACCCATATTAGCCGGGAAAGGCGTACATATCCATGAAGACGTGTTCATAAAGAAACTGCTCTAGACCTTCAAGACGTACTTGTTTTCTTAGTACAACATTATCCTTTCAAGTTTTTACTAGGACATAAACAGAGGTACTGAAACATCAGAAGAACCTTTGCACCTGAATTCCAGGTCTGATTTGCACATCTGTTTTAAAATTGGCTGATAAGCCTCTCTGTGCTACTGAGAGTCTTGCCTTTCCTGTGGGATGATGAGCAAAGTTCTGCAACTGCCTTTTCCTGAGAATAATGGAACATAATAAGGATGCTATTAGAAGAGTCCCTGAAGTCATAAAAAGCAAAAAGCACAGAAGCCTGAAAAGATGGCAACATAAGCAATTGAAAACAGTATGTGGTGTGAACAGCCCACAGATGTCAGACTGTGCAACTTTGTGCTGAAAACAACAAAATTCAACAAAATTCAAACTGGGAGAAAGCACTCATTCTGCAGATACCACATTTAGAAAGACTAGCCAACATCAGAAAACAAAAAATCACACTCAGTTAAAAGAAAAAAATGCTACTCTCGTTTGTACTCTCAAGCACATCCATTTAGGTAGATACATTTTGTTGCAGTGATACAGACTTCTGTCGCAGGCATTAAGCTACTATGGCCAGGTGTGAATTCAACAAAAGATGAGATGGAGCCTTACTTCTTTTCAAAGTAACACCACTAGCATTCAGGAAGCAGTACTCATTGGGGTTGGTAATGCAAAGCCCAAGGGTACAGTCTAACATAACATAACTCTCGATGTCACGAAAAAAAAAATTAAAAACTTCATCCTGACATAGGAGATTCTTTTACCTCTCTGGCTATCTATTCACCAGTTAAAGCTGAGACAGCAGTATAAGGAAATCATATACTACAAGAACCACAGAGATATTTTGTGATAAAACAGTGTTTCACTGGAAAATATGAACTGGTGGAGTATAAAATATTTCACTGAAAACCTCCTGAGCTTTCAGCAAGCAAACCTACACCAAAAGCACAGGAAAGCTCCACATAACTCTGTCCAGATTCCTGGCATATTATTCCTCGTGCAGCAGCTCTGGGACACCTAATGTGCTAATGCTAAGCACACTGCCTGCATTCTCAACATTGGTGTCTGTACCTGATACATTTGGGGGAACAACCTTGATTCTGAAAATAAACCCAGTTCTTGTCATGGAACCTGAAAATGTCTGATTCACAGTTTTGAGTCAGCCTGCTTGCAGGTTTTTTTTCAAATTGTGGACAGGAAGATTTCCTTTGTACCCTACATAATGTACACTTGCTGGAAACACAGGCTGGGCAGGATGATTTTCAGGGCAGACAGCCACTGCAAAAGACAGAAGCTCTGGGACTTGCAGCTCCGCTCAGATCTCATTCCTGGCCCTGTGGAAGGGATGCCCTGGGAAGACTAATGAAGCACAGCCGTCTGAGGCACAGTCACCAAGGGCTCGGTATTTAGGACTGAGGCATTAACTTTGGCAGAGTGACTGCATCCCATGTAACAGTTCTGTGAGAAAGAGGGCCGGCATCTCTGGAGAGCTGTGCAGCTATTCCCGGGTGCTGGTTTTGGCTGGGATAGAGGTAATTTCCCTCTCAGGAGCTTGTACATGGCTGTGTTTTGGACTTGTGCTGGAAACTGTGTTGCTAATGCAGAAAGGTTTTCTTACTGCTGAGCAGCTCTAACACAGTGTCAAGGCCTCTTCTGCTCCTCACCCCACTGTACCAGTGAGGAAGCCGGGGGTGCACAAGGAGCTGGGAGGAGACGCAGCCAGGACAGCTGACTCCAAGTGACTCGTAGAATATTCCAGACCATACAACATCATGATCAGCAGTAAAAGCTGGCGGAAGAGGGAGGAGAGAGGGACACTGGGAGTTAAGTCATTTGTCTTCCTGAGTAACACGTGATGGAGCCTTGCTTTCCTGGGGATGGCTGAACACCTGCCTGCCCATGGGAAGTGATGAATTCATTCTTTTTTTTTTTGCTTTCTTTGCGCATGCAGCTTTTGCTTTACCTATAAACTGTCTTCATCTCAACCCAGGAGTTTTCTCACTGTGCTCTTCGGTTTCTCTCTGCCATTCCATGGTGGGGCAGTGAATAAGCAGGTGTCTGGGGCTGAGCTGATGGATATGGTTAAACCATGATACCCCCTCACACTCACATTTCTTTAACACCACATCTAGTTTCTCACCTCCAACTGTATTCTGCAGAATAAGAAAATGTTTGAATTCCCTAGAAAAGAAAAATAAAGCAAGTGGTTTTCCAATCAGCTGCACTTATCAAACATTTTCTGTAGGGTAATGAGTATTCTTACATCTCAGACTTCGTCTAGCACTCCTAGAAATATACTTTGCAAAGGTATGATTCTTCTGTCAAACATAAGTTACAGGCACAGCTCTGTCTTTGTCTGGCTTTGTCTATTGCATGAATTTTGTGCTCATGTTGATTAGTATAGAAACAGATCAGGTTAAATCAACTCAACCCCACTATACGGAACCAAAAGGTGTTTTATTCTCCAAAACCAATCTATTACCTACCCTTTTTATAAGTTTAATGTTACCTAACTTCAGCTATTTAAAATAATGAGGCAGATGTATTATAAACTTATTTTCTAGGGTCTGTCTACAAGCTGTATAGGAGCTTAGGCTAGCCAATTATTCTTCTAAAAATCTTAGGCTTATCCTTAAGAATAGTCTTGTTCTCTTTGTTTTAAAATTTAATCTCTCATGGAATATTCATGAGTTCATCGGACAGTTAAGAAGAAAAGCAGTGAGCAGTACTAAGCAGAGGGGAACCATGTGGAGAAACCTGCTCCTGCTAAGCTCAGTCTAAGCCCTGATGAGTTGAGTGCGGGGGAGCTTCCTCGGTGTGTTGTCTATGTTATTACTCTATCCAGGGCTGCAAACAATTCCTGTAGAATTTTCTGCTGAACACACAGCTGGAAAGACAATTTTCATTCTGCACAAGTTTGCTTTTTGAAGGTATTTTATTAATTTTTCTGTTGTTTCCTGCACTATCACCTCTCTGCATCTTGTATCAATTATGGCAATTCACAAGCAAAGCTCTGTGAAGTTCCAAGCAGTACTCTTGTACTGTGAGCTCTTACAAGAGATTTAGAGGAGGGTTTCTGTGATAGACTGCAGTTCCCCATTGACATCAATGAGATTCAAAGTTAGATAGAGTCATAGCAAGTGAATTGTGAAAATGAGTAGATTTGTTCAATAGCTTCCCTTTCATACCAAGGTATTAGTAATATTTACTTTTTTACTTGGAGTTCTGCTTCAACATAATTTCCTGCAAAGGAACATATTCTTCAGCAAATTTTGTGACCTGGGAATCTGAATATCAGCAAGAATTAAACAATGTATGATGAGGATTCCTTTCGCCTTCATTTTAGGTGTTATGAAAAAGTATTTAATACATAATAGAACAAAGCTCTTTATTTTCTTTAAGAGTTCATTATGGAGGGCTACATTGTGTGTCAATAATGGACAGTTCCACAGAGCTAGGCATGGCCCACAATCACATAATTACACATGATAAAATGAAATATTCTCTCAGGCTATTTATACAACATTTCCTTTATGTAATGGAAAGGGACTTCTGAGCTTTTCAAGAGCAGACAAATTATATTTTTCTGGGATCAGCCAAAGTATCAGGAAACCTCGCAATCAATAATTCAATTTACCATTTCTCAGAATTAATCCTTTTCTTAATGACTTTTTTCTCCCCTTGCATTGATATGGAGTCTAGACAGAGTTGCAAGACTGCAAAGTCAAAGAAATATATTGTTTCCATGTCGGGAATGATAATGGTGAAAATAATTCAGACTGACTGAAGACACAGGCAACACCTCAAACTAGGGCAGTCCATGGCTATTATAATTATTTTTAAATACTTGGTGTCAGAGGAGCAAGAGGGAGTATACTAGCAGTTAAATTTCCATATGGTGCTGTAGTGATCTTCGGCAAGGCAGAAATGATGGACAAAACAGATTGATTGGCTCTGCAGGAGATTATTGAGAATTCTTAGAGCTGAAGGTAAATCTATGTGTAGAGAAGTTTATAATCATGATCTCGATCTTGGTAAGACAGGGTAGGAGCTGGGTGCTCTGCCACCTTAGAACATTTCCAAGAAAATCTGTACGTTGGGCAGGATTAGTCCTTCCTTCCTTCCTGGAATCAGCTTTTGGGTTCCTCACAGCAGTGAACACAGTGGTAACGTGCTTTGTATTACACATCTATTGATAATGGCAAGCACTAGGTGACAGTGCCATGTAAGCACAGATTAAGGGTTTGTTGGTCTGTTGGTTTCTTTGTAAGGATATCATGGATCTAGACCACTGCTACCAAGAGTAAAAAAAAAAAAGAGTTATATGAAACAAAAAATTAAACTCTCAGGCCCCTAACAAGGGAATAACATCTGGAAAAGCTCAGTGGATGGAACAGAGAGAGACAGGGAAAAAAATCAAAAGATAATTGTTTTAATTAACAGATATTTACAACACTAGTAGCCTAAAAAAATTAAAAAAATAGAATCCTGCTTCTGCGAAGGCTCCTTGTGTCCTGTCCACAGAACTAGACATATTTTTCAATTATCGGCAATTTGGTCCCCAAAATTAATTTTAAAGTGATACAAATTATTAGGACATTTATAAGGAAAAAGGATTTTCAGCTTTTTAAAATATACTTAGTTTTTCTAGAAATATGGATCCAAACATCTCATTTTGACAGCTCTAATCCAATATTTTAAGTTTGTTTCGAAATTTAGTTTTTAAGTTTCTAAATAGAATGGAAAAAATGTTTCAGTATTTTAGAGGCAAATTAATCAATTTCATACTGATACAGCTGCAGTTTATTTTAGCTTATTTTATTTCAGAATATATTAATAAACTACGTTCCCCTTCTCAAAATTATACATAAACTGGATTTCATTTTAAGCACATTCAGTTCACTGTTTTGTGATACTTCAGATACTCAGGAATGTCTGCCTTGGCCCAGGGTCCCCTAATTCTTCAAAGTCCCAGACCTGAAAAAAATCTAAGTGAATTCCAGTGAAAAACATCCACCAGCTCAGCAGAAGTTAGCTGAACTTCAGTTGTTTTCAATTAGCTATATTTGGCAAGAAAAACTCTCATTTCTCTACCCTTGGGATTATTCTTTGATACCAGTTGTTACAAGAGATGGCTGCTTGTAAATTGTTCTTTCTGTCAGCAAGGAAAAAGGCTAGTATAATCCTAGACTTAGGACTTAGCAAGTTGAAGTGTTAAAGTCGCTCCTGCACCCTTTTTCTCTGCACTTTTTGTATGTGTACGTTGGAGCAACTCATAGAAACATTTCATGGATGAAAATTCATCATCACAGGACTTATTAATTAGGTATAGTGAACTCACTGACTCTGGCAGAAAACCTTGCTATTTTTCATTAAAAATGAAAAGTGGTCAATGTTCTTTGCATGATGTAGCATCCAAAAAAGTAATTAAGCCTCAGTGGTACTTTTGTCAAGTTTTCCTCATTTATGGATCTGTTTATAGAAAAAGGAGTTGGTCTCACTTGAATTAATGGACTTTTAGCCTTTTTAAACACTGATATCTTTTCACCATTGTACACCAGTTCTGGTTAAGCAATGTGAATATTACAGAAATGCAAACATATAATGGTGTAGATATTCATGAGCTAAATTTCATCAGGTGTTCGATTTAACATATATTGTATTAGCTAGTTCTGGCTAATTAGGTAAACATCTGCTAAATATGAGGCACCTGGGAGTCTTGAACTTAAGGTAAGACTGGGACTCAAGAGATCTTGGCTTGGTTTCTATTTGTACCACAGACTCATAGTCTGTATGCCAGGTTTTCCTACTGCAACCTTTCCGAGAGGTCTTGGTTGACAGCAACAAGTTGATTCATATTTGAGGAGATTATTACAAAAACTCTTGGGAGAGTTATACCGAAATTCCTGGTGTTGTGGGAGATAATTTTTCATGCTCACAAATGGGAATAAAGTTGCTTAAAAAGCAATTTTAATTGAAGATGTAAAGAAAACTCTTATAACACAGATGAACGTGATCATGCTATACAGTTCTTGAAGAATAATATTTTAGACCATCTTCTCTAAAGAAAATCTTACACTTTATGCTACATCTAGTGCCACTTTTCATCTTTCTACTCACTTCCAAAAGATGTGCCCTGCACCCACTTGTACTTTACAGACTGAATAAGGTAACTTTGGCATCTTTTCTTTCAGTTTTCAGTTCTCAGCGGAGTTGACGCAGAGCTGTGAAATAACCACAGCCTCTTTAGCCCACCAGAAAAACCTGAACAGTTTCTTCAAAAAGGTAGCACACAGTCCCCCCTCTTCTTACCCTCTTTCCCAGCCTTTAGCCTTTGTGTTTTGGTTGTGGAAGTAAGAGACCTTTTATCTCTTTCTCCTTCACTCCACCAGATGTCAACAGAATGACCTTTCCTTCCTTCAGTCCCCGATTTTTGGGTGAAGGCTTGTGACAGTTTTACTTTCTCCTTCTGCCTCAACATCAGCGGTGTATGTGCTTTTCTACCTTAATGTTCACCGAGGTGGTTGATCTGCCTAGTTTTATTCTGGATACTTTGGTTGCCAGAAAAAGAGCTCAATTCTGCACAAAGTTGTTGTTTGCTTGTTCTTTGTGAAGGAAAGCACAGTGCTTGAAGTTTTTCCATGCAGGAAAGGGAGGAGGAAGAGAATCAATGTGAGATGATGCTACTCCTGAAGGGGTTTCATCCTTCAATAGCTTGCTGTTTTCTGAACTGTGGTATTGCAATTCCTATTTCTCCTTGACTACAATGAAGGTACAATCATCAGCTTAGAACAAAACCAGGTCTCAGCTCTGGGCATTTTGTGAGACAGAAGCCACAGGGAAATGATCTGAGAGCACACCTCAAGTTGTCCTGCATCTCTCCTCAGGAAGGGCCTGGCACCTTTATTCCTCATTTTCCTTCAGAACCAGAAAATTGATTTCACACTCAGGACCTGATTTCTCTGCACCTTAATTTCACTTTTTTGCAGCCCTTGGGGTTTCTGCCTGTTAACTGTGCAGGTAGTCTGGGCAGAGCATGATCCTTGTTATGACATGTACAGAACCTAGCATAACACTTTCATAATAGCCAAGGCTTCCATTGTTGCATTCCTTTTAATTGCCAACCCAATTTAATATTAGTTTGACCTGTGTATGTTATTTTGTTCTACATCCTCTTCTTGAAATTAATCCTATTTTCAGATACATTCTGACTGCAACCCTTAGACCTTTTATTTGTCTGATTCTTACTTTTTTTTAAGCCTTATGTGTTAAATATTTATGCCTTTCATCTTTATGTATGATTCATAACAATCTATCAGTATTTCTCCATGTCCCGAATATAAAATAAGCCTACATAGGTCAAGTTACACTGGCCAAGTCTAGAACTGTGACTTGATACTCAGTACAAGGATGGACAAATTAAAAGCTAATGATATAAACCTTCATTAACTCAACCAGTACATCCCAGAAAAAAAAAAAAAAAAACAAGAAATAAAAGAGCTTGCACTCCTTCATTTGAAGCAGCTGATCCCTGGCTGTACGAGAGGCCAGAAAATAAAAATATTTTCTGTAAAACTTCAGCGAGTTTGTTGTTTACGTTTGTTTGTGGAAAGAAAACAAATGTAATTTTTTTGAGGGTTTGGGATTCTTTAAAAAGTAAATTAGAATATTTTGTCTACAACTAAGTAACAGATATAATCAGAAGTTGGAATTTCTATGGGCCCTGAAAGGTTCATTTTCAAGTTCTTGCCGGTTCCTAATCATAGAGACTCTCTGAATGTATTCAAATGACAAAAACAAAAATAGCTCAAAATTTGTTTTGCTAGTAAGGAACCGGCTTTTCACATAGGAGGACTGAGAATCACATAGCACATAAAATGTCCAGGTTCAAATCCCACAACAAAGTCAGAAGAACAAGAATTTAAATCTTATCCTCTTAATGCTGAGAAATCCTCAACTCTTGAAATAGTTCTACTTTCGGAAAAAGATACTTTTTTCTATTTAGAAAAAAAATGTGTCTGGAACTGAAGTTACTTATTCAACACAAGTTTATTCTAAACAAACTGCTTTTGTATAGTCTTAATCCCCCAAAAACATTAATAAATCTCAAAGTGCTATAAAACAAGAAAAGAATTTCTGGTTTTATCAGCTCTCTGACAGCTGGAGTGCATATTACAAACTAGCTGCTGCTTGACTATGTGGAAGTAAAATATCTGCCATTCTGATACAGGTCCCACTTCTGGGAGAACCAAAACTGTACTCACAAAACTTTTTCACATAATTTTTATTTCCTTTTACCATGCATGCTTTTATACACTTAAACTGCAGGTTATGAGGGTATGTCATTCTTTAAATGTTTCGTCTATTTCAGTGACATGAGGCGAACTACTTTAAAAACAGGAAACTGACACATATGTACTAGCAGCTGCCATTTTTACGATGTTCAACACAGAATAACTTTTTAGAAGGAAATAATTTGAGGAAGATTTCTACCTAAAAAATATAAACCCAGAATGTTTGACATGGTGTAAATAATAAGTACGTGGCTGTCATCTAAGGTAAAATGATTTATGTAATCCTGGTGATTTTTGAAAGTGCATGTGTATGAATTGGACTGATAGAACTTATTTTATATACATTTTCATTATGAGATGGTACAATGTGTTGTTAATGTAAACCAAGAGTAAGCTCTTGACACACCCAAAGTGCAAATAAAAGAAAATATAAGATTATAAGTTAACAATGGCATGTTACCACCAAAAAAAAAATCTTCTCAACAGCATGCCAGATTATGTCAACTAAAAGTTACTTTCTAGTACCTGAAGAACAAAAGTTGTATTCTATGAAGATAATATAAGAATTGCATATAACAAGATCTAAAACAATTTTCTTTGTTTGAAGATATAAATAGAATTTTGCCTTTCTTACCTGCAGAAAATAACTTTATTGAGCAGGAAAATTTAAGGGATAAAATCCTTAGAAATAGAGTTATACAAAAAATGAAATATGTTCCATCAGAAAGACATATTTCATCCAAATCAGAATATTGTATGAGTCAGAAACTTAATTGTATCAAGACAGAACTCTGAACATTTTTACTTGGGAAACTAATTTTTGTATATAAGACAGAGTTGTCCTTAGTTCATGTCTAAACAAATAATTTGTTCTGAACAGAAAACATTGTTGGTGTGAATAGTTAAACAATGCTCCATTGCAATAATGTGTTATTTCCTAATGATAAGGTTTCCAACCTTGACTCTCACTTGAATTTTAGCAATTTAATCTTCAAAATATGAGTCTTATTTGCTATTTTTAATTGTCCTTCATAAAACTACTCTTTACTTTCACAAGGTACACTGCTTGTTACGCATTTGTATGTATACCCTTTAAATGTGCAAACACGCTTTTAATCAGTGTGGACTGTATATTATCTGTCAAGAGAACAAAATGTTATATTTGAGAAGCTCTAGGCCAAGACACAGTTTGATTCAAAGATATTTCTTTCTTTACAGAGGAAATATAAAGGCTTCTTTGTATACACGGTTTCTTTGTATGCGTAATTCCTGTTACAGATCAGAAAGTCGCAGACATAAGATAAGAACACAATCACTATTCCAAAGAATTTAACATCAAAATAGTAGCTTAGTAACTAAATTACATAATAACATCTTATCAAGTTGCACATTTTTGTCTGAATATTCTTTTTTGCTTCCCTGAGTGGTGTAAACCAGGCTTCAATCCTACCTTTTACCCAGCTGCCTGATTATACCAGCTAATTCAAAGAATCTATTAAAATTCACAAAGTTAAGCAGCAGCTGTGTAAGTATTTGCAGGGTCAAGCCCTTGTAGTTTAAATCTTTACGACATGTGTATGCAGAACCTAGCAATGGGGGGCCTTGAAGGCTCATTTGCATCTCCTTGGCAGAAACCTGAGAGCAATTCTTTTGCAATACTCCAAAATCCACCTTGGAAGCCCCTTGAGGAGAAGGAAAAAAGAGGGGTACAAGCCTTCCTGGAAAGAGAACATTTTTGCAGTCAAGCTACATGGAAACTACATCAAAAGAACTTCTCAGGTAGCAAGACTTTTACACTCTGTCATTCAAAATACATTTCTTAGTTTGGTATTGATGCAAGAATTTTGGATTCTCTGTGTATGTATTTTCTTTTAATTGATATGAACTAATTTAAAAATATTTTTTTTCGTTTTATTTTCACTGTATATTTGTAAGTCAAATTAATTTTGCTAGCAGTAAACAGCATATTTGCATTTCATTACATTCATTTCACTGTATTTTACTAGACAGTTACCTGCAGGACTGTAGGCCATGCAGAAACTAAGCAAACCCATAAGGATCCCTAAGTCTGTGTGGAGGAGTGGCTGAGAAAAGGCTGGGGTTATATACCAGTTATAGGGACTTCGTTCTGAAAAAACATATAATTTGGAAATTGCTCAACTGTTATCCTTCAGGAATCTCTTTTGCCATAATTTTATTTTAAATTTTTTTTTTTTTAATTGAGTTTCCTTTCTTATCATAGATAGACATTTTCCTTTTTTTCTCTGGTCTTTTAAACTTTAGTTATTGACAAAACCAAGAAAAAAGACATTTTTCTCCTTGTAGGAAACTTCTTGTCTGAACCACAAACCAAGATGGAAATTCTAAGTGCTAACTGTTTCTCATAAATTTAGAAATTGACTCAAAAATATACTGACTTTGTGTACATATTTCAGAGCTAAATAAATTTTCACCAGATTTGAAACATTTCTTTTACTCTTCCGAGTCACAGTTAGGGCATCATCATCGTAGGGGCTGGAACAGCTCGCTGCGCACCAGGGTGATGACCCCAGCCACAGTCCTCAGGCATCTCCGTGGGGACAGGACATCAGCTCCTGGGATGGCACCTGGAACAGCAGAACCATCATGAGCCCAGGCATGGCTGCATCATGATGAGGACTTTCAAATGGTGTGGTCTCTCCCATATGCCATCTCCGTGTCTATGATCTCCCCAAAACGTGTTGAGAGCCTCACACATGGTCACCATGGGCTACAGCAGACCTGTGCTACACCTCACCTAGGAAATTAATGTGGGAACATCCTTGCAGTTAAGAAAATTACTGTCTGTCCTCATGGGTTGCTAGGCCGCACTCCAACTCGTGTTTGGTCCATTCAATCCGTCGCTTTTTCAAACAATTTCCAGTCACCTGTGAGAGGTAAAATACCTCAATAAAGTAGTAGGCATGTAGCCTACTTTTGGAGTGAAAGAATTTGCTGCTACAACCATGTGGACCTTTCTCTTTCGGTTGTCCTCGATGGCCAGGAACATTCTTGGTCATAGTTTATTTAACTGGCATGGATGTAGTCCCTGAAACTTATGTCTGCTGTAAAAGCCCCCAGTGAATCAGTAGAAGTTGGAAATGTGCATTACATCAAGGGAAATGCAATCTCTGTGAAGCTGTCTAGAATGTGACAGTGCCTGATGAAGGCACTGGCTTCATGTCACGAGGTATGGCAGCGCTGGAGATACCTACCATAGTATTTTACTGAACTAATTCAATATGAACTATTCACCATTATAAAAAAATAATATCTTATACTTTGTATTGATTTTTGCCCTATCTTGAATCCTGTTGTGGCTTGTAGTACGAACTTCAGAATTTACTAGTTACCTCTTATATCAGTGTTCAGGTCGTTCTAGCCTAAAACACATGGATCTTCCATTACAGCTCTTTTATTCTGTTTTATTAACCTATTTGTTTTAATATAGACTCAGAGACTGTGTTAAAGGTGCTCAAACTTCTCCTCAGTAATCACCAAAACAAAATAGCCCCAACAGACACCCTAAAATGTCATCACTCTTTACATTTTATAAGTAGTGGTAGTCGTGCCTTTCAGCAAGACACGGTGTGGTATGTTTACATTCCTCATCTTCTCATTTGTATGTTAATAACTCTCAAATGCATTTATTTGATTCGCATTCAATATTTTCTAGTGAATTGAGGTAACGCTACCTTGTCTGGGAATAGTATCTGTTATTTTCTTTTGGCCAATCCTATTAATAGCGATATTGTAATTAAGCTCATTGGCAAAAAAAAAAAATTGTAGTTGCTGAAGGCACACCACTGATCCAGAGGGAAATCATAAGAGTATATCAGAAGGACTGAATTATTGAAATACTAAAAACTCTATTGTGTGCTACTGTACAGAGTGTAAGATTATCTGCTTGGGATCTAATAAGAAGAATTTCTTCTATAAAAGGTGGTATCTTAAATGGGAATTAGAAAAGAGTTAACCATACATTGTATGCATGAAAATGGTGCACACAAGATAAAAGACCTCACCTGTGACAGCCAGTAAAGATCAAGAATCACTAATATTGTTTGTTGCATGAAGCACCACCACCAAAATGTCATTTTCAGGATAGGTGTAGTTCTGATCCCATTCACTATGCAGAAAATGAATCTAACTAGAACAGAAAAGGTGTCTTGGGGTGACTCTATCATGTGTATCCCCAGCCAAACCGGCACAAAAGGTTATTAGAAGGAGAAGACAAATGGGGCGTCTCAATTATGAGACAGAATCCAAGTAACTTAGTTGATTTGCTAAACTGAATGACAAATGTGGAGAGGGTATTGTCAGTGTCCACCTCAGAAGGTGACTATGTGCCAAGAGAAATAAATAAAACACCAGTATTTCCAATTTCTCTGTCTTCTTGCAGCATTACTTGAGCATTACCCACTCTTGGACTGGACAAGTCTTCTGTGATGACAGTAAGGGAGATATTTGAGTTGTGTGAATTGCTTTGACACCTTAGAAAACTCTTTATACAATATTTAGATGTGGGAGAGAAAGGAGAAAGGTGGGAATGGGAAATGAAGGTACAAGAAGAACCTGTTGAAATGAGACATGGTGACAGAGATCACAGGCCAGGTCTTTTGCCAGGGGTAAGTGTACATGGTTATAGGTAAAGATAAGTGTGATCGTGGTATCTTTGTCATACTTCAGAGGGATCTGTAATTAAACTGTGTGGCTTCCCCTGGAAAAAAACCAAAAAACCAAGAACTGTTAACTTACACAGCTTAAAAGATGCAACATTCAGAAGAACAAATAGGCCCATAAATTTAAACTAAAAATTGAAAGAAAGTACCTGGCCTTTCTAGAAGTGAGATCCTAAACCTCCTTGCAGAGATGCATGGGGAAAAATGTACTTTCATATAGAGATGTTTCAGTTCGTCAGAGTGTCTTAGTTTGAAAGACAGGAAGACAGGTGTCTGCCAAGGAAGGCAGGATCCTCCCTTGGAATGGAGAATGTAAGACCCTTCCCTTTGAATTATTATAATTTTGAAATTAAAGGGCTCTCAGGCAATTATATGACAGAGAGGAATAACAGTTCTTTACTAATATATTTATATAACAAAGCAACAATACAGAAGTACTGGCTTAACCTGACAGACTCAGGATATGACCTGAAACCCTGCCGGCTGGGGTGGTGGTAGCAGTCTGATCAGGTGGTGGCTGCAGTTCTCTTTGAAGTGGTTCTGTTGAAGCAGTAATCCTGTAGAAAGGTCTGGTCCTCCTCAGAAGGTCCAGTGGTGGTTGTGTAGCTCTTATCCTCTGGGAATCCAGTAGGTAAGGCTCTCTGTGCTCTTTCAAACCCCAGATTATATCCAGGTGGGAATGCTTGGTTCTTCCCCCTGGGCAGAGCATCTCACAATGGGCTGATGTAATTCTGAGTCGTGCGGTGGGTCCTTGATAGCCCATTAAACAGAGACAGCTCCCGGAGGGAGTTATCAGGGGTGAGTCATTGTAGGGGATAACGAGCACTGCCCCACCTGCTTTAACAGCTTGTGAAGATGATAATAGAATACATACTTTTGGTTACATCTTATATTGCAGCCTAGGACACAGAGGTATTGTGTAAAACGTTTATCCTCAATAGCAATGATGGTACTGAGACTTGGGAGTCCATTCCATTGTTCTCTTTTATCGCCTCTGAATAAGGTCATTCTTCATTTTCCTGTTCATGCCAAAACAATAATAAGTGAATTGTGGTTTAAAATTAACTTGCTCTTTTGAAACTTCAGACTTCTGTGTTACTAGGGGCAGACCACATATCACAACATCTAATTAGTTCAAGAATCTTGGTGCAAGTCCTACCATTAAACAAACAAACCGAAAAAAAAAAAAAAGAGAAGAATACAGAATGACAAAGAAACACAAAGTGGCTTGGAGGCACATAATGCAAAACTAAAGAAAAAAACTCAGCATTTTCTACCCTAGAAGTGATATTGTTTGAGTTAAAAACATTCCATTATTCAAATAAGATTGCTTAAAGTTAACAAGTTCTGGTGGTTTCTGTGGAAACAGGGTCAGAAAGCTATAGGTAGTCAGCGTGCCACCGCTAGCTGAGAAGGAGATATCTCACTTGCAGATTTCAGGAGTTGCCTGCCTGCTGGGAAACATATAAAAAAGCAGCTTCCAAAAGTGGTCTGCAGGGTTTCAGACTAGCAGAAAGGATGTAAGGTTAAAAAAAGGAGATAATAGTATAAAATTTATGAAAAATTGCATATATCTATGAAAAAAATCTGTACTAGAATATCAAATCATATTAAAAAGTATAATAAGTTTACTTTACAAAATATAAACATTTTTAGTTTGCTGTATTAAAAAATGGAGATTTCAGATAACTTGGTATTTTTGTGAGAAACTTAATTGCAGTCATAGCCCCAGCTGCTAAGGAATCTATAGGTACCTATTTAAGCTGTAAACTGATCAGCTCTGGTGCTAGTGTAGTACCTGGCAGAGGCAGGACAAAATAAGAGACAACCCACAGTGGTTCTGGGTATGGGGAATTATTTAAGAATCAATGAGAAAAGAGCTTCCATCCTATTTGTCTATCTCATATACTTACTAGCTCAGTGTCCTTGGTTCCACGTTCACTAGATCTCAACTTCCCTTCTCAGCCAGGTTGTCACTGCTGGTCTGGGAAGTTCAGTCAAAAAGTTGTGTTAGTCCACACAGATAGTTCAGTCCTAGGAGTCCTTGTCATCATGGGCATCCCCTAGGATTCCTCTCCATGCATCTCCTACTTCTCCAGGATCCCGTCACTTTTAGGATCTTTCCTCTAGCCAGGGTCTTCACCTTCTTCTTTCCTGATCCCCTTCTTCCTTCCAAGACCACTTTTTTGGGAACCCTTCTTTACCACTAGCCCCCAGTTTTCTTTACCTATATAGTCTGTGTGCAGAAGCACAATATGGGATCAGATGCCTCAGTCTTATGTGTCTTCATTAATTAGAGGATTCAGGACCTGTTACTTTTGTTCAGAGCAGATGTTAATAAAACCTAGCCCACACCAGCTGCTGCTGGCAAGTAGCAGGCATCTGCTTGAGAGTTCAAATTTCTGGTTTTGAAATTCACAATACACACGCACACACACATAGACCCCAATTATCTGCTGGCAATCACAGTCTTTCTCCTACAATAGTCTCACATGCAACACAGAGTAGCATGTTCATTAATGCATATTCTGTCTACAAGTGACAAATTCAAATAAGACCCAATTTTGCAAAGACATAGTCTTCATGCATTTTATAAAACAAATTGGGGGATCAAAAAGAAAAGCACCTTAAAATTCTGCTCAACTTTTTAAGAATTCAAAGTAAAAGGGGAAAATTAATAAAATGTCTGAAAAGGAAATTTAAAACGAACAGTCAGGATACCCTGGCACTCCCCTCAGTTCATCACATTTCCTACTTATCACATGTGGAATAAAACTTGTTCTTCTTTTCTTTTTTTTCCCAAAATTAAAAATCTACACCAATAAAAACAGCTCTGCATGTTACAGACAGAGATAAAGGAAAAAAAACCCAAACAAACTGAAACAGAGAATTCTTTAGCCTTTTTTTTAACTTTCACACTTTGGCATGGAGAAATTTCTCATGATGTTCCACTGATGGTGTTTGACAGTGATAGCAATAATATTTTTGGTACAATAAGGGAAGAGAAAACACATGGCAGTAGAAAAAAGAATAATTTTGTTGAATGTCAGGACATACGCATTTGCTTTCAGAAGGAAACTACTCTGTTCCTGCCATGCAGCTTCTGGTTGAATGGAAATTCTCTAGGTATGTGAACCCAGAAATGGGCTCAAGAAAATATGTATTGCCCCTTAGGAAAGCATAAACCAGCTTCCTCTGCATTTTTTTTTAACTCATTCTGAAGAAAAACCTGTTTGACTTTATTACAAAACAATATTTTGATTTGCCCAAGTTTGAAAACACAACAATAATAAGCAACATCTTTGCAAAATGCTGTCTTGGTGTTGTTCTTTATTTGTTCCTTTCCTATCATTTGTTTTTTGAAGACCACTCTGATGCAGGAACTTGTCTGACTGATTTCTCTATATTGCTTTATTTAAACTCTTCTTCTTCTGTGACCTTTATTCCCATGGGTGCTCTTATTGTTGCTCTCCTCTTAGTCCCGGCCTCCTTGATATTCATCTTGGATGCTACTATCACTGCAGCTTCGCTTCGGCCTTTTACATAGTGAAAGGGTGAATGCATCACAAGAGACCTCAAACGATAGATGCTAAAAGGTGTGATAAGAGTGCAGAGAGCTGTCTTTTCATTTTTCACCCCTACTTATATATTTTCTCTATTCCTTGCAGGTTTTATTCAGGTGTATTTTTTAGGGTAGTCAGGCCTGCTGAGATGTAAAATGAAGCAGTGATAAAAGTAGACAGATGGATAAAAAATGAGATTGTGACACTCTGTTTAAGGTGCTGCTGTAAGAAAAAAAAAGGAAGGGAGAGAGTCCTGTGAAGATCACCCTGTTAGCACTGTTTTCCGTACCTGTTTTGTTTTTCCTTAAATCTCCTATAATTCCCTAATTATTAGGCAATCTGAAGAGTCATTAAAAAGAGATACACAAGAAGAAGAAGAAGAAGAAGGAGATGAAGAAGAAGAAGAAGAAAAAGAAGAAGAAGAAGAAGAAGAAGAAGAAGAAGAAGAAGAAGAAGAAGAAGAAGAAGAAGAAGAATTTTCTCATCCGTATACTTGCAAAGATAATGTCAAATACAACCTCCTTTAAAAGCTTGAAAATGGATTGCCTTTTGGAAAATATCTGGATTTTGTAGTCTATCTTTTTTGTAGGTAGAATAAATTGGTGATGAGGAACGATGGAAAGTCTTCTCTTTTATAAGTGGATAGCAATGGGTATCTTTGTGTTGCATTAGAAGTTCAAATGTTGTCCATCTGGTCCAGGGTTTTTTTACAGAATGAAATTTTATCTATCAGAAAAATAGCTTTTCAAGCTGAAGTGTTTTTAAAACGTGTAACTGAAAATTTTTTTATTAAAGTATTCAGGTCCAGATACTATTCTCAACAAAATGGAACAATAGGATGTGAAAATGGAGTTCTACTTTCAAATTGTGCAGAGAAGAGGTTTAGGTCAAGGGTTTCTTTTCCATGGTCAGAACTTTGCTACTTGCTTATTGATTTGTTTGTGTGGGGCTGATAAATTCTGAATGTTTGGGTTTTCATTTTGATGAGTACCACAATCCAGATATACAGGCTCCACAAATTCTTGGGGGCCTGAAACAGAAAGCAGAATGAGAAACTGTTGCTAAAGTTATTTCTCCAGAATCCAGCACAACATCAGTGTTGTCTTCAAAAAAATTTCTTATGCTCTGAGCTTGCAATGCTTCACCTATATTAACCACTTTTATATGGCAAGTGAAATTGTACAGGGCATAAAACATAGCCTTATTCCACTGTCCAATTATCTTTGATTGCTTTGATTGGAGAAAAAGTTATTTCTCACTGTTACAAAGACAAATTTATTGATTTCCTAGTGATACTTTCAGAAAACACTTTCAGAAAAAATGTGAAATCCCAATGAGAATCTAAATATCTACTTCAATCTAAGATGACAATTAAATTTTCTCTTCTAATTTGTGCAATTTCATTGTCTGATTCAAAATTTCCATCATTTTACATTGTGCAGAAATCACAGAATAATTGTGTTGACTCTAAAATATGTGTGTTCCACTATATTTTGGAAGTGCCAAGTATATTAATATCTTGGTGCTTAGCAAAGTCAAAGCCTGGGAAATGCAAATCAAACTAAGTTTGATATTTGAGTGACCTTTGATAAATACATGTGACATTTTGGTAAAATAAATGTCTTTGAATACATACGTCAGAGCGAGTAAGGGTTTAGGAAAAGGTTGTTTATCTATGTCTATAGGCACACACATATGCCTGTGCACACATGGATACACACATCTACATAAAATTCAATAAAAGAACAGAAGTTGTTAGTACTCTTAGGATTTCTGGCAACAATAAGGCTTCAGAATTCTAGCTGCAAGTATTCTTTTCAATGAATCTTTCATAGCAGTTTGTTAAATTCAGGTACCATTACTAAAAATATTAAACCTGTGAGAAATTATGAATGACTTCCACCAAAGAATAGCTAACTACCCTATGCTTGGCAGAAGTCAAAACAATGGAAGCCACTTGTTGAACCTGAGTTGATGGACAGTCATTTAGACCAATAATGCTTCTTGAAATTTACGTTTTTAAGCTGTGTGGAGACATGGGAACTTTCCTTTTTTGTTTGAGCCCTCCCATGGGGAGGGGGGAAAATGGGACCTGGGCTCCATCTCTTGGAGCGGCCCCAGGCCTCGCCTCCCTTGGCGCCGGGGCACAGGCCCCAGGTGACTGCGGGAGAACCCCCTCAGAGCCGCAGGCAGCTAAGAAACAACCACAAGTTGCTGCGTAGCTGAGATGACCAGGCACGGTTTCTAAGGACTGGCGGGCTCCACTCCCCCTCCACATGGCCCCGCGCAGACTTGGCAGGAGCCAGTAGAACTTTCTGCAACCAATGCAGAACTGAAAAAAAACACCAAGCAGCCAGCCGCATAAAGGAAAAGAGGCTTTTCTCCCACATAAAGCCGAAAAAAATGAGTTCTTCAACATGGAGGCTTCAAGGTCAGAGAAGACGAGAAAGTAAGTCATGTGAGATGGAGCTGAAGATGGCGACGGGAAAAGAGGGCGGAGTTGCACCCAGCACGAAGCTTAAAAATACTTCTTGTAGGCTGTGGTAAAAACTGTAATATCACAAACTGTTCTTTCCTCTTTAATCCATTTAAAAAGACATGAGGGGATGAGAATTCTGTGTGCAGCCTGCAGAAAAAGAAAAGTGGCCACACCAGGTCACCTAGAGCTGTAAGACCCTTTTAGAGATTTTGTGAAGAAGAGAGCCATTGCTTATTAGACTGGAAATTGCTTATCCTTAAAAAAGAAACACCCCACGTGTGGCCCATGATTAGTAGTGTAGAAAGACTGCAAGACTCATGGGAGAGATGTTTTTCACGGCAGCAGAATTCTGGGCAGGTCTGTTGCTTTTTGGCAGTTTGGAAACCACACGAAGCAAAAGACACATTTTTTCCTTAAATATTGGAGAGACTTTTAAGAACTGTAGTACTGACCAAAATCATGGTTTTTTATCCTTTGTGCGAGTTGGGTAAAAGGGGGAGCTGCTGGAGGAAAAAGGAGTTTTGCTTTAATTTCTTATTATTTATTTTTACTTTTAATGCTGTTAGTAATAAACGTCTTCATATTCTTTAAAGTTTTAAGCCTGCTTCGCATTTCTCCAAATCCCTTATCTCACAGAAGGTAAGAGATGCAAAAAAAACCACTACAGTTAATTGGTGTTTCTGCCTGGTTTCGAACCAAACCCATTACACCACTAGCCCGCAAGGAGGCTAAACGGAAATGTTAAACTGACGGCTTAAGAACATAACTTTGTGCAGCCTTATGGCTCCAAAACGGCCGTAGAAGTGGTAAAAGACAAGAAGAGCAGCATTTGTTTTGTCACTTAAGTTGCTGGCAATTAACAGAGATAATTGGAAGGATTTCTGATTAAAAAGACAATTTGGAGTATAAATTGATTTGTACCTAAGCAGCTCCTTTGCAACTGCTGCTGAAGTTTCTTGTTCGCAGAGACCAGGGACTCATTCTGGCTGTCCGCAGCTTCCTCCCTCTCTGCACCTCTAAGTTTCCTTTTGATGGACAAACTGTGTACGAAAAGGTCACAAGCAGTTTTCAGACACAGGAGTAAAGAAATTCTCTGAATGTCCCAGCTGGCACACATCCACATTGCTCAGAGAAATAGCCCTCTGGGGAAAGGTAAAAGGGAAAAAAGGGAAAAGGGAAAAAAAGAAAAGAGAAAAGCAGCAATAATACCCTTAAAGATTCTGCGGAAAAAACTAAACAGGTGAGGGAGAAGGGATATAAGTGATGAAAAGTATTGTTTTGTACCATAGTTGGTGCATTTCCTTACCTCTTTTTAGCTAACCCTGACGCAAAGCTCAGCTAACAAAAGATAGCTACAAACTAATCTTGCCATTCACTGCACAGCTGTGTCACATGTAGCAGGACCAATTTCAAAACGAAAGACTGTACCTGCTACAATAATTTCTTTTATTTCTAGTTAATCATTGTTTAAACCATAGAATGACATCTGCCCTGTAAGACCATGTGTGGATGTGTGGAAAAGCTCACAGGATGTGACATAAAGCTAAAGTGGAAGTTTTCATCTGCAGCAGGTCTGCCCTGATGTGTTCTTTAAACTCTGGATGAATTTTGAGAAGAAAATGTACTCTGTTAAGCATCAGAAAGTTTCTTACGTCTAGTCTGAATAAACACTCCTTTAAACCTTGTCTGAACTCTTATGCCTTGTCCAGTCACTACAGACCCTGCTAAATAGTCTGTCCCCACCTTTCTTATAAGCCCCCCTTTAAGTGTTGAAAAGCCTCAATAAGGTCTTCCTGGAACCTTCTCTTCTCCAGGCAGAGTAATCCCAACTCTGTCAGCCTTTGCTCATAGGAGAGGCTCCATTCCTCTGATCGTTTTTGATGTCTTCACTGGACCTGCTGCAAACGGTCTGTGTCCTCCCTGTACTGGGGACTCCAGAGCTGGAGACATCTCTCCCATGAGGAAAGAGCCAAGGGAAAGAACTAAGAGAGCCTGGATATTATCGGGGATATTATCAATATCTATAAATATCTGATGGGAGGGTGCAAAGGAGAGATGTGGAGTCTATATCCTTGGAGACCTTCAAAAACTATCTTGACTTAGTCCAGGACAACCAGCTCTAGGTGGTCTTGCTTGAGCATGGCTGTTGGACGAGATGGACTTCAGAGTCCTCTTCCAACCTCAACCATGCACTGATTCGTTGATGCTGTGATATGGTTTTATTGCCATGGTAGTAACACTTCTTCTACTGAACCTCTAGAAGAGGCAGAGCTGGAAGTCTATGATAAAATGGCATATAGGAAGAGTTTTTGGAACTTCATGATACATACTCTTCATAATTCTTTTCAATACACTGAAATGTTCCTAATTGTAAAAATAAAAGGAATCTCGCAAGGAAAGTACAGAAAAAATGTGTAACAAAATCTTCTGAATACATGCCCCCACCAAGGAAATTCTGCAGCTGCTGCTGTAGGGACACTGAGGGCACTAACAGGACTTAAAGGCCCTGGCCATCCTCACTGGAGTCCCTTGCCCATGGGATCAGGGCCCCCATTTCATTGTAGGCCTTGGCAGACCTGTCTTGACCTATGCTCTTGTTATCCTTATCTCTGGTCCTGTCTACTGCTGCACTGAGTGGCCTTCCTGGGTACATCCTGGCTCCAATTCCCTTTGATAGATAATCACAGGACAACTAGCACAACATACTGTCTCACCAGTCTTCCTGTGCTGCTGTGGGACTGTGCCCTGTCATGCAAGGGTCACTATCTGCTCCTGGCTCTCCCTCACTCATGGGGAAGTTCTACTTCTCTGCTCCCGGATAGCTGGAGTCTGTATGATTTCTCTACTTTCCCTGTAACTGCTGACACTCTCACTCTCTCAAGACAGATTTTTTCCCTAAACCTTTCTGTAACTTTGGATTTTTAACTAGTTTCCGCCTTAGGGAATAGCTCATTTCTAAGCTATTGCCACGTCTGATTGACACCCAAGCCAAGCCCTCATGAAATTTAGAGTACTATCTTGCCTTCAGAGTAAATTATCTCTTAGGTGATACTCTTTAAAGAGCTTTTGATCTCCTACTGCAGAGTTCTAAAACCTTGCTGTTGACTTCTCCTTCTGCGCAGAATTAAAAACATAGCAGAAATGTTAAACATTTTTTTCCCATTAGAAATGAGCAGAATAGAAAAAGGGTTAAAGATGTTGAACGCATATGACATAAAAAAGAAATTTTACATGATGCATGTATGTAACCCATGCATGTAATTAATTTTTGACATGAAAAAATATAAGGGCAAAACAAGTACTGGTAAAAACACCCAGATTCTGAGTCTACAAAGAGGCTGCAGTGTGAGGCACGTGAAGCTTGCCTAGCTTTTCCACATGTTTCATATTCACTGGGAATAATAGTAACAAAATAAAACCAAATATAGTCACTGCTTACCATGGTATTTTTCCTCCATTTTTTTATCTTCTGCCTTTTCAAAGTATGTGTTCTAAGAACAAGACTAACTTTCAGAACTTGTGAGTGAGAAACATGAAATTCTGAAAAGCCAACATTTCAAGAAGATTGCATCCCATAACTATTTCTAGACAATACCGATATAGTGAACTATACCTAAACTAGATATGTTTTAGAACATAGTGAGAACATGAGCCATCTGTGAATCACGATCTCGTCATGCAGAAATCTACAAGTGAAGACCGATTGTGACATAAATAATCACAGCCAGTAATACTTATTTTTCCACTTTAAGCAATTAATTTTCTGTTTTCCAAGTCAGAATACTAATCCTTTTCTATCTTAGCTTGATATTTTGAACACGTCATAGGATCAGTGGATTCCCCACAAGCCTCATAGATGCCATTTACTTGCTTTCTAATTTTTAACTATTTAATCTGGAATACTTCTATTTTCATGCTTAGGTGAAAAGACAGAAAAAAAAAGTCAAGAATTTGTCAATAATAAAAGAGACACTAAAAATCAGATGGTTAGAGTAGAATTGGACAAATATATAGCAACAGGTGTTTAATATTTTAATAGTAGAAACTGTTGGTTTGCCGGTTATTGATGATGTTTGTGCTGCTCAGAAGAACAATTGCATTACCTTGTTCTTTAACTGATCAATAGGTTGCTTATAACAAAAGCATAAAATTTCCATTATCAACTTCTCATAAAGTGCTTCTGACCATACAAGGTGCTGCCTATGAGAGCAACTATGTGTTTTGCATATGTTAACAAATGATTTTAGCAGTGAAAAGCAGCAGTTTGGTATTAATCACGACCGCTTGCTACAGTGCTGCTTCTTTGCTACAGTTGTCAGCAGAACGAGAGCACTGGAGCAGAATTCAATTCCCCAGTATCATATAGAAAAGCAACTCTTTCCTGTGCTTCGAGATTCTAATCCAATAATTACCTCTGCAAGGAACTACATCCATCAATTACATCCATTATATTGCACGTGCCTTGGCAATGCTCAGGGCTTATAACCACTGTAATTCACTTGCAGAACTCAGCCCCCAGTGAACTCAGACTGTGCACCCTTTTATTCACCTTGGAACCCTAAGGCTATCCTTGGTCATCCAATAACATCTATGTTATACACCCACTTTTTTGTACAAATCTCAAAGCACAGGTTAAGCCTGTCCTGACAGATTGTGTGAAAAATTCTCTAAAACTAATTAATTACAAAATCACCCCCTACCAGAGCCAAAAGTTGTTTTTTACTTCTTAAAATAAATCTTTACTTAAATTAAAATATAGAAACAAAAGCTGATAGGATAATAACCATAGAATTTTGAAAATCATACTCTTCATGGATAGTGCAAGAGTAATTTTTTTATAAACAGTGAAAGTTCTTTTCATTTTCCACCTCTTTTATCTCTTGCAATATGGTAAGAAAATTTAAATGAATAGAAGAGTGAATAAATAGATGCTTGTAATGTGATTACGAGCCGTCTAAGAGCAGGACAGTAAATGAATGGATTTAACACATGCTAGTATGTGTTTTCATTAAGGCTCCTCGTTATCTGGGAATAGAGAAATAAGACTGTATTGCTATCTATATTGACTGCTATATTGAACTGATTATTAAAGTTCATGTATGGTTATTACTGTTCTTTTAAACAATCGGTGAGTTGTTCAATATAGTATTTTTTTCATGCTCTGGAGACCAGTGAAATTAATTTTAGGTGCTAAAACAGCTGGATTACAATTTTCATTCCAATATGCAAAACCCTAAAAAAAGATTTTCATAATTGTCCTGGAGAGTAGGTACATAACTTGGCTAAATAGTTTTTTCTTTATTGTTCAAATATGTAATGGTTTAAACATCATGTGACTCCAATTTTAATACTATATAAGTTTTGGTTTAATGTGCGCAACAAAGCTAGATTGCTGTGCCATTTCTGTCAAGATGGCACTGAGAACCTTTCCCAGACATTGTGCTTTAATATGGGTGAAGATCCGTGCTCTGAATGCTGCTCAGCATCTCATCAGCTCCTTTAAAATTCCAGTGTCAACAACTCAACAAGCGCAGATCAATTTAATTCCCTAGCATCAGCAGAGGACTGAACTTGCAATGTGCTATCACTAGAACTGCATTGAGTGCATCAAGACCATTTAATGTTATCCAGATGATGCAACTTTGTTTTCTTGGTTTGGGGTATTTTGGGATGTGGGTTTGTTGGGGTTTTTTGGTAATTGAATTTAATTACTTTGTCTTTAAAATGCACTTTTCCTAGTAAGTTATTCTATTTCCTCTGTTTGGTCTTTGCTTGATTTGGTTGCCCTTTTGAGATTAAATGACACGTGCTATTATGGAACACAGGTGACACAAGCATACAAGCAAACACAAATGGATAAACACAGTAAACAAAGAAATCTTTTAACAGATGCTTTAATTTGCACCACATAAATTAGATACAGAGATCTAAAAGTTAATTAAAAATGTTGATTGGTGAAACTAAGAGTTATAATTAAGCTGTCTTTCCTGGGTGGGCTAGTTAAGAAATTTTACTGAAATAGCTTCCACTACTTTTTGTGTAAAGATGTATTGTAGTATGCGCATCACTTGAAATTAATTAGTGAGCTGCAAAAAATAAGGGTTATGTAATCCTATTTTTATAACTTTAAAATTTATAAGAACTATGGAAAAGCATGGCAATTTATGTATTTAATCCACTAACATACAGTTTTAAATGGTTACTATAAAAACTGTGTTATGGTGTTCTCAACATTTTAAGCAAGAGAATATCTGTGTTCCATAGAACAGAGAGGCCAAATTCTGTAATGTCCTATATCCTATCAAATGATGATGAAATAAGCACATTAATTAATAATACGGTGTCTGTCTTTGATGCCTCTACTCTGCATTGCTTAGTCCAGAGCATTAGGTGCTCTTATTTATAGAAGCTGTTGCCACGAGGTAGACAAATATTTCCACATAATTTTTTTTTAAATTTTTGAATAAATCATCCTTAATATTATATTTCTCATTCCTGCTTTTAACTGTAGCTGTCAGCTTACTAACAGCTATTATGAACAACTTGTAAAATGTGACAGAAGCATGTGTAAAGACTGATTTTCCCAAAAATTATTTCCTTTCCCCTTTTTACTTAAATTCTTTTCAGAATGATGTCTAGTATCTTCAAATTTTTAGATCAGGTCCGTAAAGTGTTAAATAACCTGAGTGTCGTGTTAGAATGCAACTTCTCTAAAGAACAACATCTCTGTAAAAAATAATAATAAAACCAACAACAAGAACCATAGAAATCTTGAGCCAGCCTAATAATTGCACAGTGTAATAAAACAGAAGTATCTTATATAAAAAGTTGTACTCTGTTTCATTGAAATGTTGTGGGGTTGCAAAACTTGCTATGCATCTTAATTAATGGACCTTCAACCAAACCCCCTAGTCTGAATATCATTGGAATTTGGAAAAATATAGATTTCAGACTCTGTTTGAATACTAATGGTCCAGCTGTGCTGTTTAAAAATTCTGCATTACTTATCTGAGCATTTCCCCTTTTAAGAGTGCAAAAAATGCAGAGATATATCCTAGTTTCTGCTCGGACAGAGTTAATTTTTTCAGTTGCCTTGTGGAGGCAGGGCCTGCAGCCACGTGGTTGTGTTAAGGTTGTTATTCTATACCAGGCACATAATCTCTGGAGGGTATGGCTTTGGGTGGAATTATAAAAGGAACGTGCAGCAGAACCATGGCTGTTGTAATTCCTTTTACCAGGAGAGAAAAGCAGTAAGAAGAGTGGTGAGATGGGGTGGTATGGATGGTCCAGCTTGGGAGGGTTTGTCTGTCATTGTTTTTCATTGGCTCAGGCTCAGGGAAAAAATGCCAACTGTGGCAGTGCCTGCTATTTTCTGCTTTGTCTTAGGAAGCTGCGTGTTACTGGCTGTGGTAACATTGGGTCAGTTGGACCTCTGTAGGTGTTTTTTTTTTTTTTTTTTGCAATCACCCTCTTTCATGCGCTGTTGTTAACTAGTATTGCTGCTGTTACTGGGTTTTTTTTCCTTATCTTATTGCTCGTTTTTCCAGTGAATTTTTACCTCAACCCATAATGTCTGTCTTTTTGTCCCTTTTTCACTGGAGAGGGAGAGGGGAAAGGAAGTGGCTGCTTGGAGCTTTATTTCCAGCTGGTTATAAGTAACAACAGAAATTTATTCCTTTTTTAGCCACCTTTTACTGAAGTGTGAGGTGTTTCTGAAAAGCTTGCCTCACCATCTGCCCTGGAGTAAGGGAACATTATCAAGTGTACTTCTTACAGGATTTGCTATGATGACATATTACCCATGACCACCCTTGTGGAAAATATAAAGTTCCCTAAGTAAACCAGACTTACAGAAGTTTATATGCTCACCCTGGTAATCCTGTTTTGGCCAAACAGAGTTACTTCACATAATCCACTTCTTATGTAATTGTGCAAGCATGAATGAAATGCAGGGTTAGAAGAGTCTAAAGAAAAATGTGGCTCTGAACTCATGTACCTTTGCCTCAGAAGGTGGCAATACCCTAGTGTCTGGATGAGTATTATAATTTCCCTTTTCTTTACATTTTCTTTCTTCCTCAAAATCTTAACAAAATAACTCTTAAACTAACAAGCTGCCCAAGAAGATAATTTGTTTTAGAGTAATTTATAGGAGGAGAATAACATTGATAGGTTGGTATTTCTCCATGGTGTGGGAGTTAATTTTTTATTAGTACTATGCAGTGACAGATCCTGTTTAACTGGAGTATAAATGCAGGAATTTAGAGAACTAAAGCATCACTAAGCATCACTGAGTGCCATCCTTATCCAAAGACATTAATTTGCTTGGGTAATTGTTACAGTATATAAGCAATCATTCATTGAATGAAATGTTTTGGCCTAAGAACAATGTGATTTACAAATGTGTTTATAATACAGCATTTAAAAGGGAAAAGAAAAATTAAGCCAATAGGAGGCTAATTAAGTTGAGACTATTAAGAAGAGGTTTTAAAATATGCACGGTAAGTATCTGAAAGAGAACATGAGGAGATCATATTAAAGGGTCTTTTTATCCTTCTGCACAATCATCAAGTATCAGATTGTTAACTGATAGGACAACCCAGCCACTCTATTTTATGCCTTCATACAGTACACAGATCAGTTACTTGAATTACAGAGTCATAAGAACATAGTGTGGTTTGACTTGGAAGGGATCTCAAAGACCATCTCATTCCAACCTCCCTGCCATGGGCAGGGACACCTTTCGCTAGACCAAGTTGCTCAGAGCTCCATCCAACCTGGCCTTGAACACATCCAGGGATGGGGCATCCACAGCTTCTCTGGGCAGCTCCTGCCAGTGTCTCACCATCCTCACAGTAAAGAATTTGTGTACAGACCAAATCAGAGATAATACGCCAGCAGACTGATCCCCAAATTTTGCTCAAGAGCATCTGAAAGTAACACAGTGCAAACAACCCAAATGTTCTCTCTTAGTCTGCTGTTTAACTTTTAACTGTTTAATATTCACAAAGCAGCACCAAAATGATTGTCCATGAACCACAGACTAGTGGACACAGCCTAAAAGCTTTCTGAAAGTGAAAATAGAGAGTGTGCTAGTTTGTGGTTTTCTCCTACACTTTTATCTTTTTTTTTCCCCTTGAAATAATTAATTAACAAACCTTACTTTCATAGAAGAACTCATTCAATGCTTTGAGTCTTGCATAAATAAATCAACTGTGTGAACTGACTGTGAGTGTCCCAGATGTAATTTCTCTCTTTGGTTTAGTCAATATTAAAAATTTTAAAGTTGTATATAAATGATAAAAATAGCAAAGTGGATGGCTGTTCTGTGTTCTTTTAATGGTCAAGAACTAGACCCCTTGTACTAGTGGTTTTAGACAAGAAACACTGAGAATATAGTCTTACAGAAGTCTGAATTTAGTAAATAGTAAGAAAAAAGGAAATATTTATCAAATTAATGTATAAATTAAAAAAAAAATCTTGCTGTTATTGTAAATGTCATCTAATCTAAAAGTACTGGCAACTAAAAGAGAAAAAAATTATCTTTGCCTAAGGTTCACACTGGAAGTCATATTTCAGTATGGTTTCTTTCCTGTTAAGGAAAAAAAAGAAGAGTAAAGAAGCCTGGAACTTGGAGTTCTCACATAGCTAAGACTAAATAACACAGAATCAACACCATCTTATATAAAGAATACATAAATAAATAAGCCACCGGGTCTTCTTTACGAAACATACAGAATCAGTAAAGGGCTCAAGCAAAGGAATTTTTCCCCTTTGAAGTTCGCATTTAATGTATCCACTTTTCCAAACTCGTGTATCCCTACTGTATTTAGCTGTCTCATCTTGAAGAAAAAACTCTATTCATCACATAGATATTAGTCATGCCACAGAATGCTTCACTAGAATTTGCTTGGGTACTACACTGAGTAGTGCGCTATCCCAAGCTACATAAACTAAAATTAATTTTGATCTCCATAAACTATCAACAAGAGTCTGCTTTCTCCAGAGTATTCGTTGCATAGTGACTTCAATGGAACAACATTTAGCTACAGCTAAAGCCAATACATGGCTTTGTGACTAACTGCTTGCTAGTTTCTGTTGTCTATAGTGCAGTATCTTGTAGGAGATAGTTCAGAATATATGTTAAGACTTCATGTCACAGTGCAGCAGAGGTTGCAGATAACTAAGCTGCAGGCTTGGAAAAGGTACATTAGACAAGACCTTGGGTCAGGCTAGCTTTACTCATTTCCATACTAATTCACCCAGAGCTCCTGTGATCCTCTGTACATGTACAAAATACCTAGGTGAACCTAGCTGTTACAGTGTATGTTGGTATTAATAGTGCACTTGGAACTCTAAAGTTCATTCTGCTCTGGTAGGTCATACCACTGTTGTGTCAAAACTTAGCTAGTCGAGAACAAGAATTTATTGTCATTTCTGAAAAGTTCATTTTGTTCTTTCACTTGAATAAATAGTCTTATTTTTCTGTTTTACAGAATTAAAAATTGTTATGATATTAAAGGCTTCTCTTTTAAAGTTTGGAAGCTATAGTGAACTTTCACTTCTAGAAGATATGAATTTTATGAATTTTCTGATCATATGTTTTACTAAGAATTCTTCCTTATGTTTATGCATGTAAGCACAGGAGCACACACTGTTAAGTGCATGGTTACTTCTGCCAATGAACTGAGGAATGTTCTAGAAAACAAAAATCTGTGCCAATAGTGCGTAAATATACATGAAAGTATGATGGACAATTTGATTTACCTAGAATGTGCAAGACGACCTCAGATGGAATAGTTAATAAATGATGCACTTGTAGTGGAGATCCAGCACAATCAATTTTTAATCAAAACTGTGGCCTATATGCTTGTAATCAAAACCCTATTCATTGCTGAATAATTTTAATAGAGCTAAAACAAATGTAGTCATTAGGGGACATTTCAAATTTTCTTAAAATTGCTTCACTCAGAGGTAGTTAATTGAACTCATTCATAGAGTTATTTTCAGATTTAGTCTTTGCTTTTAATCTGCCACTGTGAAATTTTTGTTAGTTTTGTTTTTCTTCATGTCCATTATCAATCCTCTCTAACACATATAACCTTGTAATGCCTTTGAAGACTTCCTTACAATCTTTACTAAACAAGATTACTGTGACTATATAACACCGCTAAATACTATTTTTTTCTATTAAAAATTTGATTTCTGTTTGGTTTTGGTTTGTTTTTTGTTTTGGTTTCTTTTTTTACAGAAATATGGTAATTTTTTTGGAATTTCTGTCAAGTGGTACAGTCAGTAAGTGGGCAAAAACTCTGTTTCTTACTGAACCATAGGAATTGGGTTGTTTTACATAACATCATAGACAGAGTAGCAGATCTGTGGCCTACTCAACTCTTGTTAGAAAGAAAATGTATTCAAAACATCAAGCATGGAAACATTCATTTTCTATTTATTGAACAAGAATACCTGTTAAAAAATTGATATGGAGTTTACACCAAACCTGAATTTTCTGATTTTCAGAATTTTCTGTGCTCTGCTTAAGTTCAACACAGAATTTTTTTTTATCTGGAAAAGCATCAGATATTACTTTGATCGCTCTGGTGCAACTGGAATTGATGCTTTCACCCATGAACTGCCTCAGTTAAGAGGCTGAGAATTCAAAGTGTCCCAAGGAAATAACCACACATTTCCCCAGGAAAAAATAGAGCAAAACTTAGCCATCTGGGCAGGGCTGTACTAGGGATTTTATACTCTCAATTTTCCTGCTGCCCTTCATTGGTAATTAAAAAAAAAGAAGTCTAGCCACGAGCCAAATAACACCTTTCATATAACAAAAATATATATTTTTTGAATACTGCTAAGTAATGTTTTAAACCCATTTGTCTAATGTAAGCAGTGATAGCTTAGAAACCAGTTACTTAATTATGAAATAAAAGGACATTAAATGCTCAGTTTCATTTAATTGTAGATCATAACTTATTTGTAAACACTGTAATGCTAGCAGTTATTACAGATTCCTCTTTGCTATGAAGTAGCAGCAAAACATTTCCATGCATCTATTTTATGGCTCTCATGCAACAGAGTGAAAAAACCATTTTTTAAATACTGTGTTGGCATAGGATTCCTCGTAAAACCTTGTAATGCAGTAACAGGTGTAGTAAAACTGAAAAATGTAACTGCGTAAATGAATCTTAATAAATCACATTATATGTTACATGCTGAGATGAGATAAAAGATTTCATGTTTTGTGACCCATTAAAGTAAACTGAAATTTTGTTGCCACGGTAGTGATACTTATAGTATTTTTTTTACAAGGAAATGTCATCTTCAAATTTTCTTGTTCATCAAGTTTACTTTGAAGATATTTCCTCATAAAATAATGTCAGATCCAGTGTAAAGATATTTTTTCATTTACTTCAGAAACATTTCAATAGATTGCATTATTATTTTACATTTTTCACATTTTTCACTAGAAACGTTTCTTAAAAGAAGGATTTTAAGGACTTTTTTGGTCATGTTATTGCACTTCTTGCTGATGAATTAAACTGAAGTTAAGGACTTCAGTGTAAGCATAAATTTGTACCACTCTGATAGAGTACAATCAATATGCTTATAAAAATATACATATGTAAAAGATCCTAACTCTCTGGCTAGTATTAAAAATCTATTGTATACTGAGTTGAGTAGAAAACTTGCTCAATACAAATACAAGCAAAGATTGTAATATTTGGTACAAAAAATAAAGTGTGAAAATAAAGTCTATGGCTCATTATGGAAAGATGGCTGGCAGTAAAATTAGAGGAAACTGAGAGGTTATATTCACGTCCTAACAGAAGCTTTAACAGTATGGAAATTATAGAGTAAAATGCAGCTGCTGCTCCCTGCATGGAATATGGTTGGCATGCTCAAAACCTATTCCATCATGATTCCCTACATCCACAATCTGCAACCATAGCACCTGCTGAGGGGGATGGAATGGAGGGTGGAGCGGAGTGCGGACACCACAGCCAGGCTCTGTTGGAATGCCTGCAGGGAGGGGAACTCGATGGTACTTTGCAGCTGATAAACTGCATAGCAGCTGTCAACCAAGAGCGCTAGGGACCGCCGTCCTGCTGCTGCGCCCGACCCTGTGGCAAACTTGCTCTCCTCAGCTGAACTTGGTTCATTATAGCCTAATTGTAATATTAATGTACACCTCCATCCCAAAGGTATCTGCCTCCAAGGTACGACCACCCCTCACTGGGCGTGCGCTCTATATTTTCTTTGGTGGTATCTTTAAAATGAGGTGAGAGAATTTAACACCAATCAGTAACAAAGATATCCGTGACAAGAATCACTCAAGCTCCACCTCAACATAAAGAAATAGTATAAAAGTAAGCTGAGAATGGAGAAAAGTTAGGGAAGACTCCACCATAACTGCTGGGGTGAGTTGATGAGCTGAACTTGTTTTCTCCCTGTAGGGACACCTATTGGGTAAGAAACACTCTATGCATGCTGAATACTTTTATTGGGGATTAGAACTTGTCTGTGTATTGCTTTGAATATATTTTCATTTTTTAAATTTCATTTTTATAAATGGGAGAGCATTGAGCAGTCAGGCTGCAGGCCTAGGGTGTGCTGTCACCCTGTTACTTGCTGTCAGAGGTCTCAGATGACATCTGTTGCTCACTCCTCTCTTCCATGCTAGTTTGGATCGTCTATTTAAGCCATTTGACTCTTTAGGGCAGGTAAAGGGTGAAAACTAATTACATAACTCCAAACCAAGCCATCTGAAATCAGACAGATTGCTGACAGACACATTGTCGTGTTTAAAGTTATGTATATCCTTGCAGGTTAAGTCTGAAAGGCCTATGGGCTTCACGAGTGGATATTATTGGTCTGAGCATCCTGTTTCCTCATGTGAGATAGATGCCTACACTGCCCTGATGTTGTCACATGGAGTTACCCATCTCAGCTCACATCTTAAAGCACTCTTTAATGCCAACAAACAATAGTTAAAGTTATTAAAGCACCATACAACCAGGTAAAGGAATGTATAATATTCTGAGATGATATTAACTAAAGATATGAACATCCTTTATGTTCTAGCTGTGAATAAATGCATCTGGTCTAGGTTAGATGAAGAAAAGGTGGGATTAAGGGACACAATGAATGGTATGTAAAAATGTCTGAAGGAATAGTTATATCACGTAAGCTCAATAAAGAAGATATCTTGTGTATACTTGATTTTCAGTTTTAGATGACGTGAAAGTACAAGTTCCTTCTTGTTTCTTCATATGATTTGTATATTCATGGCTTCCTCATTCCATACAATATTTATATTCAATTATATAGAGTAGCAAATTGTCTTTGTTGTTTGATGTCTTTTAACAGTGAAGTGTTTAATGTTCATGTCCAACTTTTTTTTTCCCAGTAAGAAACTATTTGCATATTAGGTAGCAAAACAGAATAAAATGGATATATTTTTCTCATGCAAGATGACCTGTAAGTTTACTTCACTGAATTTATGACCTGCAAAGCACTGAAATCACAGAGCAGTGACCTCTTCCAGAGACTTATTTTAAACATGGACATAATGTTTCCTTATGAACACTTTGCATTTCTCATTATTGCTAATACCCTGTTTACATAAAAAGGTTTCTTCTTCCTACTGTTATTTATTGAAGTGTTCCACAATGTCTCCATAGATAATTTATAAAATTCAACATTATGTTATCAGAGTTTGGGAATAAGTAATTGACACACATATGATATCACGAAGTTTCAATTTATCTCAACACAGGCTGGCCACAAGTGTCTTCAAAACAATTATCAAATACAGAGCTTGCAACACAGAAGTCTGTAACCCAGGCTGAAATTCTGACTACACTACATCTATCAGTCATCTATCTAGCTGAAATAAAAATATTTAAGCCAATCCACCTATTTATTTTCTCTGATTGTTTCAGGTTTACATATCTTTCACTTTTACTCTTCTTACTAAGAGTTCAAGCTCCATAAATGAGTTGGTCCTGAAATTAGTAAACTATTTGAAAAAACTGGTAGAATAGCCATGACATTGAATAGAAACTCAGTAATGTATGCAGTGCAGGAGAACTTTATTTCTGGGGTCATTCAAAACTGGAATTTGAATAAGCAGGATGAGTGTTGCAATTCCCACTGAATTCCTATCAGTGATTGTTAGCTTTCATATATATAAAAAATATTCATATCATTCATTATTTGTCATAGTAAGGATAACATAGCACATGAAACTTGTAGTGACTCCAAGACTTCTTCATGATACCCCAGATCATCAGAATATAACCCAATAAGCTGCCCAACAAGCACTAGCAACATCCAGTTGAGGCATTCTGAAAAGTCACCAACAGAAGTTGCTACCAATATTTGGAAAACTTATTACTCACGCTGCCTCAGATTTGTTGCACAGCATTTTTGTGCTAAAAAACCCTCTTTTTGAAAAGACAAAATAACTTAAACCCCATGAATAACAACATGAAAACTATTTTCTGTGTGGCTATGTCCAACTGCATTGAACATCACACCTACAAACCTATGGCAAGTGGTCTTGTGTGATAGGCTACATCACAAGTTGGTGGCTGTACATGTAGGTCAGACAACCAGAGTTGCAACACTCAAGATCGTTTGTGCTAGACTCGATATTCACTCATTCCTCATCTGGAAGCCTGATCACTTCAGAGAGTCAGAAAATGCCTTATTGTCCCTTATTCATCATCTTCCTTCATGCTCGCATTTCTCTGTGTGAATGCGGGTATGTGCAATTCCCAAAGTTAAAAAGAATTTATAATGGCGGTTAATTGTGCTGCAAAAATAAAACAATAAGGATATCCACCACACTCAACAAATGTTCCTACCAACACCAGTGGAAGCAGCACTGAGTAGCTAACCTCCACCCAGTATTTATATTGCTAAAAATTTATCATACATTGCTAGCAATCCTAAACAGAGGGATGAATGTTGTTAAGATTATCATTATTATATTAATGCATGGGAGTGTGACAACCTGCAGATCCATTTTTGGAAATCAAGAATGTTCTATAATGTTTCCTAAAGCACAAGTCTTATGAAGAGCAGCTGAGGGAACTGAAGTTGTTTAGCCTGAAGAAAAGGGGACTGAGGGAAAACATTATTTCTCTCTACAGCCGCCTAAAAGGAGGTCATGGCCAGGTGGAGGTTGATCTTTTCTCCCAGGTAACAAACAATAGAACAAGAGGAATTGACCTCAAGTTGTGCCAGGAGACGTTTAGTTGGATATTAGGAAAAATTTTTTCATTGAAAGGATGGTCAAGCATAGGAACAGACTGCTCAGGGAAGTGTTGGAATTACTGTCCCTGCAACAGTTCAAAAGGAGTGTAGATGTGGTGCTTAGGGGCACGGCTTACTGGTGGACCTGGCAGTGCTGGGTTAACAGTTGTTCTCCATGATCTTAAAGGTATTTTCCAAAGTTAATGATTCTATTATTCTATGTCCATTCATTTGGTAAATACCAAATCCACTGAACATGTTCTGCTACATATGTTGATTATCTGTCAAGACTATATAGCTATCAGATGAATTGTAGTTGGCTGAGCACTTGTCAATAAGTAGCGTTAAGATATGTGTGGGAATGCTGCTTTATGGATGGCATATCACACATGATTAGGCAAATGCAGAAGCATTCCCTGCATGCTGTTGCTAACTGCATTCAACTGTAGCAAGGCTGGTTTTCTGAAAGTTTCTGCCTCTGTGTTGGATAAAATTTCCTTTTCTTCATCCTTACTGGAATCTTAACTTTCTCCAACCCCCTGCACCTTAAGGAATGCGATGAGGAAGCAGCTGCCTAAAACAGACTGCCCCTCTTTAACCTCCTGCTTTCTGAATGTTTCAGTGTCTCAGGACTTTCCCTACCCAACATTTTCTTTGTCTACATTGAACTTGTGGCCCTTCCATATGAAAATCAATACTTACACCAGGCAAGTACAGAATAAAAAATATCAGAAACATTTCTTGAGTTTTTCCTGTTAGGGCTCAATGAATGGACAGGTTTGAGTATATAAACAGTTTCAACTAAATAGTGGCTGATCTGTTTATAAGCTTGTTGAACACTAGCTCTACTTAACTGCACCTAGAAATACAGGATAAAAAATGCTGTGCTGTGCATGCTAATTAAGATCAATTTACATTTGCATAAAATATAGCATTATCACTTCTTCCCATATAGTGAGGCAGATGACTTAGGAAAAGAAAAAAAGGAATTCTGGTGGGCAGGTGTGAACATGAGCAGTCAAGAAAAAACAAACAGACAAACAAACAAACACCACAGGGATTTTTTTTTTTTAATAGCTGCCCTTGTTAGCACCTGCTAAGTGATACTGTAGAGAGTAAATGATTTCCCCATTCCTGGAGCTGAACTCTGAATAGAAGCTTGTTGTTTTAGGCACGAGATGACAATTTTCTTATCCCTTCTGGAGTTGCAAAACATGTAAATGAAATTTTTAGTGAAAGAAAAAAGCCCCTAACTACTACACATGACTTCTCTAAAGATTAGAATCCCATATCTTGATGCTGACAGGTTAATGATAAAACTCAGATTCCTTTGAGCACTATAGCCCTCTTATATATCACATTGATGTGAATGTCTGGATTTGTGAGCAAAGAGTTAAAAGTTTGTCTTCAGCAGAAAAATAGTGTATTTTTTAATGTCTCTACACATCTGTTATTCCTCTGGCAAAAAAGAACCTAAATAACTGAATCTATTGCAGTCTGAGCATTCAATTCAATAGGTTTCTGTAGTTACGAGAAGAAACAGGCCTTTGTTAAATCTTATTGTGTGGATTTCTCAGGCAAAATGAATATAAAGTGCATTTTTTATGTATTAATTATTAAGAAAAAATTATTTTTACTTTTGAAATTTCCCAACAAACATAACAGGCGTTCACTCCATTTCAGATTGCACTTTGTGGAGATATTAGCCATTTGAGCGATATTTTGAAAGCTCTAAAATTTGTTACACTGCAATGATAATAAAAAAGCTGTAAAAGCTTTTTTAGTATGATGAAATCTTCAGTGAAACATGTCTCTTTCTTCCTCATCCTCTCCAAACACTCATCTGTTTTTTTTAATCTTTCTTTTCTTAACTCTGATTTAACACCGAGTTATCTGACTGTGCCTTTAGTGCATACTAACAAAAAACAAGTATGTAATTTGTGTAGTGTTTCCATTTAAAAATGCCTTCTTAAAAATTAATTTATGGACCTTGTAGCTTACCAGATAAAAAGTTGATCGAATAAAACAATACCAAATGAAAGCACTGACCTAAAAATAAGTGTTCTCTTATGCCCACCTCAGAAGTAGTACAATGGACTCCACAGGAGCAGGACAGTGGAAAAATCAGATGATTGCTGTAATTTTCTTAGCTTTGTCTACATTATATTTACAAAAGCACAATAAAAACCTACATTAGAAAGAAAATATCTGTTTAATATTTGGCATGATTCTATTTTCTGTTTCATAGTTTTATTTTCCACTGGGTTGATTAGATGTTCATCTTTTCTCTCTACTTTTCAATCCTTCATCATTTCATGAGGACTTCTTAAAGATGAGAAAGAACAAGCCTGGAGAGCAATTAGTGAGATCCAAATCAAAGCTAAGAGAAAATGGCTTTGGTTCCTCAGATGAAATGAAGAAGTTTTTCTATACACAAGCTATGAATTCCATGGGTTTGGACCAATCTAATTTGCATTAAGGATTCAGTTCAAAATTAAATCATCCTGTTTTAAAAGTCTGTTTGTAGTTCATTCACGTGAGCTGGTTTTCTAAGCTCCCAGTGTAGTCATTGGTGATTAGCCATTACGGGTAATTTGTAAATGAGTTTACCAGGCACTAAGTACTGTAATCCTCTGCGTCATAATTGCATAGCAGTGTCCAAGCATGCAAGCACACCAGGGATAAGTATCTGTGATCTTGGAGAGTATCTTGGAGATCTGAATCCCAAGTGAAAGCAGTTATAGGCTGCTAGTTCTCCCCCATAGCTAAATATTTACATTTTGGAATATTAATCACTTTCTCAGTGTCTTATTTAAGGTGGACTGGTGTACTCTCAGGGTTCCACTGGCAGTACAGGCCAGGAATTAAATCTAGTTTCCTTATGCAAACGTTTATTGTCATTTAAGGCAGACTTGTTTGACTTGCAACTACAATTTTAGAAGGGCATTGGTCTTCCCTAGCATCTGTGCTGCATCTTTTTACTCCATGAGGAAGTTTTGGATATTTTGAACTCTTTTTTTTACTGTATTTTAATACCTGCTGCATGCTTTTTACACCAGGAAACAAAGGAAAGCCATCTACAAAACTACATTAGTAAGGGTATTTGAGAAAAGCTATTAGCTACTGAATAAATCTGGAACAGGAGGCCTGGAGAACACTTGCAGGGCAATTGTTACTGAATAGGGAAGGATAGGTGCCATCTGATTTCTTTGATTTGTAAGTTTTATTGTAGAGGACTAGTTCAAGTGAGTTAAATGTTCCCAATAAGGGAAAGCAAAGCACTTTCTTGGATTGCTACTGCAAAACTTAAAATCACAGACCCCTATAGGAAACACAAGGATGTTGGTAAGAGGTGAAATGCACTTTTAGTATCATAGAGGCCCGTACAACCATTGTTGAGGAAATGAAAAAATAAAAGCACATGACTGAGAAAGACAAAAAGTTGAGCTACAGAAACTACTTGCAAGAGAAATCACATTCTTAGAAGCTCCAAGTTACAGTCTTTGCAACATGCTGTGTACACTGAGGCAGGGAAAATATGTATATTGAGTTATAAAACACTGGATTTTGTATAGATCTATAAGTCTCATTAGATTAATTGAAAAACAGAAAAAGGTACCTAAAACTCACTGACAGCCCTCTCTACTTATTCACTTTTCATCTTCACAAGCCTGGTGTACCCACAACACACAATGTAGTTAAAAGATGGAGGGGTGAGACAGGCATCAGTACCTGTTCTGTGGATGAGGCCACCTGGTTCACATAATTGTATTTCTGTGACAAAATAGCAAAAGCATATGTGCTGTGAATATGCCAGAAAAACTCCCAGACCAAAGGAATCACAGGAACACCTGTGTAGAGCAGTAAGCGGGAAATACAGCAGGAGTGTCCAGATGAATGAGCAGCAGGGTGGTCTAACAGGACTATACTAAAACTGCGGTAGTTCTGAAAGGTCTCTTTCAGTGTCTGCATGGATAATTGTTTAATTTGACTCATTCCCCCCCTTATCACAGTATAATTTTCCCTGCTACGTGAACCTTTCATCTTTCTTAACAGATAAAAGCCATTTCATCGGAAGTGAGATGTCTTTTTCTGAGGAAATAAGATTGGATTTCCTTGGTTGAATTTCAGTGTGGAGTCTACCAAGAACATATTATTTTCATGAACAGTGTATAACAATCTGTTAGCTTGAAGAGTGTGCTGTAGTTTTTTACATGGAATATTACAATTTTAATTGCTCTGGAGCCTGACTTGCCTACGCAGAAACAGGTAATCACTGTAATTCTGCTGCTGAATCTTAGTGGACTACATAGTAAAAACCCTGTTGGAAGACTGACACTGACTCATCTGCTGAAAAAAAATGGGTAGAGGTGGCCAGTTTAGGGTTTGTGGGAGTCTAGGGTGCCTCTGAAGATGATAAAACGACAATCTGTGAAATTCACCAGGGAATTTTCAGTGATCATTACAATGAGACAAATTCAAGCATAGCTTGCATGTGTAGTTGCTTTTCCACACTCTTTCCTTGAAAGATAAGATTGAGGATTTAGTGTTTCTGAATAAACTCACATGAAGCCCAAGTGAAATAATAATATGTATATTGTTCTTTTGTGGTTTTCCCTTTTCCTCTCTGTCTTTGTAAGGTTTTTTGTTGGTTTTTTTTGAGGTTGTTTTGTTGTTGTTGTTGGGTTGGTTTGGGTTTGTTTTGGTTTTTTTTTTTGTGGGTTTTTTTGGGGTTTGGGTTGGGTTTTTTTGTGATTTAGCAGGGTTTTTTACAGGGACTTGTTTTAATAAATTGTTCTCTTTCACAGGCTTTTTGCAAACTCCTGGAAAGGCCACTCCAAGTGATGAGGAATCTGGTTCGTGCTCGGGCAGAGACAGAGCTGATAAGCATGTGCCTTACAAGTGGACTAAGAATACAGGGCACGAGAGCAAACTGAAGAGCTTCACTTGAGAGAACTCTGGGGACAAAAACTGCCATTTAGAGAGGGTTCCCATAGCATGTCATTGCTATCTGAATGAATGGTGTAGGTTAATGAGAGGCACAGATCAAAGAGCAAACTGAGATCTAATAGCAAATGCTTACAAATGATGTGTGATGCTGATACCTTGAAATGAAGGGATGACAGGTTCTGAAGTCATGTGAGGAAAAATATCCACTCCCATTATGAAAAGCTGGGTGGCTGTTGAAGCTGTGAGGCCTGGAACAAACTGACACAGCGATACCGGGATGCTTAATCCACCCATCTATGCGTTCCCTTACTGAAGAGGTAGATAATCTGCCCCACACCCATCCCAAACCTGTCTGTCTGACTCAGACACAGGGCGAACCTGCTTCAGGGTTGGACTAGAGGGTTTGGTTTCATGTCCTGCTCCAGCTAGAATAGGTTCCGTGGTAGGCCTCCCCCATACACCACCTTCACAGCATTTCTACTCCTAAGGGTCCATTTCCCCTTCTTCGCCTTCTTTTTCACCATTCTTCTATCTACCTTTTTCTTTCCGTTTTCTGCCAGCTGAACAACTGAACCCATAACTTTTTTTCTCAGTTAGTACTAGTTTTGATAACAAACATGTTATTCCTCATCCTATTTGTTCTGCAATCTTGGCATTATATGGTATTGCTGATGGTTACTTGGGTGCTGTTTGCCTTACAACATTGTACTCCCACAAACATCCCCTCCAATTATCTGTGAAGTTTAGCATTTTTTCACATACCTCCTACTTAACCACCTGTGAGATTCAGCCACCTCTCACAAGTCTAACTTTTGCCTGCTTCCTACACAGGTACTTTTTATGTTCAGCAGCTTCTGGTGTCCTGTCCAGCAGATTTTCCCCTCCTGCTCCATCATTTATTCTGAGCCAGGTCCTCCTCATCATCCACTTGCAGTCTTGACAAGATGTCCACAGTGACTGATGTGAGCTGTCCTGGTCCAGTCCGTCTTCCATCGCTTGAAGAAGGCACGTAGTTATGAAGAGCTGGGATGGTGTCTTGCTGAAATCCTGCAGAACCTTTCTTCCACTTCATCTCCCAGGTTAAGCATATATCCTTGCAAAGGGATTGGTGATGGGAAAGCCATGTCATCACCTCCTTAGTTTAAGGAAGCATTTGCAAGACAACTTTTAATATCAATGATCTTCTTAGTACTTGACTTCCCAGATGATTAGTTGTGATGGGTTTGTAACCTTCATCTCTCCTGAAGGCTGGACTCCCACATCTTCCACTCATTTCCCTGTGATTTGGGCTCTGAATTTCTACTATTCCCTGCAGTCACACACATCTTAGAGGCAGAAAGGCCACAAAAAATGTCTTTCACATATTTATGATGAGACTTTGTATTACTGGAAACCATATTCTCAGGCTGCACAGTGAACAAAACAACAGGCATGTAAAATACGGTAAGTTTAGTTCTATCCCTACTTTACAGCAATAAGTAAAAAGGCAGAAGGTATGTATTTATGACTGATATCAGTGCAGTTACCAAAACAGGACATATTTTTCTGAATTTAAGAAACCCCAGACACTGCCCACTCATTGCTTCTGCTTGCACAAGCCTCCTGTGAAATATGAGTTAACAACACATCACTCAGGCAGATATTCTCAGGTGAACACCTTTCAATAACTTGCATGATCTTGAAACAAACTTCTCCTTAATACTCTGGAAAACTGTGATAGCTGAGCTAGCAATACATTCTCCTTAACAATTAGACAAAGGCTATATAGAGAAATTAAAATGAGGTGACAAAAGCTATATTTCATGGTGAAAAAGATACTCCCATGGTATGGTCTTGCACTGCAGTAGTGCTGGTGAGAAGCTGTGTTGCAGGCCAATGACATGGACATTCATACTGATTTGCCTTTACTAACTTAGCTGTCTGATATACGGTTATAGTTTTTTTGTCTCAACAGTTTAATTTTAAGGAATGATGGTTAAATAAACATTGCTGCATCACTTATTCTGTCTTGTCTCTTTCTAGCTTCTCTTAGTGCACTCTTCTGTGCTTTAGAGAAATACTCCAGCATCTCTTGTATCCTTGATGGATAAAATGTAAGCACTCAATAAAGATATCTCTGAATCTCCAGAGCATTCGAACATCTGGCACCAGAATGACTCATTCAAGGAGTGCTGTATCCCTAATCAAATCACACAATCTGTCATTTATGACATTAAGAAATTAGGGAGTGTTCAAAGGAGGGCCACAAGGATACTGAAGGGCCTGGAGAGGAAACTGTATGAGGAGCAACTGAGGTCACTTGGTGTGTTCAGCCTGACGAAGAGGAGATTGAGGGGAGACCTCAGTGTGGTCTTCAACATCCTCACGAGGTGAAGCAGAGGGGCAGGCACTGATCTCTTCACTCTTGTGACCTGTGACAGGACTTGAGAAAACAGCATGAAGCTGAGTCAGGGGAGGTTTAGGTTGGATATCAGGAAAAGGTTTTTCACCCAGAGGGTGGCTGAGCACTGGAACAGGCTCCCCAGGGGAGTGGTCACAGCACCAATTCTGGCGGAATTCAAGAAGCATTTGGACAATGCTGTAAGGCACATGGTGTGACTCTTGGGGTGTCCTGTGCAGGCCCAGGAGTTGGACTCGATGATCCTGATGGATCCAACCTTCCAACTCAGCATATTCTGTGATTGTATGATTCAATTAAAAAAGCTCATGATAATTGTGTGAGGAAAACTCCACCAGTTATGCCAAAATTGTCTAACCCGCAGATTTTCACCAAAAAAGGTCATCTACCTGTCTCATCTGCCTTACAGTGAACTCCACAAAGAACATGAGACATGAAACAGCCCCTTCATCACTGACAGAACACTGCACACCCAACCTTTCTGGAGGGCTTGCTGGCCCTATGGCTTGACTTAGGGCTTGCTGGCCCTATGGCTTGACTTAATCACACATTTTCTTCTTCCCAACTTATTCTTATGTATTGACACACAGTTCCTTGAAAGCAGCCAGACAAATCTACTCTTTAAATCTCTGCATCCTTCTTAGCCTATAAATACATCAGAAGAAGTGGCATAACAGAAATAAGTAAATTGCTCCCAGTGCTCACTGAAGATAGCACAAAAAAAGCAATAGGCTTATAATACAGCAAAAGATACTTAGGACTCTGACAGGCTTGTGGCAGAAGATTAAAATCAGACATCTAGTTTTCATTTAGCTTAATATACAGGACTGAATGCTGTGATAAGTCAGCAGGTGATGACTTGTGGTATCAGGCATTCCTGCATTAATGGACAGGGGAAGAAACAAACACTTTAGTGCTTTAACAGCTTCATCTGCCTGATTTGGCTGCTAAGACAAATCTACCATAGCCCTTAGTTTAACTACTAAAGTAAGACTTAGCATTAAGTACAGCCAAACTTTGGAATAATTTGTGAAAGATATTTGCACAAAATATATATTAAGCCTCTGTAAGAAACAGCTTAGGTAAACACCAGTTAGAAATCTTTGATCCTGCATGTGATACAGGCAGAGGAAGACAGGGTTTGACTCCGTGAGCTTGTGGACACCCTTCCCTTCTCCCTGTGATTTTGTGACCAAATATTGTAATTCTCACAAATTATCATATATCATCTGAGCTGCCAGAGAACACTTTGTGAGCAGCAGACATAAGCCACTACAATTTGACTGTTTCAATAATGGCCAGGACTCATTCCCTAACTCTGGTAGGGTTTTTGTTGGTTTCGTTTTGGTTTTGGTTTTGGTTTTAGGTTTGCTTTGTGGTTTTTTGTTAGATCAGCTTCAAAACATGAGGACCTTTATTTCACACTTTAAAAGTAATGAGTACCTTTAGGGTGCTTCTCCATGAGGAAAGTCTAATATTAAGAGTTAAACTTTAATAGTGAATATCCACAATAATCAATTCAGGTTTTCCATTCCTATACATTTTTCATATCCAAAAAAAAAAACAAAACAAAAACAACAACTTCCTATACAATATGAAATTGAAAAGCACTTTGACTTCTTATTTTAAGTCCTTTAGTCTTGAGGCACACTGAAAACTGAAGTGAAGCTTTCAAAATTATTGGATGACTTATTAAAAAAATCTCTGTAGGTTTTTTGATGTTTCGTTGAAGTACTCCAACTTGTTTATACTGATATCTTTTATAGAAACAGTATTAAGGATCATCAGTCTCTTAAGTCAAGGTATCTTTTAAAATTTTGAAACATTTGAAGAATCACATTTCAACCTCTTACTGGCATTTTTGGAAATCTTTCTGACAAAACAGCATTTTGTTTTGAATTTTACAAAATTTTGAGAAATTAATGTTGAGGTGAAACAAGTGATGCAAAAATAATTGACACTTTTCTTTATATTTAAAATTTGAAGAGTTTATTCTTTATTCCAATTCCATATGTAGTTATTTTGTTATCAACTTGGAAGGATAAAATTAATCTAAATCTCATTCCAATTTCCATTGTGAACAGCTACACCTTCCATTTTTTCTTCTCCTTCCAAGATTCTTTTTATTAAAATATGAAAATACTGACTCAAAAGTTTTTACTAAATTAATTGTAAGAAAGTATGTTTATATTTTTATTGAACTCCAAAAAAGACAAGATGTTGTTTCTAGTGCATCTAACCTTATCTTATAAAATTTTCAAGATCCAGAACTTTGCAGTAAAAGCATTCAAAATTAATTTTAAATAAAGATTTTTTTTAGGACTGTATTTTCTTTTCTGTATAAATAATCACATAACATTTTCCATTAAAAATTTTGAATCAGAGAGAAAAAAAAGACAGAAAAAATTGTCTCATTTTTCTGCCTAGAATTAATATATACATATATCTTATTAATAAAATACTGATATTTCATTCAGTGTTATTTACAGAGCCATGTAAATAATGCCATTTTTTCAGTGGTTCCAAACAGCTAATCTAGAAGTAAAACAATTGGTGACCAATGAGACACCATAACAAGTGAAGAATGAACTCTCGAATTGAATAATCAATCAATAACTACGGGGATGAAAATTGCCACTTCAAACTGTTATTGTAGTATTGTTGTGCGTGAAATACATTTTACGTAAAATGAGGTTGGTTCACTATGCAGCATATGAAGAATCAGGCCAGATTGGTAAATGGCTGTGCTATTAACCATTTATCTATATATCTAACGATATAATTTTGTTCATAATGACCTCACATCTAGCAGTAAACAGGATTTTTTAAAAGAAATATATCGCTGGTTGTTGGCGTTTTTTAGTTTTTCCTTTGGGCTTTTTTGTTTGTTTGTTTGTTTCCCATACTTAGTTTTATACCCTAATATCTAGACCAAGGTTGGGCAGCTAGGTCTAGATGTCTTCTTACACAAGGGGAACCCTTTTGCTTTGCCAATTCACAGTTACCAACATGTAACCAACAAAATGTTCGTCACACTTATATGTGTGTGTATGTGTGTGTGTGTGTGTGTATATACTGTGCATAAAGTATTCATCTTTGGTTGTAGTCTTGTTTTGGAAAGTGCCAAGTTTTATTTTCATAGCTGTTTAAATGAATGCTGTAGGCAGAAGATAAAGGTCTTGCCAAGCTGCTACTCTTCAAATCAGTGTATTTTTTGCCAATGTTATTAATGCAAATAGTGGAGTACAAGCTAAAAGCGAAACATTAAAAGCAATCTCCACAGATATACCCAAATTCTGTAAAAATATTGCATAATTAATAATTATCTAAATGTACAATTTGGTTTGTGACTTATGCAAAGTAGTTCTTCCCGACATTTCAGTTTATTACTTCAGGCTGAGTTTCGCTGCTGAAATTTGTGGTTGTATATTTCTATGGTAACCCTGGAGGAGGTAAGGGAAGGGTGCCCAGGGAAAAGAAAGGAAGGATGCTACAAGAAGGAAAACAACATGAAATTGAGAAAAACAGCCAATGGAAAAAAAAAAGGAAAAAATCAGGAATTGCAACAGCTTTTAGAGGAGACTAGACCCGCACAAAAAAACCCCAATCCATGGCCAAATATGAAAAAAAAAAAATTAAAACCACATTTTGAATGAAAGCTCTGAATGCCGTTATTCTGATTAAGCCATTCTTTTTATTATCAAATTACATTTAATCTGGGGACAGTAGAAGAAGAGGTAGTGAAAGATGCTGGGCTTAATAGGTAATTTTAAGTAACCTAAGTCGATATCTATGCTCCCTGTGTAGTCTGCGGTGAACTGAAAGTTTTATCTGACTTTACACACCAAACTAAAGGCACCTAAGTTTTGAGTATTGTTCTATATGGCTAAGGGAGATACAGTCAGCTCCAAAAGGTGACTTCATCCCATCAGATGTGTCCATTTCTCAACGCTAATTGTAAGAGGTGACTGATTCTTAATTCAGGTAGGTGAGTCAGGCACTTAAAATTGCCACTTTTTTTTTTCTTTTATGCTAGTGGGAAAATAATAATCTTGTGTCATTATCTGAATGAATCAATTTGTTAGTAACATCCGTCTCCCCCTTTTAAATAATTTAAACATCCACACTTTTTAATACATGTTGTTGTAATTTAGGGTGGGGAAAGTGAAAGAAAAGAGAAGGATAATCTTTGGAGATACCTACAGGGTTTTTGATTTAGAACAAGCTGTCCGTTTTGAGCACTGAAGTACTTAGGATAAATGTAGAATCTCGGCATAGTACCAGATTTTTAAAACTCACTGGCTGCTTAGAAAGGAAGGCACACAAGACCATGTTCTCTGTTTTCAATCCCCTTGCTCCATACTTAATGTCAGATAAGGGCTGAGTTTGGCACACTGTGATACATCGCGTTAAATGAAATTGTGCACTTTCTTATATATGCCATCACAGCTCATCACCTCCATATTATTTTACTTCTAGATGTTCATGAGGCATGAGGATAATAGAAGGCAAGTACTTGTCAATATCTTAACAGAGAGAGTAAATAATTTTTTAAAAATTAATTATCTTGTATATGTTCTACTCTGGTTAATCTTACCCTTTTCTTTCCATGACTGTAATAGCAATTGGGTGTTTATATTTTTCTGCTAGATGTAAGAGACCATCAGGGGATGTCACACATGTGGCTCTCAAGGAGTGTTAAACAGAAACACTCCCAAACAAAAGGAATTCTAACATTAATGCCACTGTCATAAATATCAGACAGCACTTTCTGGTCCTCCATCTTTTCAGATTTTTCCCAATTAATAATTTAAATTGAGCTGTTTTTCCACTGCTAATTAAGTCGACTAGTGATGTTTTGGTTTTCAGAAAGAGTGAACTTCATGTTTTGAGAGCAGTGAAGACTCTGGGGGAGTCCACCTTCTTCCTGATACCAAAGTCATCGCTTGTGGGAGCCAGTGAAAGGGACGGAACCCGAGAGAGCTCCCCAGGTTAAAGTGACTATAAAAGCCTCCCCCAGGATGCCCTGTTCTGTTATGGAAATGTATCCCAGTTCTGCTTCCCCAGTTCGCCTCTCTGCCCCCTTGTACCTTGCCTGCTTCTTTTGAAAGTTCTCCCTTCCCCNGTCTGTGTGAATGCAGTGGCTGCCGAAGCGACTTTCTGTTAAAGTCGGATCCGGAGGTCGTAGCACCCCACCAGAACACCCCCCGGATCACGACAATCGCTTATGTGAATAAATGCTGTGTTAAAATGTGTGAAGAGGTGGAACCAGGTTGTAAATCACTGTCATCCATCAACACCAGTGCCTGACTACTTTTCTTTTCACTATCTTGTGTATAAAATCTCAATGACATACAAAGTTTGGTGGAAGGGAGGAAGAGTGCATTAAACAGTTCTCTATATTACCTATTTCGTGAGAAAAAAATGGTAGAAAATAGAGACAAATGATTTCCAAATCTATTTAGAACAGATTTCTCAATAAATAAATAAATATAATCCTGAAAATATATATACTTTAAGTGCTCATGTTAATTATCTTTTGCTTCCTCATCAGACACAAAAGGACAGATTCATATCTTCTGCTTGAATGACTTCTATGGAAAAAAAATAAAGTAAGGCTTCCAAGACAAAAATACAGTTTGCATATCTCCTTTAAAACAGATAAAAAAATGTCTACTGAATATGAATAAATCTCATATCACCCACTACTCCACAAAATCAATATGGATCATTTTGAATGAAAGCATTCAAGTGTGTTAAGAACATTTGGTCACTAGAATAAGAGAGTGTACAGTACCATAGATACCACCCTTTCTAATCAAGTCCTTAAGTAAAAAAGTAATGTATCCTCTCCTGTTCTTTTCATAAACTTTGACAAGACAAAAATATATGCCGAAAACCTGGTTGCTTACCTATTATCAGCTGGAAAGGAACAAAAAGGCCAAAACCAAACACAGACAATCTTCAGGTATCAAATTTCTGAAGTCTTGTTTTATCACAAAAATGTATCATAATCACATCCAGAGTATGGCCTAGCTGTCTGTCACATCTCCACCTCTGTGGAGGTGAAGTGCCACGTGCTTTCTTGTTCTCTTTCTCCCTTTCACATGTGCACTTGACCTGCTGCAACCCGAGAGTTTCACAGTAATTGACACTGCCTGTAAGAGATAAGCAGGAGCACGAGCCAGAGTTTTGCAGCTGATGATCTCTCAGTCACTAATGGTTTGGTAGGTCAAGCAACTGGAGTTTTGTATCATACAATCCGAACCTCAAAGGGAGGTCACTGGATGCTACATTCCTCCTGCTGCTACCCGGTGTCAGCAGCTCTGCACTTCATTTCTGAAACACGGTACTTGATGCATCGCACATGACAGATGACTGCATTAGTGTCCACCACACATCAAGAGAATGAAATGCAGGATGCACTGATAAGGATGGTAGCAGCTTAGGAATACGTAGGCTTTTGATTCTCTCTGAATTTTTGGGTTACTAAGAAGCTGATATGAAGACTCAGAAAAGAATCTCTGTATGCAGCTCAAAACCTCTTAAACTTTAAAATAGATATCATTTTTCTTTGTTGTGTTTTTTGTTTGGATTTTAAAGGGGTTTTTTTGGTTGGTTGGTTTTGATGCAGTTATGTGTCCATCAGAAAAGATAAAAAAAAATCTTTGGAGATGAGAATCAGCTTTTTATTTAAAATTAAAACATTGTTCCATATTCACTTTGTAGATTCTCTTTTCATACAAATATTCTGAGTCATATCAGGTGTGACTTTTCTTTTTGTTTCCTTTTGCTAAGAATTGCAACAAAGTACAAAGCACTAAGCATTTTTTTAAAAAATGCATATTTTTGAATTTCCAATGCTTATAAAGATGAAAAGCCTAGTAACAAAGTCTCTGTAGACTTTGTACCTACTCAGCCGTTTGTATCATAAACGCTTTCATATGAGTTACCAGAACAGTTTTTAATTAAATTTCAGTGACTAACCCACCATACCTACTCCTGTTATAGCCTTCTGCACTCTGTACACTTATGTTTTTTGAAGTATGCCCAATTTAAATGGTATGTTCCTGTCCCTCTAAAACAATTAGCTATTTTTAGATGCTTTCAGGTTACAGAACTTCTTGTTTTCACCCATCACAAACTTACATTTCTTGAGTGAAACACAAGCACTGTTCAGTGGAGCATAAGCTACACTCCATCCTGCACCATACTACACATTACTCACCAGGGCAAAACAACAGTGCACAGAAAATATAAGGCAGAAAGTGAAGGATGCAGTTCTGTTGATAACATTTTGATGGAATACCAACACTCAAAATAAAATACACACTGAGCTCAACAGTGACTCATATATTTGAAAGTGAATAGGAAATTTGGGTAGGCAGAAAGTAATGATCAAGGTGAGAATTTTACAGGAGGAAGGAACTTTACTGTTAAGACCTGCTTAGGGTCTGAAAAGGCTTTGAAAATTTGTGTGAATTATGAACGTAAATTCTATTCTTCCGCTTTTTTGGTTAGTACACAGGAAGGGTAATTAGCATCCTGTTGTTTTTTTCCAGTCGTAGAAATTCAAAATTTCACCAAGTAGCAAGACAGAAAATAGGAGAAATAGAAAATAAAAGATTGATTCCCGGACTGTGGTCAGTTCGTGCAATGCTGATAGTATAGAAACTGATATGCTGATAGTGTAGAAACCACACAAACAGATCATGGACCATCCAGAACTCCATGATTAAAGAGGAACTTGCAGGTGGCCCATCTCTGTACTGACTGTAATTCATAATAACAGCCAATGACCAACAGTATTCAGGCCATAGCATATCAGAGGCTGCTACACTGTGCTTTCACTTGGGTCCTGTTATGCCACTTAAGTTCACAGCATGCACTCCTCTTTTCCTCAAAACACACGGGAGTGATCTGTTCTTCATCATCTTCTTAGGCATGAATTCCTGGTATGTGTCTGTACCACCGCTGTATCCTGCGTGAAACTTTGGCCAGGTTGGAGGTGGCTTTGAGCAACCTGGCCTAGTGAAAGGTGTCCCTGCCCACAGCAGAGTGGTTGGAACTGAATGATCCCTAATGTCAGTTCCAGCCCAATCCATCCTATGATTCAAAAAAAAACCCCTCACCCAAGCCCAAAATTAAGCGAACAAGAAACAAAAAACAACCAAAAAAAATCCACAAAACAATGCAGTAACTTGTTCATAACACTAAAGATTCTGGAGTTAGGATGAGTATTTCAAGCTTTGATAAGAAAATGGATGTCTTTTGAAAACAGAATATATGGAAGTACTCTCCAAATGCAAATGAATACACAAGCAAAAAACTATTGATGTTTGACTACTGATGTTTGGATGTCACTTTCTCTGATTTCAATGCCCTAAACCATTTTCTAGCCTAATGATAAATTGAGACAAAAGGTAAAAAAGAAATTACTATTTAAATTCACTTAGAGAAGTGGAGCCCTTAGCTTTTTTTCTCATCAAATAAAACCTACATGAGAGAATAAAATTTCCTTGTGTATTTTTCACTTTTACAGTTTTGCACTGATATACAAAAATTCAGAGGTTAGAGAAAGAACATGGGGAAGATTTATTCAATGCAACTGGGTTTAGATCCTCTCAAGCACGAAGGTGTTGTAACATAAAAGTTGAGGACCCCTGGAAAAGTAATGTTCGAAATGGGAATGAGACAGTGAGACTGCATCTCTCTTCATTCTTTTATCCTGCCATGAAAACACAAAGAAGAAGGTAAAATAAAAGTGTTCCCAGAACAAATGTCTTCCATAATGTTTCCTGCTCATTTTAGTGGATAATTGTAGCCAGAGAGTTGTAACTTGCAGTAGAATATCCACAAAGACAGATCAGTGTAGCAAGGCAAGGACAGAACGGTTTGTTTGGTTCTTTAATTCTCATTGTGCAAAACATTAAAAGTACAAAGAGAATTTTATCATGAGTTCAATAGTTTAGGTCCCTGCAATAACAAAAAAAATTATTTGTATTGAAAATCAAGGGGTTTTTTTTTGAAACAGAACATCTAAGACAAGGCAAAAGCCTATAATGGAGCATTCTAATGTAACTTCTGGGAATCAACCTCCCACTCAGAGCATGGACAACCTCCAATCTATATTTAGTTTCAAATTTAGATCACAGTGAAGCATAGAATATCTCTGACCTCTCTCAGCAATTTGTTGCAGTCTTTGATTACTTACATTGTCAATTTTTTTCCTAAAATCTATTCACAATTTGCCTTTTTTGTGAATTTGAAACAAATTCACAATTTGTTGCAGCTCATGTTTGTAGCCTGTAATACCTTTACAGTGCATCTCCATGAAGAATCTTGCTCTGCCTTTTCTGTACTTTCCTCCTGAATATTTCAAACCAGCTTCCTTTCATTTCTCTTTTCCATACTGACAAAATCAGTTCCCTTAGTCTTTCCTTCCTTTTCCTTTAATATCTTATGTTCCAGACCCCTAAACACCTTGGAGACTCTTCAGTGACTAATTCCTTTACGCCAATATTTCTTAAGTACTGGGGAGACCAAAATAAGCATGATACTTTGGGTGCTGCATTCTTAGTGCCAAACGAAGAAGAATGCCTCCGGCCTACTGGCTGCACTCTTTCTCGTAGAGCTCATATTCTCCATGTCTACTAGGCCACACTCCTGAATAAGGTTTGGCTTGTCCACTGGGACATCTCGAACCCTTTCTCTTAAGCTGCTTGCTAGCCAGTATGTACCCAGCATCTGCAGGATGTTACACTCAGCTTTGTTCAACTTCATAAAATCTCTTCCAGCTTCCCCCAGTTTGATACCATCTGAATATGGTATTGCACTTCATCCCATTGTACAGGCCAGAAATGAGGACATTAAACAACATCAGTCTCAATATCAGCCCTTGAAAATGACTAAGATTCATGTATTTTTCCAAACCTGAATATTACCATACCCCACATGTGGGACAAGGACATACTATGGCTGTGGTGCTGCTTCAAGATGAAAATAAAGACACAGATTGTAACCATATTACTTTATAAGAAATCATTGAATATATGCAGAGGAGTTATTCATTTGGTCTCTAATTTTTCCCTGCTAAGTCGAATACAGATTTTCTCAGTACTATTCAACATCCTTCCACCAGTAAGAAGTTACAACCAACTTTTTAGCACTTGTTTCAGGAGTTTGATGTTTCAGTGTTTCATATGCCTTTTTTTGACAAGGTTCAAGGACCGTAGTTAGTCGTTATACTCAACCAAATGGAAGAATTATGCTTTCATAAGAATGGCTACTATATGGGATATGGGAAGAGAGTTATTCATATTGTATTCATATTCTAAGCATAAATAAGCATCCTGTACCCTGGTTCTGTGATGAAGAAAAGGCAGCAGAATGATAAGTCTGAGCTAATAAATATCAACTAATGATGTCACAGGGTTTTGGGGTATCTCAGTTTCAGTTCAGAGTACTTTTTTTTTTAATATTACACATATATATGATTTATACAGTCAAGAGTGATTAACCCTCAGTGTTCAACCACTGTTGATTTCCTACTTAATGTATTATGTTCTAGACAAGCCAAGACTTCAAGCACAGAAGTTCTAATTTGAATTAGGAACACTTCCTCATGTGGAAAATTACTGCAGTGTGTCAGAGAACACTCATGGCAAAATTATGCTGCGGTTGTTAAAATAAAATAACTCTTCAGAAGCAGAATAAGCTACATGTATGAAAATACATTTTATCAATATAACTGAAATTTCTCTAGAAAATTCTGTTGAATTAACTGTTGTAAGGAGCAGTGTAGGCTTGACCTTTGAGATATATTTTAGCTTTACATACCTTGCTGGTTTTTTGTGTCTGTGAATTTGTGTGTGTATACATACATATACATCCGTGTGTATGCTTTATTCAGAGCCACATTGTATTTTTTAGTGTTTGTAAAGTACAAAAAGATTTTGAAAACAACATTGTCAAATTAGAAAGTGCCTTCAGCACGATGTAGCATAGTGATAACAGTTGCAAGTCCAGGCCAAGCATGGAAAATTCCCGTGACTCCAGTATCTAACATGTTTTTAAAGTGAAGCAATTTTTAAAATTTATTTTAACTGATGCTCAGGGAAGAAACTGTATTATAATTACAAAACTATTGAGCCTTTTTTTTTCTCCTTTTGTTCAGAAAATTCCAATTTTTTATATTTTGTGGCTTTTTTCATTGCTGTGTCTGGTTAATTCAGTCATGTTTTATTACTCTATTGACATGGCAGAACATAATATTACCGGTACAACTGAATGTGTCAGATCAAAAATATGGTACAACAGTCTGGGAAATTATACAATTTCTTTTTCTTTCATGTTAAAAAAAGGCAGAGATTTAATAAAGCTCTGAAAACATTCAGTTAAAATTATATTTAAAACTTTAAATTTGTAATCCGTTATGGTTCATGTACAAAACATTACATCTCCAGGCAAACACAGAGTAAAAGTGCAGTTTCTGCTTTGTTGTTAATAAGGGAAATACTCACACAGGAGTCTGGCAAGCTTGCCACGCTTGGGAATATGTGACTTAAATCTGATCCATTCAGTAGGTCCCTGTTCAACACCTACTGAAGTCATGCAGCTCCATGTGATTGCAAAGGGAAGAGAATTGCCACTTCACACAAAAATCTACTTCAGCTGCTCGCACTTCGAGGCAGATGTGCAGAACGAGCTGCATGCAAAATTTAAGAAAAATAAAGAAATTATGGCACTGTAGAGATACAGTGATTTAAAGATAATGCCCAAAATGGAACATCTTTACTGCTACCTATGTTGTAGAAAGCTCTCTGTACTTTATCTTCAGGAAAAGTTGAAGAGTTGGAGAAACTTGGGAGATAGTGAAGTACTTTCTTGATGGCAGCACAACAATGAATAAAAGAAAAAATGTTTTATTGAGTACACAATATTTCGGTTTATGGAAATCGACTTTTGGGAGCTTTCTGCCTTTTCCTTCTGTCCAGCTATTGTTAGATTTCTGAGAGACAAGTAGAAATTATGCTGATGGCAAAAACACTTAATATAATAAATGCCCAAGAGGAATAATATACCAAAGGTAGCAGAGTCACAGTTACCACCATGTTGCATTTTTTTGTGTGACTGTAAAGTGACTTTGTATATTGGGACCCTAGATGGACAATAATGCTGAAGACCTGATGTTTCTATTCTCATTCTGGATAAATCTCTAAACTAAGATGCTTTTGACCTCAAAAATGTGCCCTGGCAGTGTTTTTGCTGATACTATCCTAATCCTATCTTAGCTAGCCCTTTGGAAGCTAGTGAAGCAGTAGAAATTCAGCAGTAGAAATTCAGGAAGGATTCTTTTCTCATTTCAACTCTACTTATTGTACTGCGTTGATGTTTTGTGTTTTTTTAATAAAGACAGTCTAGTATTTGCAATTTTTACTCCATCTTTTCTTTTGGAAGCAAGCAAACAACAAACTTCAAGTATTTTTCCAAGCAGTGAACAAATTAATTTCTCTAATGATTACTCTTCAACAAGGCTTGACTTTCTTTGCTTTGCTATATTGCAACCAGTGTTGGAGTTGCAACCAACACTAGGGTTTTGCTCCACCCACAGACTCCCCATGAACAATTCTTCTTTCCAAGCTATTAATCTGTATTTTTCAGCAATCCTACTGGCCCCAAGACAACTTCTTGCCTGGGACTCATCCTGTGGAGTTTATATTGTCAAAATTCTGTTTTAACATGGGTGTCATAAAAATCTTTGAAGAATATGATTCACAAATGCCAAGGTAACTTTACTGGGAAGCTACTGGCTCTAAGATGTAATGCCACAATAGAAGATTTTTGTCTCAATAAGTTAGTAGCATGAGCCAAATGCTATGAAGAAAATGGGACAGAATTTTCCAAAAAGACAGTGAAAATATACCGCAAAGGTTGTTGTGTGATTTGCCCATATGGTATTTTCAATAAAACTGTGAAACGCGATCCAAAGTTCATCCTAATTTATTTGTGTCTCATGGACAGAGATACTAGCTTCACTTTCCAAAAAGTGTGTTTATTGAGAGTACAGCAGCCAATAATGTATAGTCACACACTAAATGCTGGTGTATTAACTATAATAAGGAGTTGTATTATAAAAATCACAAGGTTAATTTGATTTCAAGAGCATTGTTTTTAAGTAATTTCTTTGTGTCAAGTTATCTATAATAAAACTGTGTTGCGGAGGAGAAAATAAAAGGTAACTAAATCATAAAAAAGGTGTTATGTTAGCTAAGGACTCAAATCTGGCGTGTTATTCAGCAACAATCTTCATGCTATTTAAAATGTGTTACAAAGCTATTGATCAATAGGAAGATTATATTGCTGACTACCTGCATAGGTCACTGCTTATATTAAAAGCAAGGATATAATAAGCTTAAAAAATACCAAGTAAACATACCATTCTAGAAAGTCACATAAGGACTGTGGAGCTCTAAGTTGGTTTATGGTAAGCATACAGATGCAAAAAGCCTTTCATGAAATGACAGTGTCCTGCTTGTGACCAGTGAACAATGAAGGAACAAGAAATAAAATGTATCTGCAAGTTCCACAAAAACTGTGCACTCACCACATCTAGAAGCAGAATATTAAGAAGCAATGGATGGTATCTATGAAACAGGCTGAGCAAAGTGATGCAGTGATTCATATCCAGGAGATAAGATAAGGGTAGGTAACCTTGTGAAGTAAGTCTAGACCACAAAAGCGATAACACCCTCTGACCACCTCTAGGCTCTCCTGCTCTTTGCCATAAAACTTCAAGAACTGAACCACTCAACTGTTTTTGAAGTGAAATTTAAAATATTAGTAGCTGCAGATGACATTTGGAAATATTAGATCTAAATTAATTGAGGAACAAAATATTCTTTGGTTTTAAATCTGAGGGTTTTAATTTATACAAGCCTTTTAAAAAAATTCACCTTTTGGCACTCTTTTGATCTAAAGAATGACTGTGCTTACTGAGTTCACTTTAGATCAGCACAACCCACAGTGAATTCAGTTCTTATCTCAGTACTCTCCTCCCTCTCTAATTAATATTAAAGTCCACATAAAATGTATACAGTGTAAATGTTAGATTAGAACACTCTTTTATTCCGTGTGATTTATAAGAGAGGATAACATGCTGATGCTACGACCTGCTCCTGAAGGTGAGGGTAACTGAGGTTCTTGTTAATAGATCTGTTGGGGTGGATTAGAGTGAAACAACACTGAATGAATGGTGTTTATTTACATGTGGCAGGTTTATTTCAGAACAATTTGGTTGCAGTGGAAAGGAGGTATGCAGCCATTTTGTTTATTATCAATAAATAATAAAATATGGCAATATAAAAGTATAAAAATATTGCTTAAGAAAATACATATGAAAAAGAAAGAGAAAGAAAGGATAAGACCACATAGTGGAGAGGAAAGATATCATCATCCATGGATCCAGGGACAAGACTCGATTGTTACAATTTCAGTGCTGGTTGAGGTGATGGTCCCAATCTTGATCCGTCAGAGTTGGGGCAAGACAGTGAAACACAAAGTTCAATTAGTTATACACACTCAGTTTCGGGTGGGAATGCCCAGGTACCTCCCATGGAGGAGGAGTTCTACACTGTCTGATGTAACACTGTGGATCCTCCCCAGTCCTCTGGTGGAAGGCTCTAGAAATGAGTCTGGGGGCACTAAAGTGTCCTTGATGGGTTATCAGTCCTTCTAAGACACGACAGCTGGCTCACATGTTGGTGTAGCTAGTTATACCCCATCAGAAGGGACGAACACCTTCAGGCTTATGCATGAGTGTGAATGTCCTGATCCTTCTCTGGAACGGAGGGGGGACTTTTATGCCCAAGCCAGTTGTGTAAGGGAGGACACTGGCACAATAAAAAAGCATTATCCCATCTCCGCAGGATCCTCTTCTTATTGTCTTTTTCTCTTATCTAGCTAAAACGCTAGCTTGTTGCTAAACCAAGGCTGGCTTGGCATGGTCATCCTCTGGTGGTGGGTGTGCACCCCCTCTTCACCTGGGCCGTTCTTACGCAGATCAGAGGTTTCACCATCACACACAAAAAACTCTCTTCCTCCCCTTGGGTTGAGGGGTGCAAACCCAGCCCCAGCAAAGCACCTTCAGCTTTTGCAAATGACCAATTGTTTGAGTGGTTAACCTTTAACATTTCAATCTTTCACACCTGACAGACCTCAGAATAAAGGATGCCCACCCAGTTTATGTAAGGTGATTATAGTTGGACGTGTATTGTGGACAGGGCATATCCTAGTCAACCACCTCCCATTTTTTCACTGAAAAGAAGGAAATGATACAAGTCAAGGATAACCATGGAATTACAGGAATGCTGTCCAAATCTTAGTAGCTAAAAAATATTATTCATAAACCATTCACCGAAAGACTCTGTCCTTCTACCATCTCTTAGATTAATTTTTCTACAACTAATTGGCAGGTATTGCTTTATTATTTGAATTAATTTGGTTCATTATCCTTCAGTTAATTAGATATTAATTTAAAATCAATTTGGCTGGAAACAAAATACTTCAGTTAACAAAATATTAGATAATTTTTTATCTTACATTAAAAAGTTATAAAAGTTGACCCTTCCCATTACAGGCCAATAAAAATTTGATGGGCTGAGTTGGATACAAGCTGTTCACACTCATTCAAAGTTAGTTACAAATTAAAGCTTTGGTCAAGACAGCATTTTAAATAGATGAGAACAACCTTTGAAGATTCTCCACATTTTGTACTTTGTTCATCAGAAAGTCTTCTTTCTATACTCCTTTCCCCCCTATCAAAAAGCTTTTGAGAATTGACTGGTGACTGGAAAGAATGTATAGGTAAAGTTATGCTTATTCTTATCCTTATATTTCAGCCTTTCACAATGGTAAGGTCAAATTAGGGAGGTAGGAGCAGAATTCCTCTCTCCTGTTCTGTTGCAGGGGTGCTGGAATGAGTAACAGATGACAAACCTCTTCAGAACTTCAAAGCACCTCCCTCCGTGAATGTCTCAGTCAATTTTGAATAGGTGGTATGAGGCTGTGAATAAACAAAGCCTGACTTTTTCATTCACATATTGCCTATTGTAAAGTACTTGTCAGATGTCCTGTGAGAAGGATTTCAAGGCTGTATATTGTTTGCATTGTGCTTTTGCTGATCAGTTCTGGTGAATTCTTGTTACCTATGTGACCTGCTTTTGTCTCCTCATTCTTCTCAGATAAATGGTGCTTTTTAAGATATTAAATATGAAAAATAGTAATATTCAAATTCTGCTCTTCAGAGAAGTCTGCAATAACAATCAGCATGGAAGAAGAAAGTCCTAAGTGCTGAAATATTTGGAATTACACATCCTAACATTACTCCAAGATATTGTATATTACAACTCAGATATTTCACTGGCAGTAGTTAGGTCTTATTTGCATAACTTAGGATATTTAAACAACTTTCTTTGCGAAAAAAAAAAAAAATTGTACCATTGCATGTATTTCACCTAGTGTTATTTCCTACAAAAAAAAGGTAGGCTATTACAGAAAGGCCAGCAACGGGATGAGAAAAATCGATGCTGTACTGTCTAGCACTTAAATGAGAAATTCCAAGTTCCCCCTTTGTGAAGCACTAACCCTTTACCTAGGAGTAGATTTTGGGTTCTTCTTAATATTAGAAGAGAAGGAAGCTTAAACTTGTGCTAGTGAAACAATCACACAATTTTTAAGCTGTTTCAGATTTTGTCTGATACTATTTCAGAGGTTGAACAGCATCCAAGTCAAAATTGTAGTACTAATCCACCAGTCAAAATTGTTCAAAACTATTGAGATCTTCAACAAAGACATACAATCCTTTTTTTTTTCTTGGGTTAAATGCACTGTGAAATTTATGAGGTGTGTAAAATTTTGCATTACAAGCATTATAGTCCAACAAAGACATTTCATGTACAGCTCTATTTGAAGTAGATAATAGCATCTGCCATGATATACACTGCTGAAGGGAAATGTATGCTTTTAAACATCAGGAAGAAAATTAATTTTCCTGTCTACAATAGCTTTGGGGAAACATAAATGACACTTCATCATGTTTGGTTGTATTTTTTAAAATGTAATTCAAACATTTTAACAACTAAAAATCAAGTCTAGGGTTTTTTTATGTACATTCTCTAAGGTAATTACATTCCCATTAGAGATACCTGGCATTCATAAAAGAGTGTTTTCAGTTTAACAATCTTTGTGAAAACATGCATTTAAATCTCAAAACAAAATCAAGATTCTTGGGTGATTTCTCTCTAAATATAACAGCATATGATAAATTTTTTATGACAATTGAAAGTTTCAGAAGTCCAAAGGCAAATAGAGACCTCCAAAATTATTATTTTAATATATATTTTCCATTGCTTACATTTCAGTTTACATTTTTAAAATTTCTGTAGCCTAAAATTTGTACTCTCATGGATGGCTTCACAATAGACATCTAAACTGAATGTGATTTGCTGCTCAAAGAAACCAAAAGAAAAGAAATTTTTGACATTAACTGGAGGATTTCTTCCTGCTTGAATTTATTAAGCTCATGTACGGAATAAAGAAAGGAAACATCTCTTTTCTGTTTAGGGTCCAGTTAATTTCTGATAGCTAAAGTCTTCCGCTCAGAAAAAGGTATGGAGTTAACTTGCATGAGGAGTATCCTGATGAAAGAAATGCCATTTCTCGTTTTAATATGAGTGACAAATCTTATTAGAAGCACCTGGAGACTGTCAAACATATTATGTACTCTTGTATTAGATATAGTAATCATTTTTAATATTGAAAGATACAGTCTGAGTTAAATCATCTGATGCCTTAGAAATAGATACCAGGTCATTAACTTATTCCTCTTTCCTTGAGCATTTTGACCTGACATCCTCTTGTGCTCTATTTGAGAAGACCAACTTTGCAAAGTTTATTGTTTTAAAAAGTCCTTTCACTTTCTTCGTGGTAAAGAGATGAAGCACACTGTAATGAAGAGAAAGTTGCAGTCCCTTAATTTCAGTCTGGCAATTTCAAAACAAAGCTAAAAGTGATATTTCACATGAATGGTTCTTCCAGCATCTATAAAGGCATTGATTAACTTCTTTCCATTAACTTGTGACCTCAACATTAAGCATAAATAATGCAGGGACAGCTGTTGACCACTAAAATGCGGTTCATTTTTCTTCCTTCCATTCTCCAAGTTGAAGCTTTTATGCAGAGATCTGTAAAACAAATATACGGAATAGTCTATATGCAAGTTTGCGTGGCTTATGAATGAGAGTGTGTGAGCTTAAAAATAGCAGAAGGAATGTCACAGCGGGGTTCAGACAAGTGGTGAACGTGCAACTAGTCAAGAGACTGAATGCAGCCACCCATGGATAACAGCAAGGTATCGAGCCGAGTGTTGAAGATAAGCTACACAAGAGCTAAATCCACAGCAGAGTTGTGGGGCAATCTCAAAGTGATACTGCTCAGCATGGCTCTGTGCCTTTGTCAAAAGCCTTAAAGGCTGCAAAGAGCAATGCCACTCACTATGAGCCTAGAAGATATGAAGAGGAATCAAGGTGAATAATTTCTTGTCCTCTATTCCATCCCATGCAATAATGACCATATTAGAACATATATGTCTCATACTTTTGCAGGTGAGTATGAAACACTGAGTGTGAATTTGGTATTTTCTATGATAAAAAAAATCTAATTCCTTCTGTACCATCTCTTTTAAATTTGGTACATTATTTAAAGATACATACAGTTTCAGATTGATAAACTTGGAGAGTTATGATATGAAAGGGATTTTTTTGCTGTCATTGAGTTCTGTGTCACATCCTCAGAGTAATTTACTTGTACTTTAACTGCAGTTGAAAATGAATTCTTTCGGTCCTTGTTTCTCTGGGCTGTCAAGAGTGGAGAAAAATTTCATGACAGGAAGAAGACAATGTTTAAAATGCAGGTTCCCATCCCAGGTAAGAAGAGTTATTAGAAGAGTGGAGCTTTTTTACTTGTAGTTCCAATTCAGCACAGAACTCTCACGCCCATGTACAATGATTAAATAAACTTTTTATAATTACTCTGAAATTCTTGAGTAATTAATTTTTCTATCATCAAAATATGTAGCTAAATATTAAATGTTTAAAGCTTTGTGAACTGAATTTTTTTAGGAATAAACACGAATCAAATTGAAAAGCTATTCAGAGCTTAAAGGCCAGAGGACTTTTCTTTATAACATGGCATTGCTCAATCAGCTGCTCCACAGAGAGTTTCAAGTGCTCCTTTTAAGCATCATCTGTAGGCTACTGTCAAATAAAAAGTACTGTATTAGAAAGATTACTGATCTTTCAGGTAAAATGATTGAGTTTCATCAGTTCTTCCTGTCTCAATATTTTTCCTCCTAGCAGGATCAATGTTTCTCCTTTTAGTAAAGTTTACATGTTTCTTACTTGGCAGTGATGGCCCTTTCTGCCTATGGAATTAATTCTTTAAAATTACAAACCTACTAAGCAATTATTAAACAAATCCAATAACTGATAGATAGAAAACTCACAGGAAAAAAAAATACCAAGGAACGATAAAACCCTGATGATATAATGATGATCAGACGCACAAACATACATACTCATGAGTATTCTTGTCACTTCAATAGAAACTCACGGAGTGCTATGAATTACAGGATAAAGCAGAAACAGCTTACTGCCATGGATAATGCATTGGTAACAAAATCTTCTGAAGAAGGTACATAGTTCATTTTTTTGCACTTCCCAAGTTGCATGTGAAATTCTTACTCCTAAAAGAACATTTTCGTCAAGCAAAAATGGCCTGGTCTACTTGAATTCCACAGTAGCAAAGCCACTGGATCTGCATCCATGTAATAGAGGAAAGAATTTTGTCCAGAAGTATACCTAAGTTTTTGTACTTCTAAAAGTTCTGTAATCTTTCCTTACAAAAATTTGATAATGATCAGTATATTTATTTCTTTATATTTATGGCAGTCATTTAAACATGGGCAAGAATATTGTTTCAAGCATTGCTGCAATGAAGCTTTCACTCAATCACACGCCTGATAAATAGCTTTATAAATCTCTCAACACACTCAAGGAAATAAAAGTTCTTCAGAGACCTTTTCTTACAAGCATTACTGCCACATCTAGGGGGACAGCAATAGATGTTTGATGTGACTCAATAAAATTTATATGACAGCTTCCAACAAGAAGTGCAAGAAAACAGTTTCTGTGAATGATGAAGGTGAAAGAGTTTAAGATATTGTCAGAGCAGCAAGAGAGATATCCTTTTTCACAGAAATTGCATAAGATCAAACCTTGCACCGTTAGAATGGATCAGAACATCTAGTGTATGACACATCTTGATTCAAAGGCATGATTCCAAGTTGGCAGTATCATGAAATGAAACAGGTATGAATAATGCAGACAGCAAATGAGTAATTAACATGCATTTAATGTTTATTAATCCCTCCTCTGACACCTCGTTAGAGGCATTCTCGAGCTTTTGCCTTTTGATTTTACAAAGTCTTGCCAGAAAGCAAGTTCCTCGGGAAGTTCTCTCTCATCTAGAGAATCTGCTTTGGAACATCTACACAATCCACAATACAAAATCAGTATCTCTTCCTCAGCCAGTTTCACTCCATATATTCTTCAGAATCGGTGCTTTGGACCTTCTCATGTCCTGCACCCCAAATCTCCCATTCAGGATTCCACTATCTGCAGACTGGTGCTTCCTCTTAAATGATCTGCTTATTTCCTGCCATTTCCTGCCTTAGTCTACCTTCACTCCTACCTATTAGCTTCAGTCTCTTTTCACAACATTATTTTTTTTTATAAGGTTTTTTGCCAAGCTTCTCATCTGTTCTCCTTTCTGAACTGCTCTCTGCTCACCAGCACACCCACAAAGGCACTGGACGGCCTTTGATCTGCCTGCTTTGTAAAAGCTAATTTCAACATTAAGCGTATTTGTATTCTAAACCCACAAACTGAGAGCTTATGAAGTAACTGTATTGATTACAATGGTATTTCTGCTAGCTTTTTTATGATGCACTTCCCTCACAACGTTTAAAGTTCTCACTAAAAATCCTGCTGGAGTTATGAACATAGTTTTTAAAGAATTTGACCTCATTTGACTGTTCTTAAAGAAATGAAAAGGAAATACTAATCCTGGAGAAAAATATTAAATATATATCACATTCTGCAGAATGCATTTATTGTTACACTTCTTCTTGTAAAAATATAAGCCTACTGTTAGTTCATCTGAAGGTCACCAGTATCAGTAATGCAAATACTTCACAGTTATTATAAACCTCTAAGTTGCCAAGGTGCTTCTGCAATACATAGGAAAATTATTGACCCTCACAAGGCAAACACTTTGGCAATCAGTTTCAAGTCACAACCTGTACATATTGCCAAATATGTATTTCTTATAATAATCAGAGTTTTAAGACTTAAAAAATTTATGCCTAAAGAATAGAGATGACCCAATAAAGCAGTTTGTGCCAGAACAGTAATGGATGACAGAAAAGTGCAAACTTATCTTGAGAATTACACAAATATTCACACTATCCATCATATTCTTTAACAGACAAAGTCTGACATAACGCTTTCAGTCCTTCTGGCCAAGTCATAGGGGTAGGAAGAGTAAAGCATAAAGAGGTAGTGACTGGAGAGAAAACTATGGATGCTAGAGGGTGAGCCACAAGGTCCACAAAGAAAACAATGGAAAGAAACAGTCCCTCAGCCATAATACTGCACTGGATTGCGTGGTGTGTTCTGTGTCCTTGTCCTGCTCTCTGTGACAGCACCTAACCATCTCACTAAGAATATTTGTGGCATCCAACCCTAGAGGAGCCTCTCTTGATCTGGTAGACTCCTTGTTTTTCAAGGAGAGCACAATGTTACTCAAGGTGGCTTCAGCTTTCTATTTCACCTAACAAGCATTAACTCCACACACCTTATATAAAATGAGTCAGTATTTGGTATCCACTGTCACTGGAGTACTTCTCTGTACATTAATATCAGGTTTTGTTGCATATCTTCTCTTTCAGTTATGATTCCTGTATCGTTTTCCACCCCTCACACCTTTTTGCAGCATGTTTAGCAGCCTGAGCAACCTGGTCTAGTGAAAGGTACCTTGCCCATGGCAGTGGGGTTTGAAAGAGCTTATATTTAAGGTCCTTTCCTACCCAAGCTTTCTATGGTTCTATGATTTTCATTTACGACAATTTCACAAAAATCTGTTTCATTATTTTCAGAAACAGAGCTCAATTTTAGTGAAACACATAACTTTAGTTCAGATCGTTCCGATCGTTACTCAAGAGTTCCATCAGAGACCACTCTGTGCTCGTTCAGATTTCCTGCACTTTATAAGCTAACATTTTATGACCTGGGCTTCTGAGATTGTCATTAAAATAATAATGCTTTATTGATCCCACGATTCCTTTATTTACCTTGCTGTTTCCTGTTTTTAATTACAACAATTGAGAAACTGTCTGAAGTGTTTCATTTGTCAGACTAAATAACACCAGCTGTTTTGAATTAAAACATTTAAGTGGATTAGACTATACTTAGACAAAAGTGTAGCCTGGTGTTTTCCCACTAAATGTTTCCAGTAGATAAAGATTTTATATTGAAAATTGCTATTAAGAAAACCCCAACAAACCAAAACAAACAAAAACCCAAACCAAAACAAAGAAAATAAAAAAACCCGATGATAACAACAAACAACCAAAAAAAACCCCTAAAACAAACAAAAAAAAACCCAAAAAAACACAAACCCCCCAAAAAAAGCCCAACCAAAAAGCCAACTAGACCTCTAAATAATGCTAATAAAAGGATAAGTGAAATATAATTTCAGAGGAATCATTTTGGATTGAACCATATTTGCCAGTGCATTAGCTGCCTAGAAGTGCTATTTTTTGTTGTCACATTTCACTGTGGCCTCTTGAAACTGCAGTTTCTCCTGTTACTGACTCATTTCATGCCAATGCTTCTGCCATGGCCTTTGGTGTGACTGTCACTTCTGCATTATAGGTGGTGGTGAGTAAAGCAGCAATGGCACTTGAAAGAGTGAGAAAAGAAGACAAAAGTAAACGAAGCAGAGATCTCAGCATGCACTGGATTAACCTCATTTTTTTTTTCAGGCAAGACTTTTTTTTGACAATGATCAATTATACACAAGAAATTATGATAAATCTGTCATCTCTTTTCCTTTCATTTCCCCTTTCTTCACTTCACAACGACAGAAAACAGGGAGCTGCTTGAAACTTCAAGAGGATGCAGCTGGCAGATAGCTGAGCAAGCTGTTTCTGAAGAGTTGCTTATTTTCCGAACAATAGTCTCAGGTCAACTGAAATTACTTAAATTAATCTAAAAGAAGAGACTCTTTAAAAATTCCAAAATTATTATTTGAAAAATTCCAAATGAATTTGAATAATGAGCAATTTTTGCAGTACTGTGTTCTGATAGTTCCTTTTTGGAAACTTCCTGAATTACTTTTCTAAGGATGGTGAGGTGGGGGAGAAATCTTCTTGATCTACTTTAAATTTATTTATTTATTTCAACTGGATTATATTCCATTCTATTTCTTTGGGTACACTTAAAACAAATAACTGAGTGATAATTATTCACCAGTCTCTATAATGGTTTGTGCAAACCCACAGGAGTGAGGAGACATATGAGAGAGGCAAGAGCTGGCAGTAAGCTGCTCCAAAGCAGAGCCTACAGCTCACCTCACCAGCAGGCAAGGAGTGAGCAAAGGAAAGGGGCGTAAGGTGCTTAGAGAGGGTTTGGCTACAGATGTTCTGTTCCCTGTGCTTTCAAAACCATTCCATGTGACTCTGGACAAATCATCATGAAGACAGTTTTTCCAAAATTACTTAAGTGATTGAGTAAAATATTTGTCTCCAAAATCCTTTTCAGTTATTGTATAAACAAATTGGTACCTAAGTTTGTGTTCTGTCTTGTTACATTTTCTGTACAATAAAGTCCCACAGATTCAAATATTTTGTTAGCCTGACACTGTCAGCTTTAGTCATAGAAGAGCAACACAAACCCCATTTCATGCTGAGTACTTTTATACAGTCAGCAAGCTATGTGTTCCTCTTTTACACCTTCCTTTTTCCTTAAAGTTTTTTCCTCTTTCTACACTAAATTCCAGTTAGATGCAAGATGGCTTTGTAGAAATGACCAAAATATTATTTTCACTCTCTGGAGAGTATCTTACTCACAGGGCTATGCCTAAAAACTATTTTGGATACAATGAGCCCTCCTACGAAAATTGACTCCTGATCTTGGAATTCGTAAAAATTGGCTAGGCTAAAGAGAAGCGCCAAAGACGACATGACTCTTTGGTTCAGTACTCAGCACTTTCACTTAGATGGAAGAATCTGGGATTAACTGGCTGATCTGATGGCTGTGTCCGAGTGTGGGAAACAGTTACAGCAGTGAATACATCAACATTTCTTAGTGAAAAGAATGGAAATGAAGATACTTCTCTTTTGGTGGGACATAAGAAACACTTGCTAGCCTTCTAGCTTAATTCCTGTTTAACGTGGTACTTTTTTTAAATCCCTCTCTGAAATACCTAACTCTCCCCACTCACCCCATGAGGAACACTGATGTGTCACCTGGTGCCGTGAATTCATCCGCGCAGGCATCATCAAGCAAACAGCTCTAAGCTGTGCTGGAGATCAGGAAAATGTTCCTTCTATTAGTTCAACACTCTCCAGAACTCCACAGTTCTTTTATATATTGATCTCATTTGATTGTGTTTTCCTCAAAATGACTAAGGTCTACATAATTCCTACTGAAACAGATGCTCAAAAAGGGTTCCTCTCAAACCAGCTTCTTTTCTAAATCTATTATCTGTTAAAACAAATGTAAAAGGGTTGAGGTTTGAAAGTGAGCTGAGGGAGGGATGAGAAAGCAGTATGCAAATAGCATATAATAAAACTAGATTTTTTCATACGTAATTATCTGAAATAGTTGAAATATAAGAACTCATTTCAATTAAACTATGACGGATCTCTTCAACGTGATTGTATGGTGTTAGTCACAGCATGGATCAGCACTAAAAACTTGAAATCTTTGTGTCTTCATTTCAGCCTTTATTATTTTTTGTGAAAGGTAGACTCTCACTAGACTCAACCCATTAAAGAAAATTATGCGTAGATTTTCTCCATCCCTTTCAACCAAGTATGTTCACATCAGTGTTGAAATAGAAAATTAGTTTTGTAGTGCGAGGGTAATGATATGATAATTGTTTCTTATGAGTATATAGCCTTGAAAGACAGGGGAACCTCTGTGTTCTTAAAACCAATTTTGTGTCAACTCTTTCCTGGCAAACATTACTATTATCCAATGTAGCACAATGCTTCTTTTGTTTAAACATGTTTTCACATACCATTAGGCACAATTTCCTTACTTCCCATGAAAATTTTCAGTTTATTGCAAGCTTTGAATTTACAATTACCTCTGAATATTCAAAAGGTTTTTCCTGGAATGATATAAGCAAGCTTTATACAAAATATTTTTTGCTTTGTCTTGGTTTATCTTTCCATGTCCTTTATTTAATTTATCCTTACACTTTAGAAAAGACAGTGAATGAAAGTTATTTAATAGCAAAGACACAAGTTTGAACAACTTATTTATTTACATATATCCTTTTTTCCCTGACAATTTGAATTTATTTTGATCAAATGTTTGTTAAGCTACACACCTACACATTTATTCTGAATCTTAGAAGATATATCTTGGATTTCCAGAAGCATGTAAATATAACATCTAGCTCTTTTTCACAGTACATCAAGACAATAGTATAATTTTTAGAAAGAGGAGTGAAAAAAAGCCTGAGAAATGACACACATAATTCACACGAGACTTTTTTAAAATTTAAAAAAAAGTTTGTATTTTTCACAATGTACAAAATTAATATATTTACAGTATTTGGTAGAATTACTATTCCTGCCTGTGAACAGGAGTGTAGTTCATAGAGGTAAGGCTTTTTCATATAGGTAAGTTCTATTTGAGTCAGTCAGAATGAATCAACATGAAAGTGCTATAATTTGCATCTGCTTACTTTAGAACTTAATAAATATAAAGTTAAAAGGCAAAATTGTAGTTCAGAAATTGCAGTTGTCTGGTCTTCAAATCTTCACAGAGTCCTAGTAATTAAATAACTGTGTCCTCTTATCTTTAGTAGGCTAGTAATTTAATACAATAATTTAGCAGATAAGTGAGGGTACAAATATTTGGTGGAATTTAAATATCTATTTAACCTAAAATTGGCTGTTACAGGTAATCATATTAGGTGTTTTTCCTAGTCATATTCCTGCTGTGCTTAGATGCAAAAAGACTAGGGAACTTCTTTGTGAAATGGGGCTCATGAATTTGAACAACGTAATGTGTTGCAGAGAGACATGCTAGATTACTGGCATGAGAAAAATTAGGTTTATTCATATAATCTGCTTTTTTAAATAGATCAGTCACACCTGAATGAAATGCAGCTTACTGCTGCTGTAATCACTGAAGGTATTGAAATGAGCTGAGTCCACAGTCAGTTTCTTTTAAAGCAAGAATACAATCCATTCTGTCAAAAATAAGGATACTAATTACTTTGAACTCTCAGCATGAAGCAGGTAATGAAAGGAATGGAAGAATAAAAGAGGAGAAAAAAATGACACAGGAACAAAGTGTAGAACTGTCATGGAATTTTGATTTAGGACCCAGGAAGCTCTGAGCTCTGCAATTGGTGTATCTGTAGAACATAAACTGGTTCCCAGAAGCATGCCCATGCTTTCCTGGGGCATTTAACATGTACGCACGTGTATAGCTTCATGTGACATCAAGACAAGGGCCTGAATTTAATGCAGCTCTCAAGCAAAGATGGTCCATGGCCCACACACTGACATGAATTATCATCTGCCATTAAATCTTGATTTTCATAGTGTAGGAAAGTCACGCATTTTAACGTTCCAACAATAACGTCATTTCTGGCATTTTTCTAGCAGAACCTATTGCCTAAGCTTATCCTGAGGTATAAGATGTTGCTAAGGAAGTGTTCCATAATTCTCTCTGTATTGTGCTACAAGAAATTTTTGTTCCTTTGAAAATAGCCAGTAGTTGTTATTTATTTCTTTATTTATTTCTTTAAATCACAACGTAACATCTAACTTTTAAACTTGTTTTCTATGTCATGTGTAATTAATCTGTTATGAGTTTTGCCATCTAAACTCTCATATTAAGCCAAAACAAAAATCAAAAAATGTTAAAAAATATGTCACTAAAATGGATTTCAGAAAAGCAAAGCTACAATATAATCTTAGAATCTTAAAGTCAGATCTCACAATTAACCTGTGATTTCTGAAGTTAAGTACTATCATAACTTGCAACAGCTTCCTGCTAGACCACAGAATAAAAGGAAACCAAATGGTTCCAGACTTCTACATGCCACCAGAAAGACATCCATATTAGGGTTGGAAATATAGATAAAATTAAAATAATAATTGCCTAACTCCAACAAAAACCCTCATTGTTAAGACTATAGAGAACAAATTTACTCTTCAAGGTGTAGGTCCAAAGGCAGCATTGTCAGTCCAAGATGAAAGAGAAGAAAATTAAGTGTTAAAATATATTTTCTCAGAAAGATTTTCAGTTTTACTACAAATATTATTTACATTTTAAAAATGCACAAGCCCAGAAAGATGTTTATCTCTGAAAACAGAATTTCTTGCTTCTTTCTCTTGAGAAATATTTTTATCCATTAAGTATACTGACATAAATTGAATACACAATAACTCTACCAAATACAGATTGTTATCAAATATAAACACAGTCCATCTATCAAAATACAGCCCCATACAAAATATTGATATTAGTGAGTTTTTTTCTTTCACTTCCTTTCTCAGTTATTCTTGAAAAGGTTATTTACATTCCTGCAATTCATTTAGCAGTGCCTCAACAGAAAAGTATGTGTCAATACAATTTAGAAGTAAAAGTCAATGAAATACTAAATACCTAGATACTCTGGATCAGTAACAGAAGGTGATTAGAGTGAGCTTGAAGAGCAGCCAGGAGGTAGATGACATTGTGAACAAATTTTTAATAACCTTGTATTTCAACAGGACAACATATGGTTTCACATGGATTTCAGGAAAAAAAAGTGGCCTATGTCATTATTACTGCACGTCAAGGTGCCTTTCTATAGTCGCACTTTATCTGGTAAATGTGTGAAGCAGGATTCACATCAATTATTTACCAACACGGAGAAGGTAAGCACAGAAGTAGTTATTGTTTTAAAGGATTTGTGTACATTATATGAATGAATGGCCTGGAATGGCCTGAATCCAGTGAATTTGTCCTGCTCTTTTGGCTTAGAGATGGTAGATGACACACTACCAGAAGTGATAGATAAGAAATAGATAAGCAGGAATACTGCTGCTAATCTAAGTGATTGTGCTAGCAGCTAGGGTATTACTCACCAGTGAAAACTCATATGTTCTTTTACACATATTTAACAAAACAGCTTCAACTTTAAGCTAGAATTGTTTTTCACACGTATGTTCTTTCCTCATTGAACATTGCCTTGTTATCAGCTGTGATCACGTTTTACAATAATCTTTTATTATTAAATATCTTATTAACACTGGAAATGTTTACTGCATATGGAGACCACATCTAGAAATGTTATAGCTTCATAATGAAGTGTGTAACTGCAAGAGTTAAAAGTAGACATGTGAACTGATTTTTAATCTGTTTAATCAGTCTCAAACCAAGAGGTATCAGTTGCTTTATGTCAAATGAATTAATATATAACAGCATTTTTTATCCACTGGCTAGTATCTCTAGTACTATTAGAAAAGCATGGTAAGATCTATGTCTCCAGATCAAAGAATTTCAGGAAAAAAAAAATGAGTTCTTTCTCAAACACAGAATAAAATGAGATGCTAATAACACAGGCAACAAGAACAGCTGATGCACATAGTCCCCATTACCAACCACTGACATTGTATATGTAATAACTTATTAGAAATCTTGGAAGTTTTTAAGACAAAAGAGAAAAACTGAACCATTTCAAATATCTTGTCCCTGTGATTCTGTAGCCAGGATCTTGAATAGTTTACAATGGCAATTCAAATAGTAGAGTGATGAACTTTGCATTTGAAATTCAAAAAATCCAGAAGGTGATTTATTGTGAACAATGAAACGTGTAATAGCAAAACAACCCAACAAAAAACCGAGCCAAACCAAACCAAACCAAACCCCTACACCACAAAAACTGCCCTGCAGTAGCCTTCTCAGATATAAAACTTCCATGACAGAAAAGTAGAAATTAGTTGAGAAATCAGTGAAGATTCATGAGAAAGGGAGATGTCTCTGCAGAATAATTAGTTACTTCAAAGTAGTAATTATTTTTTAAAAGTCTTTCTTTAAAATTCATTGGAGTTTTAAACAAATTGTTTTTCTTTTGTTTTGTTTGACAGAACTTGGATTCCATTTTTTGTGTTATACTTCTTCATTTTATATAAAAATATTTTTACTAGTAAGTATTCAACTGAGGAAAAAAATAATCAAATGTCTGGATTTCTTTTAGATTCTTTTTTCATTTGTTGCAAAGCACACGGCATATTTAATTTTCTTTACAAAAAGCACATGACTGCTTGGTGCACTGCAGGAATCTTGATGAAAATTGAAACACATTTACAGAGAAAATATGAAAATTATATTAATAATGACAACTTACAATGTCATCTCCAAGTATTGATATTACTTACATAACATGTCCCTGTTGCACTGCAACAGTACGAATACCAATTTAAACAACCAGAAGGATTCATGTATGCCAGAGAAGCTGAACATCCTGTCTGCCTTTCTGATAGGTAAGGAACACAAAACTTGACCTGTATCCTAAACAGACAGCCGGTCCATGAATTTAAAGCCATTAAAGAAAATATTATGTATAATATGCTTTTTCTTTAAGTACTTGCTTAGTCACTACAGTGTCCAAATCCACACATAAATGCACACAAAAGTACTTTTCTCATTAAAAGATGTGTAAAAAATCAAAAACTCCCACCTTGCTAAGCTTACAGTGATTATGAAGAGTGCATAAAACTCTAATACTATTTTAGAAAAATATGTCTCTGAAAGTTATCCGTTGCTTGCCAAATTTGCTGTAAGGTTTTAATACCCACCTTCTCATCCTCAGAAAAATTTTTAACTAAAACAAGGCCTTACCATTAAAATACAGAGCACTGGTCCATAAGTCTGATGTCTGTTTCTTGTAAAGTCTCAGATCAGATGTAGCAAAGTAATCAAATATGCTCTGTGCGTTCCCTAGAATGTCAGGACAGAATTTTTCAGCAGCCTATTATGTGTGCTAGGATCACAAAAATCAAGAAAGGATAGTGAGGAAGTCTTTGGAGCTAATGTTTAAGGCCTAATCTTCTATATCTAATAAGGAGAAAAGACTAAAAGAAACCAAACTTCCACATCGCCTACAGGCTTAGAGGCACTGGATGAGGTAGAAAGCTCCAATTATTGCATTCCTGATGGGCATCCATGTTCTGATTGGTGGGAATTTTCATTCATCGCTGGGGAGTAATTGATTCTTAAATGAAGCTACTCCATCGTCCTTCATCTTCCAACACTAAAAAAATTCATTGCTGTTATAAATCACAATAACAATAACTGTCTGCAAAATAATCATTACTATAGTTACTATTACTTTGTTAAATTATCGTTCTTCCTTTACTTGAAAATGTGAGGGTAAAAAAATCAAATAATTAGTAATCAATTTATTTTATTTAGAAAGTTAAAGGTTAAATTTTCTTAAATATATTGAAAGTAATAAAACACTGTAGATGTATTTAGCATACAGAATACTCTAAGACAATCTGGTTTTTTCTGCTGAAGGTGTCTTGCTGCACCTCTTTATCCTTCGGTTTAATTAGTGATGCACAGATGCAAAGAAAATAAATCCATGCCATTAAAAACTTGTATGCATCGAGATTATTTGCAGCACTATAAATCACTAAGCAATAATGTAATTGAATTTGAAAAACCTTAGGCCAGACTTTCAGAGTCTGTACTCAAGTACTTAGGTACTTGAGCAGGTAGGATTCTAGTACAATTTTCAGGAATTTAATCATCAATTCCCTGCAAGAGTCAATGACATTTAGGATTCTGCACGATTTTGAAATACTGATAGGTATTAATTTATATGTTTTGGTACCTAAACGATTTTAAAAATCTGATGGCTTATCGATCCCTCTTGAAGTAGAGTTTCTTGATTTTATGGCCATGGGCCCACAAAAAAATTATTATAAAATAATGAAGACGGGCATACATGGTGTTGCAGCTATATCATGGAAAATACCAATGCATGACTTTTTGCTCACAGTCAATAATGAGGTGTCTCGCTACAGAGGTACATATGAGCCACTCTGCACTCTGCAGACACATGAACAGATGCTGAGAACTGCAGTGGGTAGTAATTCGCGTTACTGATTTTTATTGTAACACCGAGTATTGGGGACATTGATCACAGAGTATGTTAACAAACACAGCAGTCAGCTTCACACACATGAAAAACAGATTCAGGCATTAAATGTAACTTAAATGAATGACAATCCTGTGCTATAAATAGCTCCAAGAAATCAAAAATAGTCCTTTTTACTCTACTGAGATAGAAAAACAGAAAATCAAAGCACATACCCTCTCCCACATGTTCAATTTCTTCCTGTCCAACTTGCTCTACCCATCTATCCCTTTTTTTTCCTTTCGTGTCTTATCATAACTTTTTGCTGCACAGCATTCAAATGAAACTTTGTGCAGCCAGGGACATGGGGTTTTAGAGGTAGACTCAGTCTTCTGCTCCTTGCCCCAAAGAAAAATCTAGCCTTAAACTGCCATCATTTCACTGCATTACAGACACCTTTTAAAACACAATGCAATTTCCCTTCTTCCATGAAGAGTTAGATACTACGTGAAGAGTCAGATTGTAAAAACAGACTCTCTGGTAAAAAAAATCCACTAGACACCTTAAAATTCCTCTTCTCCCATAAGCTCAAAGTAATTTTTCTGCAGCAAAATACTCCTGAAGCTGCAGTGAAATTATTCTGTATTCTAGTGGCATTTTGGACTTTTTTAAGGGGTGATAGTGGTGATGGGATGGAAATCAGAGCATAAACTGCAAGGAGAAATAACTGTATAGTTTATTTCCTAGATAATGTTTGTACTAGGATGCTCTAAAAAAAGTCCATTAATAAGTAGCTCCATTTTCATATACAATACTCTTATAACGTACTCCATTTGCTTTTGTAAACATACCATGATGCTTTGGATGACAGGTAATTCACAGCTTCAATATCCTCCACTAATTGAACCTGGATGAAATAGGGGGAACACTAATCAGAACTGATTTCAAGTGCTGCTCACTTGAGGGAATGAAAATGGTATCTTCTCCCAAGAGGAAATGTTGATATTGCATTAAAAAGACAAGCCCTGTGATATCCTGTGTCTCTCAGGAGGCACAGGAGTCTAATAAACTGCAAAGTATTTCCCTGTTGAGGTAGGACACCAGGAATAAGGAGCAAATTTTAATGAAACCATTTGACTGCAGGTGTGTGGGATAATGGCTCTCTTCCCATAGCACTCAGTTCCATTCTACCAGCCTTACTTCTGTTCCCACTACAGAAAGGCTGGTTGCCCATCTTTATTCAGTTTGGTAATGGCTGAGTTAGGTGCTTTGGATCCGAGTCTGTAAAAAGTAGTCTCCAACTTTATTTCAGAGATAATTTTTGAGATCAGATCTTTATTGTCAGATCTTCCAGTTTATTTCTTACAAAGCTCTGTCAGAGTCTCTAGGAGAACTTTATCAATACATAACTATATAAATCATAGATATTATTTCTAGAATGACTGGAAAGGTATATTTACCAAAGCAAAAGAATCTATTTGAAAGAACAGACAGCGACAGTCCAAAGAGGGACATAAGTGAGGACAGCAGCAAATTTTCGGAGGCAGATGTAATGCAATGACAGTAAAGGTAAAGAACAAGAGAGCAGTCAAGCTGAGGAGGCAGCTTTGGGACTTCCATTCAGAAGGCAGAGATGCATTCCATATCTGAAAAGAGTGAAAACCCTTACCAAACAAAACAAGAAAAGAAATATAGAGTAACAATTTAAAAACGTGCTATTTTTTCACAAGAATGATTAGGATAAAGGTGGAATGTGAAGCCCTGAAAATTGTGCAGGAAGAAAAAAACCAGAAAGTGTGAACTAACGGGATTAAAATAAATAACTTTCTTTGGAGTTTTCTAGGTAAAAAAAGTCATCTCTTTCACATAATTAGGAACAATTCAACATATACCAGCAGATAATAAAACAAAATTGCAATAGATACTTTAGAAAATGAAATTAAACTGGTATTCCATTCAAGATTAAGATACTTAGATTTATTGTTCATTAAAAAGGGTTTAATTGTGACTAAGATACATAAACTGCCATCATAGCCAATGGACATCAAGGGCAGCTACACAGGTAAGAATTTATTTTGTTTTCCTAAGGCATCCAGGACATCTACATGTAAACCCAGAATAGGATACTGGACCTATGGAAGACTTGTACATTCTGGAGTGTTACATGGAGATCAGCTACAGAGCTCTTCCTTTATGGCACACTGCGATAGTATTTGGAGAGATAATTCAACAAATGGTCACATTTTCCATTTTATTCATCTAGGTAGCAACAACGTAATTCTTTCCAATGGAAAAAAAATAGTATGAAATTCTTTAAGTCAAACTGAAAACTCTTTCAGTGGCCAAAAAAAGGTGAGTTATAATCTTGTAAAACAAAGTTCCAAGAAAATTGAAAACTATTAAAATAAAATTAATTTCAAGTACCCCTACCTGCACTAGTTTAATTGACATAATCAAAACACCCTGTTCTCTTCTGTACCTATGTCTTACACCCCATTCACCATTTATTTGTAAAGAGTGGGTTTGCTACGTCCTGAATCCTTCACAGGACCACTCAGTTCAATATCCATTTTCTTTAGAAATCTGACAAACAGTTTAAAAAGAAGTTTTGCATTTCACTCGTCTCTCAACATTGTTACCAATAGCAACTCTTATTCTTTTTACTTATCATTATTAATAGATATTGTTAAGGTCTATAACTACCAGTTAAAATTTCATGGTTCTGGATACTTTAGACTAAAGAAGGAACCTATTGTCCTAAGGTAGGTTTTTTTTGACGTCATTGACCATAGCGACAAAGTTGGATCCCAACACCAAAAAAAATAAACATGAGGAAATGTCTTTGCTGGAAATGAACCTAAGAAAAGATGGCAATTTCCTTAGAAAGAGAGCTCATTTAAAATTTGCAAAACCCATTTCAATAAGATTTCTTTCATTTATTTGTGGGTTCTTTCATACTATTATTTCAATCTCAACTCTTCTAATGATCTTGATATACAATAAACTTTTTGTGTACAACAATGAAGAATCTGTTACCTTTGTATGATTTTAAGATAATTGCCATTGCAATTACTTCATAGGTAAACTTTTAAAAAAAGTATTAACAAGAAATTATCGCAAATGCTACACTACTGTTTTGTGTTTAGATAAGAATAAGATAAATAAGAAGTCTGTCCACAGTTCCCTGAGGCAAAAGGTACACTATTCTGCTTTCTTTTTTGAGCTGACGAAAGTACCTGCTGTGTACTAACGAACAATGAAAGTTTTTCTTTGGTTGCATAACTTTTAATTTTATTCATTAAAGATATAGTTTTGTTCTTGACACTGAATTTGTAACATGAAAACAATTCTCTAATTGTTCTCTAATCTCTTAGTTGAATGGTCAGTCATCAGAAGGCCTTGAATTATTTTAAAATAAAGCGACTTTTTGAGAAAAAAAATCTTCATTCTTCAGAGAACTTATATACCAAAAGTTTTTTGCTTGTAAATTGATAGTGTAGTTTTTCCATTTTGACAGATTCTGAGGAGATTTGCAGTTTGAAAATTGCATAAATCTGGGAGGTCTCTGCAGAATATAAACCAAAATAATTTGTGATATATTAACTTCCTTTTAATTCACATGCATAGTTTAAAAAGTTCTCATCTACATGATAGGTATTTATAGGCATATTGCAGTATTTATGCAATTCTTATTAACAACAGCACTAAAAATATCCAAATGCCCTAAACCACACTAAAATCCTTCCACAGACATTTCGAAATGTACTTCTCAGAGAAACACAGTGACAAAGTTAGATAAACTTTGAATAAATTAATGGTTGTTCTTCCACATGTAGAGTAAGTGCAGTGATGAGTGATGACTCATAATTGCCTCAGTTTCCCTTTCTAAAACTTATTTGGATTATAATGTCTAGAAATCTGCTGTCTGGTGAAACAGGGTAGTAAAATGAGGGTCTTCCTTAGGCAAACTCTTGTGAACAATTCCTTTTCTCAATCAATGGGGAGAATATCATTATCTCAGTTATGTCCTGAACATCATCTTTGACACCTTGCTTGTCCTTATAGCCTGGCTAGGTGTGTGCAAAATAATAAGTGCATAAAGAAATTAAAATTTCCAATTTATTATAATCTTTCTGTTTGCTGCACTATACTCTTGTTCTATCAGCTACAGCTTTTCTTCTACTCATTTAGAATTCTCCTTCAAAGATAATCTTCCTAGACTATCATCTTCTCTGTATCATCATCTACTGGTTCTCATGTCTCTACTGCATATGCAAGTTGCTCGTTGCACTGGTTGAGCATCACCAGCTGCGTGCAGTGTGTAGGTTCTCAGGACAGAGACTGACCCTGTTCCATTGCGGTGAAGTTCCTAACATTAGATGCTCTTATAAAATATAAATTATTATTACATTTGAAATAGTTTTAAGAGTGACTTTTAAAATGAAACTTCATAGAAGCTCTGTGCATATGACAATCAGGGAAGAGTTAATAATCTCAAAAGCATCTGGAGTGAGCAATCTATCCTCAGGATTGTTGGTTATCTGATGAAACCGTCTCGCTGACAAAATTGCTTCTCACCCTGTTCTATTGAATTCTTGTGTGCTTTTTCCCCCTGCAAATGAATAGCATATCTAACTAAACACCAACTCCTTAATTTCACTTTCCAGTTTCATCTCAGCTTTTATAAATCTGGTCTCATTAACACAGAAGGAAATGTAAATAATTTTAAAGCAGCGTAAGTGAAAGTAAGAGTCAGTCTTATTTAGATTAATTTCATGCTACTTCTAAGCTGGCATTCAGTATATTATATGATATTTTGGACTTTCCATGGGGCTCACTGCTATTACACTAATGATCCGTTTCTAAGCCATGTTAATTTTTTTTTAAATTTTTGTTCCAAGCAGAGTAAATGAGAAATATTTACACATCTGTCTTTCAGACTATCGTTACAGGCTCGATTCAAACTTGATGCTCAGCTTGGAGAATGATGTGGTGAAAAATATTCCAGGAGCAGCTCAGAATTTACTGTAAAACAGAAAGGAAGTACCCTTCGCACTTTTTTGTTGATTTTCAGGTTGTTTGTTGGCAGAATAAATTAATTATGGTCTGCTATAGCTTTACTTTTCTTAAGGTAAGGCTTACCAGACAAACACAGAATGTGTTTTCTTTGCTCACAGAAGAAAATTCTTCACTTTGTGAACTGTTTTGATGACACGTGTACATCCAAGACCTGAAAGTCTGTTCGGTGGAGTGAATGTATTTCCTTCTGCTCCAGGAAGAAATAGATAGTATTTCAACTCAGGCCTCTGCCAGTTATTTCAACCCTGACATGATATCCATCTGTTTTTTCCAGTTCTGGGCTTCTTTACAAAAGAAGTGTGTAATTTGCCATCATGAAGAGATCTGATCTTCATAAAGTGTAAACAATTGTGTGGTTGCGGCTTGTAACAGCCACATTCCTACACTGGAACTTGACCAAAGCCCAGACACAAGAAAAATGCAAAAGGCAGCATCAGTGATACTGCAAGCTGATCATTTCAAGATAATGCACTGGAAACCACAGATAATACCATGATTTACCTTCCAAAGTGATAGTCAAGAATGCTCACATTAATCTGTAATGAAAAAACAATCGAGCTTGAGCAGAAGTGTTTACAGCTGAAGAAGATTTTTTCTTTGTTGTCATCTTCCATCATTCTGCTGCCATGTGATTTCATGTATGAGTCACGTTATCTCAAGGAATGAAATACAGGAAGGAATATGCCTAATTTCAGTTATAGTCTGCAAGATCCAGAGAGAAATTTCTATTTTTAAAGCATTCATACAGGAGAAGAAATAACAATTTGGGAAATTAAACCAAACATCTCTATGATTCCCCCTCTTCAGTGGAGCAAGGGGAGAAAGATGAAAAAACCTCATGGGACAAGAAAAGGACAGGGAGATCCCTCACCGCTTACTATCACGGGTAAAATAGTCTTGACTTTGGGGAAATTTATTTACTGTATTGCAAATTAATAACAGAGTAGGATAGTTATACATAAGAACAAAAGTAAAATCACCTTCTTTACATCCCTCCTGTTTTCTCAAGCTGAACTTCACTTGTAGTATTTTTTCCCTGGCGTGCAGTCCTTCATGAACACATTGCTCCAGTGTAAGTCCCTCACAGGACACAGCTTCTGACAGAAAATCTACTTTTGCATAAGCTCCTCTCCACAGGTTGCAAGGTTCTGCCCAGAGTCTGCTTCTTTTTGAGCTCTTCATGAATCACAGCTTTGTAGGATCTCCATCTGCTCTGGTGTGGAGTGGTCCATGGCCTGCATGGTGGATATCTGAGACACTATGGTCTTCCATGGGCTCACAGAAGTAAGGAATCTCTGCTCTGCAGCCTGGTGCTCCTTCTCCTTCCATTTTTTCCTCCGACCTTGGTGTCTGCAGGGCTTTCTCTCTCTCACAGGTGTTGCTAAGTGGTTTTTACCTTTTCTTAAATAGGTTATCACAGAGGTGCCACCAACGTCGCTGATGGCTCAGCTTTGGGCAGTGGAGGGTCTGACCAGGAGCCTGCTTGTGTTGGCTCTGTCAGACATGGGGGGAGCTCCTGATGTCCTCACAGAGGCCAACCCCAGGACACACCCTGGCTACCTAGAACTTGCTTCACAAACCGACATGCCGTCACACTTCCCTCTTCATTTTACTATTCCATCAATTTACATAGCGAAGGGCTTTCACATGTGACATATTTTATTACTAGCAATGAATAAACAGGTAAAATCAATAATTCTTCCTGTCAACCACAGAAGTAAACCTGTTTTGAAGAGTAAAGGCCAAGTTTCTGCCTCAGTTAGAGCTGTTATTCTGTCCCATGAATTCTATTCCTGGATTTCTATTCTTGGCTTTCTATTTCTGTATGAACTTGAACAAGTCACTTGTCTTGTCTCTGCTTAGTACTTGACAGAAGTTCTTCTGAGGTTAAAATCATTATTTAGTACATGTTAAGATCGCTATGTGGAAGGTCACTGCACAAGAATTACAATAATTATTTTTCACCATGAATCTGAACATGTTTGCATCTTGAAATTAAATTGAATTCATTAATATGAAATAATAAAATGCATAGAAATATTATGTTATGCATGATTAAGAGAAAATTATCTTCGTATGCTTGGCTGGTGGAGTAAACTCTGATGAAACATTCCAATGAAATATATAGATACACACACATTCACCTGGCACCTGTTTCACTGTTAAAGGAGAAGCTGCTGCCTGAGCATCCTCACACTATTCAAAGAGTCACACACACAGACCTGAAATTTTAACTGCTAAGACCAGAGTCCCTTCACAGCAGGAGGCTCCAGTGAGCCAACTCCTTGCTTACACACACACTCACGGACATGTTTCCTCCTTCTTTGGGATTGACCTTATGTTTCCCATAGCAGAGTTTCAGACATTGGATTTATAAAAATAAATAATTTAATAGAGTGCTACAGCAGCAGGTCAGCTCAAGCTGAGCACCTCCAGAGAGGGACACAGAACAAAGAAATTCTCAGGCAATTATACCCCTATGAATTCTACAGCCATCCCTTATACACTCTTCCCGTGACTTGCATGATTTTCGTGGTCTAATGGTGATTTTTGATCTGCGGTCTTTCAACAACTTGTTGGATTCTTTCAATTTGTCCATGCAGGCAAGTCATTCACTGTTCTTATCTCATGGAGACAACCTTCTGCTGACAGCTGTAGTGTCTTTATTTTCTTGTTTGCAGTGCTGCTGTATCTGCTCTCTGGTAGAACATGGGAAACTGAAAAGTATTGGATCTGGGATAAACACTACTTACTAACAAGCAAACCATCAGTGTGTTATCAATGTTTTTCTCACACTAAAGACAAAGTAAATCACTGTACTAGATACTGGGAAAGTTGCTATGAAAATGAATTCTATTCCAGCCGAAAACATATCTAGGTGTAAGTTCACAGCTTGCAGCCTAAGGCTTCATCAAACCAAGTTACTCATGCTAAGGTAAACAGCATACTTGTGCCGGTTAGGCCAAAATCTAGTAATATAGCCCCTGAAAGAAAACTAGGTTACAACCAGCCTTCCCCCCACAGGGTTCGGAAAAAAAAAGGAAATTTTTCCTTGAAGGAAAGTGAAAGTGATAAAAACTATTTATTTTAACAAACACACAGGAAAAGGATAATGATGCTAAATAATGAATTAAAACCCCTGCTATAGAGAGACACCTGGGAAGATTTCAGAGTCCTTCTGTAGGTGTGGTCTCTCTCCTCCTCGGAGCTGGTCAGTGAGGGCGTGGGCCCACCCCCGGGCCTCGGGGAGAAAATTCTCCTGATGTGTTCTGATGTTGTTGAAACAGTTCAGAAGAGAAGAAGGGAAAAAAAACCCCAAAGTCCCAGGAAACAAAATTCAGCTCTCCGTTTCACACCAAGAGGGAAAAAAAAACCAGCTGGCTGAAGAAAAAGCAAGCAGGGTGCTCCCTTCATGCCTTTCCACAGTCAGACGACAACTGAACTGTCTAATCTCTGGGTCCTTGAGAAGCTGCCTTGCAAAGTTCGTCTGTTTTTTTTTTTTTTCCTCAAGCTCAGTTTAAAGGCACAGAAAAGGCACAATATTACTTTTTGGGCATAGATCATGATAGGGGATACACATGATAGAGTTGCCCCAAGACATTACTAAATCACACAGTACTTTAATTGTGTAATTCATCCTATATAACATTTATTTAAGCTAAACAGCTAATACGTCTCAACGTTCACTTCTTGATAACTGCACATTCCTCTCATTCATATCTCATTTAGTCCTTTAGAGACAATGGACAAATATCAATTGATTTCAACAGAAAAGGCTTTTTGTTGTTTTTCTAGCTCATGTATATGGCATGCAGAGCTATATCAGGTCATGGAACCTGCAGAGCAAGAAGGCTATAACTCTGTCTACCTTTTCAGGTACAACAGGAAGAGGAAAGATGTGATATATCTTCTTTGGTTATACCTTATAGTTATACCTTGTAGTTTTTACATCGCCTGCCTTTTCCCAAGAACAGGTCAAAACCAAACCAACAACAAATCAAAACCAACAATCCAAAACAACAGAGAAACAAAACAAAGCAAAACACATGGGCCATACTATGGTCTACTTTGAATAACAAATTTTCTGAACAGATTTTCAGTGTGCTGGTAAGAATGGCAAGAAAGCAGCTTTTGCACAAACACACTCAAGCAATGCTTATGAAACACTTCTCATTTCAAAAGAGGAGTGAAGATCAAAGAGCCATAAGACAGCTCCCATTTTCTGGAATAACTTTGCAAATACTATGATTGAAAAAGTATATTTCAGATTTACTACTTTTCATGGATTTGAGGAGTTTTTGCTTATATGTATCATTAATCCACCTTTACTCAGGCTTCACTTACAAACCTTATCATCCTCCTATTGATAACACAGCTCTTGCAAACTTAGTCACTGTCTTCAATGGACTTCTAGCCTGAATGTCACTGACTTCAGTGATTACATCAGAACCTGAAACAGTTGCTCAGTTTTCTCACGCCTTTGAAAGAACTAAGATCTCCAATAAAAAGCTGGATTTTGTTAGCAGATTGAAGAAATACACACTAAAGCCACATCACCTGCAATATTATACAGTTGATCATCTGGTTGCTGTTTTGTTCCAAATAGATTTAGACTGGTGATATTAAAGTTTGAAAAAATGCATTACCAGAAATTGTATCCCCAAAGAGACATATTTATATACGGAAGATTCCTACTATAAATTCTTTCTTGAGCTTGTATTGATTGCTGTTGGAAGTAAAATATTGGCTAGATTTACCTTCTTACTGCATCATCTAATGGGAAACTATCTTCACTTGCACAGATGCTAAAGGGAATGAACAGACAGATGAGAGACAGGAAGACAGTCATTGCACTCAAAATGCAGATAGAAGACATAAACTCTATGCATGACAATACTGTAAGACACTTGTTGACAAAAAGGGGAAAAATGAGAGCATGAATAAAAAAGGTTAATTCAAATGTGTGAAGACAGTTTACGATTACTCAGGAAGGAATTTGATCAGGTGTCATTCGCATTCATCAGCTTTTGCAAAAACTCTTCTCATCTGCTAATAATACAGTTGTTCAGGAACTTATTTTCCTTATTTTTCTTAACACAAAGACAGTGGTAAATTTGGAGAAAACTGACCAGATGAAATCTTAAACTCACTGAGTTTCTGAACTCAGTGAGTATCTGTTCCTCTTCTGGACCAGGATTTCAGCTGTTGTGCCCTTTACTTGGAGATCTTCCTTCCATACACTAACCAGCTATTTCATTGGTGAGATCTAGTGTTATTCATATCTGTCCATTTAATTAAAGAAAAATATCTAGTGGTTTAATACTACCAACAAAATTGTACAAGTCACATTTTCTTTATCTATGGTTTTCATGTGACAATAAAATATTTTGCTAACTTAAAATAAAAACAGGCATTTTGTGTACCCTGGATTGACAGCCCAGAAACCAAAGTAATATACCATCATCCAAACTTTCTTACTAAATGAATAATGCATTTAAAAAAAATTTATATTCATTCAATCAAAAAAATCCACCTTCAATATTTAATTTGTAGTGATCAGTCTTTTCCACTAACCCATAACAGTGTGGAGGTTCTAAGGCAATATTTTTATGTGCGGATCTCAGTACCATGAAACCAGAACAGAAGCAGCCTGTTCAATGTTAAGAAGGCTGTAACCTCGAGGAAAGACTAATGAAGATGACATTTGTTTTCATGTCTAGTGAAGGCCATATTTGTTTTCAGGTACTGGGAGCAGCTATTGAAGAGAAACAATGACTTCAGGAAATAAATATGTAAAACTTTGGGTCAGCCAATGCATCACTTACATGGCTCTAACTTCCAGTACAGCAACAGAATGACAGGTGTATGCATTTGTGTTTCCTTCCCCTGAAGCAGTCCTCTGCCAAAATCTTTCTTTCCCAGATGTTAGTCTACACTTTTTTGTATTCTAAAGAAGTATAATTTTGGAAAGAGTTGCTGACTGCATTTCTTGTAATTAGTTGTCTCATATATACATTTATTAGAAAAGGACGAATAAAAAATATTACAGTAGCCTGCAGTCTGCAGTAGTTTATAAAGTAATTTGCGCTTACAATGTGTAATGTAAAAAGATTGGGTTTTTTTAACCTCTCCTATAGGCATGCTTTTGAATTTTTGCAAGTAGATTAATCTATCTACACGACAAAGTGCTCAGGCATTTAAATACCTGTGACCTGAGCTGAATTAATCTACTGTGATTCAATACCAGAACTCGACTGCAACTAATAAAGATTGATGGCAAAATGAAAGTTTCTGATTCACCTAATGAGTTTATTGGTGCATTTAGAACTATTCATGTGGCAAACATTTTAAGGTTAACATTGGAATATTTCTATTTGCAAACAGCAATTCTGACGTTTACATTTGCAATTAAACACGTTTTAGATGTATGGGTTTTGTTCTGCAACTTCTGTAATTTGTTTGAATGTGTCTGATAGTTTTTCATGACGATTTTATTTTCTTTTTGCCTAAAATGTTTACTTAAGAAGGAGATGATCAGGGCAAAACATATGTTTAAAACATAATTATTGAAAAAATAATCTGTTCCACTAACTTTATGTGATTCATTTTAGTGGGTATTAATTACAGAAAAATTGAGATGCACACTTTTCATGTTTAACTAAAGAACAGAGCTGGAGTTGCATGCCTATTGCTTTCTTATGCTTAAGAGTGATTGGAACTGAATTTGCTCAATTGCAGCAGAAATGTGCCTGCATTTACTGAGCTGCCAGATGTGGTAAAAATCTTTATCAAAGTGATGTGTGATAAAATGTCATGTATCTGGCAAAATCTGCACCGTTTTTTTCTGAGCTGCTAATCGCACAAGGATTTGGAGTAAAAAGTTTTTTAGCAAACCATTAGTTCCAGGAGGACAGATGGAGGAGGAGGAACCACTTAAGGAAATGACTGAAGATGGTAGGACTCTGAGGAAAAAGAAGCTGCATGGGGGAGCAGACATTTCAAGAGCCAGAGGTTAACACAAAGCAGTACAATAAGGACCAAAGCTCTGATTCTTAAAGCAGTAGTTGCCAACACATGCACATGTGCAACCTCCTGTTAAAGTCAATGGAGATAAGACAAGCAGTAGACCTTAATTCAGCTTGCACATGTACAGATTTAATTCCTGTTTTCAAAGATAGGCAGCAGACAGTATTTCAGACTTCCATCTGCACAGGGGTGGAAGCTGTGACTTAGCAAGCTGGGGACACCTGGGTCAAGCCTTTCAGGCTGGAAGCTAAAGGCCAGGCAGGCAAGGAAGACTGGGCAACTCAGCTGGTCTGTATTTGTGTAACCCAAACCAATTTTTTCATCCTATTTGTAAAGTTCAGATTCCTTCTACACATTAAGGGCACAATTTATGTTTAAAAGCTGTCTTTTTATGAAAAAAAGTCTGAGAAATGGGTGACCTTACATAAGTGTAGTGCACTACAGTAACTTTTGTAGTGGTGGGTTGAACCCAGCCGGATGCCAGGTGCCCACCAAAGCTGCTCCATCCCTCCTCTGCCCAGCTGGGAAAAGGAGAAAAATTATAACAAAAAGCTGGTAGAATGAGCTAAGGACAAGGAGACATCACTCACCAATTACTGTCACAGGCGAAATAGACACGCTTGACTTGGAGAAATTAGTTTAATTTCTTACAAATCAAATCAGGGTAGGATGAGAAATAAAACCAGACCTTAAACTACTTTCCCACTACCCCTCCCTCCTCCCCGAGCACAGCTTCACTCCTGATGTCTCTACCTCCTCCCCTCCCTCAGCAGCACAGGGGACTGGGAAACAGCTTGCGGCCAGTTCATCACATCTGTGTCTCCTGCTCCTTCCTCCTCAAAGGGGGACTCCTTTTGTTGGGAAAATCTCTAGTTGTAACAAATAGTGTTTAGTCTTGCTGATGCTGACATCTCAAGAGTCAGAAATAGTTAACCATTTGCTTAGGGATTTACAGGGAAATGAGAAGGGGGTTGAGAAACAAGGTCCTTCCTAATTGTTGTAAAATGTGGAATATGTAAAAACTTTCTTAAGAAAGGATATTCTTTAATGTTTCATCTTTGTAACTTACAAGCCTAATCAACAAGAAGAGAGATTTAACCCATGAAACAGCAGCTAACAAGCAATCTCTAAGTGATGTCTGTGTGTTAGAAAAACAAATTAAAGTTTAGAGCTTGACATGCTTCAATGATCTCATACTTGAGGGGAGGAGCTAAAAAAGCTTGGGAGGAAATTTAGCAGAATTTATGGGCCACAAGGATATTTAGCAGTTCTCCCAAGAAGAGGAAGAAACTAGTGAAACTCTTTTTCTGCTGGAGTCAGCTCCAAGTGGGTGAAAGGTAATTCTGATAGGGGCAATCTGCAACCACCAACCCACAGACCACTGATCCAAGAAACCCACCTGTCTAAAAGAAGAGAAAGACTCAGCTTGCAGACTAATTAGCACAAGAAGCAAGAGAATCATTAACCAACAGAAGATAAAATACCAACTAATAAGACAACTATTTAACCTGTAGTCAATGAACAAAAAATTCCTTTGTTTGCTAAAATGTATAAATAGTTAAAAGTTTTGATAACTGGTGTGCATGTGTTAGGAGGAGTGATTCCTCTACACATCTGGTGCTGAAATAAAGTAATGCTTGATTTCTAGTACTGAAATTATAGTGTTAGGGAGTTTTATTTTCCCAGTGTTTTTGGTGACACTTAGTGCTCTTCTCTTGTCCCAGCCTGGGGTCCCTCCTATGGGAGACAATCCTCCAAGAACTTCAAAACTCCAGAATGAGTCCTTCCCACAGGCTGCAGTTCATGAACTACTTCAGCGCAGATCCCCCCACATGGTCACAGGTCCTGCAAGGAACATCAGCACAGGCTGCCGTGCTCCAGTACGGACTTCCCACAGGTCACAGCCCCCTTCTGGCATTCATCTTCTCTGGTGTGGGGTCCTCCATGGGCTGCAGGGTGACAGCCTGACTCACCATGGTCTGCACCACGGACTGAGCTGGAGAACCTCCTCTCCCAATTCCTTTTTCCCTGACCTTGGTGTCTGCAGGGCTGTTTCTTTCACACATTCTCACTCTTGTCTTTTGGGTGTTACACTCTGTTATTTTTAAATACATTATCCCAGGGGCACTACGACCATCACTAATGCGCTCAGCCTTNTGACAGCCTGACTCACCATGGTCTGCACCACGGACTGAGCTGGAGAACCTCCTCTCCCAATTCCTTTTTCCCTGACCTTGGTGTCTGCAGGGCTGTTTCTTTCACACATTCTCACTCTTGTCTTTTGGGTGTTACACTCTGTTATTTTTAAATACATTATCCCAGGGGCACTACGACCATCACTAATGCGCTCAGCCTTGGCCAGAAGTGGGTCCTTCTTGGAGCTGGCTGGCATTGGCTCTGCTGACACGTGGGAAGCTTCTAGCAGCTTCTCACAGAACTCACCCCTGCAGCCTGATCACTACCAAAACCTTATCATGCAAACCAAGTACAGCCCTGAACTTTCACTGAGTTCAATTTTGCCGTTTAGCCTTAAAATTATAAAACCAAATGTAATCCATAGACTAGGAAAAGCTGTATTTCCATATGGAAGCATAAACACAGGGTGTTCGTAGAAGAATTCACAAAATAATGAATTGTAGCAAATAAAATAAATGTTACCCTGTTAAAAAAAATCAACGTAATTTCATTTACATAGATTTATGTTTATTACATTTGGAACTAATTCTCTTCAATCCTACTTCTATACAGACAAAAAGCAAAAGCTCTGAGAGCCATCAAGAGCAGGCCTACAATATCACTGGCTTATTTGTGAGCCACAAATAAGCCACATTTCATCTCCATCTTGTCAAGAGTGAAATCAGGCCCTGAATTTATAATTAAAACCAAAATAGTCCTAAACCATACTTTCGGGTTTTGTTTAGTCTAGTTTTTTTTTTCTTTTTTTGGGGGGTGGTGATTTTTTTTAAAATTTATTTAATGCTCAGATGGTTTAGCGTTTCAAAATAATGGATTAAATTTTCAGAGTTCTCGGTGCCTTTGAAAAACTCTTTAAGCTCTCAAATGTAATTGTTTACCCTCCAATGCAATATAATTCAAAAATCATACAAAACCACAACTATGAAAGAGAAGTTTTTAACTGTAAAAGAAAAGATGCCTCACATGCACAATTATTTACCAAAAAAGTATTTCAAAGAAATACTGCAAAAATAAAAATTTAATTCAAGGATTTTCTGAAGATGAGAGGTAAGATCTCCCAGCTATGTATTCAAGGGACTAGAAAGAATGGTATCAGGTGAGAATCTAAGGAAAGAAGGCTTAATGATCACATAACAGAGATTTGACAGCAGCCTAATGTCATTAATTTGTTCGCCATTTATATCTGTAGTTTAAACTTAAAGATCAGGCTCAGTTTTTTTATTTATAAATGTAAAATTAAAAAACATCATCCCAAAAGACTTCAGCTGTCTGATGACTGACACTATTTTCTTTTATTATTATTCTAAAGCAGAACATTTTGTACTCAGAAATGATGTTTTCTTTTTCAGCATCACATCATGTGGCATGTGATATGTTTTGGCATGTAAATAGAGAAACAACTGAAAAATCCAGACTTAGCAACTCTCAAATTAAAAAGATCCTCTTGAAACTACTACCTATTCTAAAAGGGCTAGTTTCATTTATTACTCATTCCCAGTGAGAATAAAGAAAGGAATCATTGCTGTTTTCATTGCAGATTCGGTAACAGTACCTGCAAAGCTGCCTATATACTGTATTCATGTAGTTCTCAAAGCTGACAAAATTTGGAATATTATTTTGGTTTTTCATTTTGTTGTGTTTTTCCGAGAAACTTGGTCAATGTTTCTCCTGCTTCATTCATGAATCACAGCTCATTTTAGTATATAGAGTTGCGTTTTGATGTTACATGCACAGATATGATATAGACGGATAACTAATTTGTGTGTATTGGTGCAGGAGCTCAGTTGGTTAGTGCGTGGTGCTAATAATGTCAGGGCTGTAAATTTGATCCCCATATAGGCCATCCATTTAAGCATCAGACTCAATCCTTTCGAGTCCCTTCCAACTCATAATATTCTGTGATTCTGTGAAATTCCAAAATCTCACTCTCATCTCTTTCCTATATTTCTCCCGAGAACCAAACCTTAGAGGGTTCTCTTCTCCTTTGTCCCACTGGTTTAAGAAATCTGTCCAGCATTTTACCTTCTACAATGGCAATGAAGAGCCATGAGTCTGCTGCAATCAGAAGCGTGATTGCAGCAATGGCAAGATAGATCTAAACTAGCTCAGGCACTAAGTACAGATTATATGGGCTAACCCCAAACCTAACTGCTTTAGGGGTTATGCAGCCTGTAGGGACAATGTGGCCCATGCCGGTCACCACATCCACCATGTGGATTTTAACTGACCAAAGGTGGCTTGAGAAGTTGTACAAACCTACAAAGGTAGTACAGCTCATCTGGCCAAAATCTCTACATGCCTCCTTGTTTGTTCTCTAATGCAGTGGTGTGGAAACAGAGCAAGAGGTCCTACATCAAAGCCACTGATGCTGCTATTTCTTTCCACTGTTTTAGCTGAAAGGAGAATTTTTAAGAAAATATACTGTAATGTATGTGGTGTAGCTTGTCTGTTTACCTCACTCTACTTTCTTTAAATAGATATTTGCATATAAATTGCTTGGAAGAATATATTAGCAACCAAGGATAATGGAAAAAAGAAATCTGAATGAATTGTAAATCCACCTGAGGTTTTTTCCAGACTCAGAAATTTATATATAAAATGAAATCTCTTCACAAAATGCGGTTCCTTTAAGTTGCCAGCACTCTTGTGTTTGAAAATTACATCACTGTTGTAGAAATAAAATACTACTGAAAGCAGGATAATTAATAAAACAGGGAGAAGTTCTCATTCTGACTTGGAAGTTCAGTATTTATAAATGTAGCAGTTATTGAAGGGTAAAGAAGATTGCTGCCATATTGATTCAGTTAAAAAAGCTTCAGAGTGGAAAAGCAGCATGCAAAAGCAAAATGTCGAGAAAAAAAATGAAACTGGGTTCAGAGAGACTCTAAGGGTGAATCTAAACTGAGAAAGCACAGTCTGAGGGAAAGACGACCCTTTTGAGGCAAACAATACGGAGGCAAAAGCAGAATTGTGCACGAGCATACATAATGATGCACTGTTTTTCAAACAACTCTTTCCAAAGCTTTTTTGTTTTTCATGTATACCAACACAAATCAGATTTGTTAAAAGAGATGTTAGAAGACTTAATTAGAGTAAGACAGAGATAACCAATTCCGTATATAATCCGTAAATATATATATTCCGTAAATAATTTCCATAGTCTCTGTTCAGGCAATGAGTGAAGAAAGCAAAAGAAGAGATACACAGATTAGCAGCAAGTAAAAAAATTCATGATTTATGAAAAACAGAAGGTAAAGAGAGGAGAAGGAGATATTTTATAAGGTCATGATTTTTGTTTCATGTACTACATGAAAGGATTGATAATTTTTTTCAATGATCAGTCTTAAAAATATATATAATATATATAAAATATATTGATAATAGATACTTGTTATTTATTTATAATAGATATTACAATATATGTCTTTCTATGTAAAAATAAATAAATACTTCCTAGCTTTCTTTGCTGCTTGTTTGCCTTTTTGAGATTTTGGGATGCATTTGAAAATACGTAGTTGAGTACTGGTCCATTGAAAGACCTGAACCCTTTTCTTTAAATGAAATCAAATCATCTCCACTAATTATACATGTCCCAGTGCTTAAATTTCAAGTAGAAAAAACCTCTTGTCATTGTAAAACTCTGAATGAAAAGTGAGAATACTGAGTGTGTTCTATTTAATTAGAAGAAAACCAAGATGTGTTACCTAGATAATTACAGTTTTGTTAACCAGCATTAATCTGAGGTCAATAGCTGACTTGGACTTACTAAAGAAATAAAGTAAAATTAAAAAAAAACAAAACAAAAAACCAACCGAAAACAAAACAAAAAAAACCAACCAGAACCCCCCAAAAATATATATAAAATGGATTGTGACAAACTAGATTTATCTACTGCTTTCTTCTGCCTATTTTTTGAAAGAGACTAAAGATTACCTGGAAAAGGTAATAGTGTTTACAGACTGTAGTGAGAACTGTGGAACATTTGGTTTGGGACCACAAAAATTTAGGATTGTACTTACCATATGTCAAAATTAATTTTGTAACCTGAAACTTTAAGCAATAAGATGTCTAGTCAGTTGTTTCAGGTCCTGGTTGTATTTGCCTGACTATTTTTATAAGTAGCCTGGGAAAATTCCAGTACATGTACCAATACAAAGGATTATGCCTTACTAAGTAATGCTCCCAAATATCTAATGGATAGGAAGTAAGCACACCCCTCACTCTATCTCTTCTCTTCAAGAAGGCTGAAGAGGAACTTTTTATGAAAGCAGGGGTAGGACAAGAGGCTTTAAACTGAAAGACGCTTGTTTTAGATTAGATATTAGGAAAAAATTCTTTGCTGTGAGGGTAGTGAGACACTGGAACAGGTTGCCCAGGGAAGTTGTAGATGTCCCATCCCTGGAACTGCTCAAGGCCAGGTTAGATGGAGATCTGAGCAACCTGTTCTAATGGAAGGTGCCCCCACCCATGGAAGGGGATTGGAACTAGATGAACTTTAAGGTCTCTTCCAACCCAAACCAATCTATTATTCTGTGATTCACCCTCTGGACAGTATGTTGGTGTCATCAAGGAAAGTAGGCACAAATTATTTTTGATCAGGAACTTTTCTTGTGGCATATCACTTGTAGTAATCTGATTATCACAGATATTAGCAGACTATATTATCCAAAATGGGATCCTATTTTAGTACAGCATTAAACAGACAAGATTCAGATTTCTGAGGAGATCATGAGTTGCATGGTTTAGACAGCAAGCACACTTGTGTATTTATGAACATTTGGAAAATTACAGAGTAAATGTACATATGTTAGGTAGATCAGACAAAGAAAATTATCAGAAGGCAGCAATGAGCATGTTGAGATGGCTGGGAAGAGCAGTAAATCAAAATCTATCAAAATTCCCTTTAGAGGTTGAGGATTTCAGTTACACTTTCTATCACTGTAGCAGGTAAGAATATGATAGTTCTGCTACTTAGATTCACTTTTCCTATTTGGCAAGACAGCCAAAGGCAAATTCAAAGGGAAAATGAGGGGTAGTAGGAAATACAGAGGACATAGAAGGACACGTGTGTTTGTGTTTATATCCTCAGACTATCAGGGCCTTGACAATAGGCTGGCAACAGATTTGTCTTTTGTACTTTGGTTCCTCCTCCATTTTCCTCAGTCTGAGATACTCTGTTTGGGCTTGTTTCTTCTTATAGAGAGACAGAATCTATCTACTCCTGTGCTGCTGGTTAAATAGTCATACTTTTCTTTTTTCCTAGTGAAGAAGAAGAGGAAGAACAGAAAAGTGGAGCAAGGGCAAAATAGATCCCACAGGACCCTCAGCAGGGCTTCAATTAGTTCAGCACTACTGTGTGCTGCCCATTTTTAGTCCTGTTAGAGCACCAAACTGGTGGTCAAGGAGATCTTTAAATCATAAAGCTAGAATCTGCAGAGAAATGCAAAAGCCTAACAATTTTCCTCTTCTCAGAAGTATTTTCCCAAAATTTTCTCCGTACTCTTCCCACATCCAAGTGCCCTTTTTTCAACCTGTTTAAGAGGTGATGGATGAGACGTGAGCCCCAAACTTCTATTATAGTTGTCTTTTGTGCCAGTTAATGTAATCAGTTGCCTTTCTTTTGCATCTTCTCTACATCATTGCGCTGTTGCATTGTTATCACAATGAACATTTTATATGACAGAATTCATAATCTTTTGTTTAGTTTCTTCCTCCGTCCATGTCAAATAGTTTTTGGCATAGGTTCCCTTAATAAAAGTCATTTCTGTATTCTGTGCAAGAATAACTCTCCGGCCCTGAGACTTATTCTTCTTGTACCTTGCCAGCAGGAAGGAAGAGACTTTGTGCACTGACATGCTGCATGATCTCCTACATAATGAAAATGCAGCAAATGTGTTCGAAATGAAAAGAAATGGAGAATGACAATAGGGGTCCTGTTATGTAAAATCCTCTTAGCTTTTCAAATGTCACTTTCAGTTGTCATGATGAAACTCTGAATAAAGGAGGAAAACAAAAGACCTCTAACCAGGGCACACAGAAAGTACTGCACACTGGGAGTAGGTTTCTGCAGTGTGTTGATGCCAAGGTCCAATATTAGGAGGGCAGTTGCACTACTGGGAGATGTTATCCTCCAGATAAGATATTAAAATTATGTCCCATCTGCTTACTTTTAACATCACTTTGAGATGATAAAGATCTCATGATACTGGCTCAAGGGACATGATGGTGGTGGTGTTAGGGAGGATGGGGAATAGGGAATAACTTTGCTTCCAGCTGGAAAAATCATCCTTTGTTAAATATTATCATTACAAATTAACTGGCAGTGTAACAAACATTCATGATGGTATACAGAACAGACTGATGACCATTCTGGTCTGTGTAATAGAATTCACTAAAGCTGTTTAATTGTGAAGTTACCTGTGGAAGGGAAAAGAAAACAATGTGCTGATATACTCGCAGAGTATATCTTTCTTTGAGTACACTTCTGCTTGCTCTAACAACAAATTCTACATAAAATCAGGTAGAGTTTAGGAAGAACAAAAAAAAGTTCTGAAGATAAGGTGTGTATTTAAATGCCTAGTGATAGACTTAAGTGAATATTTCCAGACAGATAGTTCAGTCATCTGCTTTCTTAAATTCTCATTTCAGTAAAAAGATACCAATTCAGCATTTGAGCTGTATCTCACAAGTATAAGATGCAGTAACTGCAACAGAAATATAAATAATCACAGTCCCAAAAGATTATTTCCATGGTCTACCCAGGACTTAATTATGTAGCATGCAAAGCTTCTGAAACTATACCTGACATCTGTAGACACAGTCCAGTGGTGAGGCAGCATGTCAGAACTCCCCACAATGTTACTCAGGCATAGGCTCTGAGCAAAGATACACAAATGTTTTGATTATTCTGCCTGGAGAGGAACATGTTGCCTTTCAACTCCCAAGTTAACAGAGCCACATTCCCTGTCTCAAAGTTCAGGGGAGAGGATGAGAGAAGGGAGAATATGTAGTAAATATCATGAAAGGGTGCACCAGAATCAGATAACGTGGAAGTACAGAGGGAGGCTCTAATATACAAAGGGAGACAGAAAGTAAGAACCAGTGGAAAGAGGAAAGCAGACAGAAGTTGCAACAGTGTACTTTCCACAAAAATATTTACTAATTCATTATTGTCTTCTGTTGGAACTCAAGCAAGAGTTGCAATTTAGTACTAATACTTTTTCTAATAAAGTTAACATCTTCACTTCTAGCTTACTGCTTCTAAGAAACCAGAAAGTTAAAGAAAGGGACATTAAGCATGTCCAGAGAAGAGAAAGCTGGTTGGTTGATTGTAATCTTTTATACATTTTGATGATTAAAGCTAGGTTTTTAATCTTTAGTTTTGCATATTTGAGGTAAATCTTACCAATGCTGCTATTATATATGTGTGCTCCCTGGATACAGTATGACCATACACTTATACATTGTACAATGAAAACAGTGAAAATTTAATTGCACAGTGGTCTGAGTATTTATAAAAAAATAATTGTTTTAAACTGTTGTCTATTATAATTTCAGGTTATTAAGTGTGCTTACTAAATTTTGATTAATGTTCACAGTTAATTATATATGATACATAATCCATAACTGTATTAGTTTTAAAGGATATTCCTTGGAAATCAAGACCACAATAAAAAAAATCACATTCAGTAAGTTCTTAAATGCAAAAATGTTCTTATTACTTCCATGAATTTGTATGTTGATTGAACTGCAACTTTATAAACACTATCTTTCTTTAATGCTCTATATTATATTGCTTCCTGCTGGGAAAGATACATGGGTAAGTTATTGATCTGTAACTCATACAAGTTATTTGAAAGAAGCCATTTAATTGCAGACTTTAAGTGTGAATACTGGTTTGTAGGTCCATGAAACAGAATATTTATGGGGCAGTGACTTTTTTTAAGAAAAACCTCAAAAAATATTAATCAAAATACAGAACAAACCTCAAAATTCACTACCTTCTATAGATGTCAAGTACCAATGAAGATTTCAGCTTTAATATCAGAAACATACAAGGTTTAAGATATTATTCTAGGAAATAAAGGACATTTTTAATTAAGGTAGGTATTTGAAGCAGAAGTTGGTCTCCCACTAAACCCTAGCAAAACAGAATCAATATTTGCGAAAACGTATCAAATGAATGAAAGTGTTGATTCTGTCTTTAAATAGATTCTGAAATACTCTAAGTGATAATTACCAGCATGTACATAAAATTATGATCGAAAACCTGAAGAAGTACAATTGTTCTGTACATGCACTAGCAGAGTCTCTATCCAAAATGTCACTGTGAGCCATGAAATATAAATAGCAGCTGAAATGTCAATCTATCCAAATACATGATCAGGAAAGATTAGATTCGTAGGATCATAGAATGTCCTGAGCCGGAAAGGACACAAGAGTTTTCAAGTTCAATTCCAAACTCTGTACAGGGAAATCTAAAAGTTAAACCATATGTCTAAGAGCGTTGTCCAAATGCTTCTTGATAGTGACAGGCTGGGGACCATGACTGCTTCCCTGAGGAGCTTTTTCTGATTGTTGTTCATACTTTCAGTGAAGAACTTTTTCTTAATGTCCAATTTGAACTTTTCCTGACACAGTTTGCAGCCTTCCCCTTGTGGCCTATCACCAAACACCAGAAAAGAGAAGAGCACCTCCCTTTCCACTCCCTTCATGTTGTTGTTATAGAGAGCAAAGAGGTGACCCCTCAGTCTCCTCTCCTCTGAGCTGAACAAACCTGTCCTTCAGCCACTCTTCATAAGTCATGCCCTTTAGTCCTTTCATCATCTATGTTGCTCTTCTTAGGAGAGAGCAATAATATAAAGATTAAGTTTGTGAACTGAGAATTCAGGGTTTATGTGTATTTTTTCTTTATGAGTATTAATATTCTTTCACATTCTTTCTCAGAACTCGTCTCACACAACTTAAAATACTTACTTAGATATGTAGCATATCAGGTGCTGAATCATTCACCTATATTCTTTCTCCTGATCAGTGGATAGGAGAAGGCACTTTGAGGCAAAATTAATCTTGCAGAAATTATTTTGAGCTACTGGTTCATGACTTTTTTTCACTAGAAATTCTTTTTTCTCTTCACTGATTAAAAAGGGAATATTCAGTGTCTAGAAAAGATATGAATGTCTGTCCTATAGACATAGAAAAGAAAGTAAGTATCGTCCCAACATTATGCTCCAAGTATTAACTTCAGCCTATAATTTAATATCCATAAGGCTGTAAATACCAGTACCAAGGCTACTAAACAAGAGTCAAAATCAATAATGAATCTACCAGCTCAACACTGTTGGGAAAATGATGAGCATCACTAATAGGACGCGGAAGGACTTTATTCCCTCGCTATCCAGAAACCTTTACTTCTGTTAATTACTCAACCAGACTATTTTTGGAATTGATTGACTTCATAGCATCATGAGTTTAATGCCTAGAATGAACTTTTACAGTAAATTAAAACTTAATTTAGCTAAATTAAGTTGTAAGAATCACAGAATTTCATCCAGCAACTCCTGCATCAGGCTCATGATTTGTATGAACCCTACGCCTCTTGGAAACTCCATCACTTCTTTTCACCAAATCACATCTAATTTCCAATTATGGTAGTGTTAAATACGTACCTAAAACCTCTTTTTAATATGTACAAGAAATAAAAAAGATTACAGAGCCAGACTCTAGTCAATGCTATATAATCTGTAGATGAGAAGCAATGGCTATAAGCCATGGAAATTTTCAGTGGGATATAAAACAAAAATTGCTGAGTAAATAGGTAGGGGCTGGAACAGGATGCTTAACAAGCGTATGAAACCCTCACCCTCAGGGACTTTCAAATTTGAGTGTTCAAAGCCTTGCTCAAAGTGATCTAAATTTAAAGTTAGTACTGCTCTGAGCAGGAGAGCAGTCTAGATAACCTCTAGAGGTCCCTTCCAACCTAAATGATTACACGAATCTATGGTTTTAAGAGGTGATTCTTGTTTGTCTTCTGAATTAGCTATTTTCCAATCACTGGCTATTCTAATGTGTTCAAGTTCTGTCACCTATCAGAATTGGTTTTTCCCACATATGAACTTGTAGACAATGACTTCATAATCTTATCTTGGGTATTATTTGCTAGTTTCCCAAATCTTGACCTGCTCTTGTAATTTTTCTCTATAATATTTTTGATATATCAATATCCCTTTTAGAGACCATCTCCAAAAAATGCATATAGGCATGGTAGTAAAAGTCTCTCACGTGCTGTACACAAATATAACCTCCTCACTTCTATTTAATATTTTTCTAGTTATGCACTGAAAAACATGTTCACCTCCTTAGCTGTAGTGTTGCTCAGGGAGCTCATGCTCACTTAAATATTTACTATTCCCTCTAAGTCCATCAGTTTCGCTGAACACCAGGACTTCATTTCTCATCTTGCAAGTGTGACCTACACACTTTGTTCCTTGATGCATGTCCTTTCATTTGGCTTTGTTAAACATACGCTGTCCAAAGAAAAGTAATTTCCTTCAGCAGTATAATTTAGTTGAGTTGGTCATTCACCATTATTTCTTGCTCACTAATTATCCATTATCAGCAAATTTGATCAGATCATTGATGAAGAGGTTTAAAAGCAAGAATTAACTTTTCAGAGTCATCTGATTATGCATCCTGTTGACATTGATACTTCATTTGTAATTACTTTCTAAAACATCTTTCATAGCTGATATTTAAGCTTCATTGATTCTGCATAGCAGTATCTTCAGCGGAAGGAAGAAAGTCAAGGAAAACTGCTTTATAGAAGTATAACTGCATTATGCCAATGCAGTTATCTGCTGCAGTTATCAACCAAACCCATTGTGCAAAAAGATCCCACATTTGTTTGACAAGGTACATTTTCCATAAGGCCATGTTGATTGCCATTTTAATCCTTGCAGACAAAATCCCTTGTCAAAGTGCCATCACTGTCAAAAACTCCAGCTTAATCATATTATTTACCCTCCTTGAATATTGTTAGACCAGGTACACAGTTTAAAAAAAAAACTAAAAACACCTCAGTATCTAACAGAGGCTGTTATCAAAGTAAGTAGGGAAACATTATTGTCATACACCTGAGCTTTCTTCGCACTCTTTTGATACCATGGATATTTTTAAATGATGAATGAGATGAGCATTTTTTGTGCCTCCTAAAATGTAGTGGTTTCATAAACATATCTCTATAATGTTGATGCTATTTACATTTTTTTGTCTTTTTTATGTTTTTGTCTCTTTTCCATTCATTCATTTATTCATCCATTGGGCATGATAAGGAAAATATCTATATTTTTTGAAAACATGAAGCAACATTGATTTTATTATATAAAATACAATTAATAGTGATTATATAAGTGCCTAAAACATTTGCATAGTAAACCCAGAAATGTTTATTTAAGATCATTATTCATTTCTGGATTACCAAGACTGAAATGATTTCTTGATTCATGGGGACAAAAGGGACAGCCTATCCTTCCCTTGACTTACTGGTATAACATTTCCATACCTTCTAGCATGTAAAAATAAAAAAGAATATTGCTTCTGTGATGTACTGCCCACTGTTTGTGTCTGGGATTATTTGGGTCTGAGTTAAAATCACATTAGGCTAGTGGTACGTGTATGAATCCACTGCAGAGACTATGGCTTGGTCACGTCCCTCTCTTGGTTATACAATGTAAAATGGATTTGCATGTGTTCAGCAGCCACTTGATTGTGGTGAACAGAAGTCTAGACAGTAGTCTGAAAATTCCAGAAAAAAAAGGGCAGACTCACAATAAAAGTGGCAGACATGGCATGCATTTTCACTGTTTAGATTTACAATTTTTTTGAAGTTCTTTCTTGTCTTATGTACAAACTCAATTTTGTTATTCAATATCTGGAGTCACAAACTGCAAATTTTACAGGACTTTTCTAAACTCCCTTTATTCTATGTTTTGCGAGCACTTCTGCTACTCAATACTTATATACTGAAATGGAATGGTCATTAAAGATAAGTGAAATAGAAATGTACCAGTCAGTCTAACAATCAAGTTATGAATAAATAAATATAAAAATCTGGTATATTATAATGAATGTTTTTATTAGGTTCCTAGCATTTTTAAAGACAGGCCTTTAAAAGGTTATGGTGTCAAAAACAAATTAGGTACATAAAAGAAGGTATTCTAATTAACTACATATAAATATGAACATCAATTTACATCTAATTATTTTATCCCTTCAAGTTCTGCGTAGCTTTTGAGAAAAAAAATGGCTAAATTAACAGCGTATAATTTTATTGATGCCCTTTTCCATAAAAGAATAATTTGAATGAATTGCAGAGTTGGTGTATTAGGACACAACCAAACTGGAAAGCAGCCAGCTGACATTCTGAGAAGTCCATGTAATAGTATACATTAGGCTAAAGCAGCTACCAGACATATTATCCCAAAGCCTCTTGAAGGTCTTAACACTGGGTCTGCTGAGAATATGCAGCAGAAAATCAGACTAGGCATTTTCAGGAATCTCCCTGGAATTTCAATTGAAATCTTGCTGAAATCTCCCTGATTCTTTATTTTTATTTCTATCATTGCTTGACCACCCCAGTAAATTGGTCTAATCTCACTGAAAATATCATATTTAAACTTTCTGGCCAGCATAGTAAATAATTATCAAAAGGCAGTTGTTAACTAGTTATAGTGGTAAACGTGATAGCCAAGGGACAAATCTGAACACACTATTAATTTGTCTTATGCGTGTTCAACACTGCGTAAAACATGGTTTTACTCCAGAGATACTCTGAACAAACTAACATGGCCATCAAATCCAATGCTCTGTTCCAAATTAGGGAATTTATTGGAGTGACTTCTGTGAATATGACTTATTTTGAACCAGCCAACAACCTAGGGTTGGTGTCACAGTTTAATTCCAGTAGGCAGCTGTCCTGATTTTGGCTGGGATAGAGTTAGATTTTTTCCTTGTAGCTGGTACAGAGCTGTGTGTTGGATTTAGTATGGGAATAACGATGATAACACACTGACGTGTTGGTTGTTGCTGAGCAGTGATTATCGTAAGTCAAGGACTTTTCAGTGCTCTGCCAGTGAGGAGGGGCACAGGAAGCTGGGAAGGGGCATGGCCAGGAGAGCTGACCTGAACTGGACAGAGGGATATTCCATACCACAGAGCATCAGGCTCAGTGTATAACCTGGGGAAAGTGAGCCAGGAGGCCCCAATTGCTGCTGGACATGGGTGGGGTGTCAGTTGGCAGGTGGTGAACAACTGTGTTGTGCATCACTCAATAATCTTGTGTTTTATTTTTCTCTCTCTCTCCTTTTCATTGCAAATATTATCAGTAGTAGTATTAGTATTATACTATTTCACTTCGTTTTAATTATTAAACTGTTCTTATCTCAACCCATGACTTTTAAATTTTTTTCCTGATTCTGCTGTACCTCCCACCAGTGGAGAGAAGAAGTGAGTGAGCAGCTAACCCACACACAGCCAGTTGCTTGCTCCGCTACAGCAAGATGGGGGGAGATTTGAAAAGGTGAAAATGAGAAAACCTGTGGGTTGAGATCATAAGGACAGTTAATAATTTTAAAAAAAATTAATGAAAAAAGACAACAAAGAGAGAAGAAGGGAAGGAAACTACAAGGAAAATTGGTGATGCAAAAGAAAATAACTGCTCTGCACCAATCAACTGATGCCCAGCTTATTCCAGAGCAATGCCAAACCCAGACAACCTCCTCTCCCCAGTTTTACTGCTGAGCACGGTGTCATACATTATAGGACATCCCTTGGGTCAGTTGGAGTCATCTGTCCCAGCTGTGTCCCCTCCCAGTCCCTTATGCACCCTCAGCCTCCTCGCTAGTGGGCTGGGGCGAGCAGCAGAAAAGGCTTTGACTCTGCGTAAGCCCTACTCGGCAGTGATGAAAACATCCATGTGTTATCAACACTGGGTTCAGCACAAATCATAGCCCCATATCAGCTACAATGAATATATTTAACTCTGTCCCAGTCAAAAGCAGTGCCATCTAAGTGCTTTAAAAGTAAAATATTATTTTATTATTCACTATTAGGAAGAACCATTACACTAACAGTTTCCAGGAAAGGATCCTGCTGACAATAACGTAAGAAAGAAAAGCTGCACTAAACTATGATTTTTTTGCTGCAGAAAAAAACAAGCATGGCTTGCCCAAACAAGAGGAATTTTACCTTTCAATTTCTAATGTGCATGCCAGGATTGTGCTGCTCTCGTATTAAAATCCACTCAGTTCAATGCCTGTCTGCAGGAACTGCACATTTATAATTAAAAGGAGATTAAGGTAATTTGCTATGCTCTTGTCTGCTGCCCACTAGTTTTCTTTCAAAAGGAACAGCAGCGCACTTCAGGGATCCAAGCACACTAACCACTTGGATGAAATAAGGTCCCAGTAAATAGTATAAGTGGACATTATCACATCTTTTCATACTAATTGAGTAACTGGATTGATCTGTTTCTTCCTAACGGTGACAAGGAAGCTAAAGCTTTCTGAGATTAGAGTTTCTCTGGGTTACCTTTCCAATCAAGAAAAGGATTTTGATTGTCAGTGCCTCAATATTTTCAACAGGCACTTTTCTTTTATTCGTAAAAAAGCCTGGGATTCATCTGACCATGTGTAAATCTGTACCTGAGCTGAGCACTAAGCTCCTCATGCAGCAAAGAGAAATAAGCATTTTAGCAGGCACTTCACTATGCATAGCATAGTAATACAAATCGTGCCCTAATATTTTTTTGTCTTCTTTCTTCCATGAATAGTAAAATAGGATGACTAGGTCAAGTGCAGATGTCTATACTATGGTCGTCTAGATCAACATTCATGAGCTGATAGCTCTGTAGTGGCATGCAAGGTGCCCTACTGCACCTAAGACATTTATACAAGGCTCAAAAATACGATACAAGGTCTGTGGGAGATTCATGTTATTCTCTAGTGATGGATGAAGGCTGTAGCAGGAAGTACCCTTGACTTTGTATAAAATTCCCAACTATTTAAGTTAGGTAGACAACTTCCACCTTTAGACGTAGTGAATCCCATTCAAGTGACTGAATGTGTCTTATTTTGAGCAATTATTGTCTTTCTTCAGTGTTTCACAGCTCCTGTTACTTGTTAAACCACATATATGGATTGCATGGTATAGCATACTAACAGGATTGTTTCAATTTTTAAAAAATTAAATTTTTCTATTGGAATAAACTGTTGAGCTTTGAAGTTTATTCACTGTGCATTTGCTCTAAACAGTGTAACTGCTACTATTTCTTCATTATGAATGGTATACGAGATTTTGTGTGACACTGACAGACACTGTGGGATAAATATTTTACTTTTCCATTGGGATTTATCAGCTACCTAACAACTGAAAAAACAGGAACTAATCTACCTTCCAGAGTCCATGCTTAATTGTTCAGCCTATTGGATAAATGAATGCATCTCTTGAAACCTGTTAAAAAATTAATCACTTTTAGGATGCACAAGACAATACTAGCTCCAGTAATGCATGCATTCCTTTGGCATAGATTACTGTATAAGATTTAAAGACAGCTGTTTCTCCAAAAGCCAGCCATGGTAGGACAGATGGATAGGCAGAGGGGTGGCAAATTCCTTAGAGGGCTTTATTGACTGCTTGCCATATTCAAAAGGTACAAGACAATAATTTACAGTGTAGCAGAGCTTACATTATATAGTCAGTGTAAATAGTTTGACTTGTTAAGCTGATCAAATTTTTTGATACTTGCATTAATACACTTGACATTCTATTCTGCTGAGGGAACTCATTTCAACATATATGCTTTAACTTCAGAAAAATGCTATTTCAAGGGCACCAGTCTCCATCTCTACAATAAAAAACAATCAAATAATCATTAAAAAAAGTCCACATGACAGAACAAGACCCTGTAAATAGCACAAGCCCATGTTCTATCCTTTCATATCACTTCTGTTTCTGCCCACGTGGCAAATCTCTTGCAATTTATCAGTTGCTATTTGTGTCATTATATGAAGTAGAAGAATGAATGGGCCAGGCTTTTTGTGTTTGAGTTCTCTCAGCAAAGACTGGGGTTTCAATACAAAATTATAGTTTATAAGCAAGAAAACAAGTAAATGTGATACTCTGCAAAATTACAGTGTATTTATTTGCGACATAAATTTATTATTGTGCAGCTATATACAAAATAGGTACTTCTCTATTCAGTGTCTCCTTATTAAAGCAGCTCAGTGTGTTCTTCTTCTTACTTAAACTATGATTCATGAAGTCACCCTAGTTACTGCATAGAGGTAAGTAAAGCTGTGCACAGAGGATATAATCTGCAAAGCACACACAAGAATCCAAACAATAGAGTATATGCACATTACCACACTAACGCAGCGTCCCAGCACTCCATGCACTCATAAGTGTTTAAAATTACTGTGGCTTGCTTTAAAAAGCAAGCTATTTGAGACTAAATATAGAGCATACAAGGTGCGATGCCAATTCAGTCTCAAAAAATTGAAATAATTCAGTTTTACTTCAGCTGTCCCCCAACATTTACACCTGACAACAGATTTTTGTTCCTTAAAATATGGATGGTAAACATCTACCATATATTTAAAATTATTCAGTTGCATTATTTCTTTAGAAATTGTGAGAGTTGAGAAATTGTTGCTTGTCAGTTATTGATTCAGTGTTCCAGTCTTCCAGTCCTTGTTCATATTGGGTGTATTTGTGGCAGGATTTCCACTATATCTCTTCAAACAAAGGATCTGGAAATACGTTTTAAAATAAAAGCTAAGAATTCTCTTGGATTTAGATGATTTCAGTGACTAAGGACTGAAAAAAATCCTACCTGTGACAAAAACTCCTTCCTTTTCAAGAGCTGTCAATATTGAGAAAATCTGTCCTTGGGGTAGAAAGAAGAAACCTTCGTACATTTTGCAATAGAGGTGCAAGAACCAAATATAGATGAAGATATCCTCCAGAAGGCTAAAAATAATTTATATTTTGAAGCCATTTCATACTTTTTGGAGGATGTGAAAAGGAACTCAGAGTTCTCCAGCACTGGCACTTGACAGTTGCAGAGTACAGCTGAAAGTTCCTAAATACCCTTTGAGACACAGAGCAGTTAATGTAGCCTGGAATGAGGACACAAGGAAAAAGAAACACTAAGAAAGAGGAAAGAAGAACAACAGATGGCAGAGCTGAAGTATAGTCAGCAGCATAAACTGCAAGGGTAACAAACAAATCCCAAAGGCTGCGAGCAATAAATTTGCACAGTGGGGAACACACGGTTCTGGAGAAACTTCAGTCAGAAAATAAACTGTGCATCAATCCAAAGCTTTCTGTTTAGTGCTAGTTGTCCTGGTAGATTTTCAACAAGCTTTAGAAATTCTTCCCCCTACAAGTCTGTTTTGAGATTGCAAGGACCTGCAGGAGGAAAAGGCTTTTCCTGAAGCCCAAAGTGCCCTTGTAGAACCATGTCCGTGCCCTGCAGACTGAAAAAGACCCATCCGTAAGGACTTAAAATACACAGTTGCCTGTCCCAAACACTGTTTAGGCCATTTTGCCGTGAGAAAAGCATAGCATGGAGCAACAGGATGGTGCTAAATCCAGGCTTGGCTGAGGCAATGTCTGGCTGGCACATCCTGGGTAATGCATCCAGATAAAAATTCCCACTATTGCAAACAGTGTGAAGAAGCAACTGCCCATACACATATCACAGTCAAAGAAAGATCACCCCAAGTTATGGGATAGATGGCATCTGTGGCCACCGAAGCTCCCTCAAATGTGCCTCTGTGGAACTTGGACTGTTCTAAGCCACTGTGACAGGACTTTGAGAGATAAAGGTGGCATTATTGTCCCAGTGTTAACAAAGCTGTGGGAGAAGAATGGATCACCAATGTCACAAAGAATGCAGAATCTACGGTCCACAAGGAAAGCCAACTCAGAAACTGTGTTGAAATAAACTCTGACTCAATAAGAGGTAATTCTGTCAGGGGGAGAGTGCAACCACCAACCACAACCCATGGAGTAAAGAAACCCACTGACTCAAAACAAGAGCAAGACTCAGCATAGGACTAATTAGCATTAGAAGTGAGGGAATCCTTTAATCAATAGAACAAGAGAAATGTGTAGCAATGAGCATTAATTGCTTTGTTTGCTAAAATGTATAAATAGTGACAAGCTTTGAGCAACTTTGGGACCCCCACCAACAAGAATCATAGAACCACGGAATAAGCTGAGGTGGAAGGAACCCACAAGGATTATCAATTCCTGGCCCTGCACAGGACTATCTCCAAGAATCACACCATGCCTGAGAGTATTCTCCAACTGCTTTTGAACTCTGTCAGGCTTGGTGCTGTGGTCACTTCCCTGGGGAGCCTGTTCAGTGCCCAACCATCCTCTGAGTGAAGAATCTTTTCCTGATATCCAGCCTAAATCTCCCCTGACACAGCCTCAGGTCATTTCCTCGCATCCTGTCACTGATCATCACAGAGAAGAGATCCATGTCTGCCCTTCCTCTTCCCCTCATGAGGCCCAGAGTGAAGAAGAAGCAGTCAGATGCAACTGGATCCATGGGTATATTCTGCTTTATCTGTCTGTCTCTCCCTCTCTTTCTCCCTGCTCTCTTTTCTATTTCTTTCTTGTTCAGCCCGGAGAAGAGAAGATCTTACAGCATGTTAGAGCATTTAACAGGGACTTTTTACAAGGGCATGTAGTGACAGAACAAGGGCTGATGACTTTAAACTGAATGAGAGTAAGCTTGGATTACATATTTGGAAGAAATTCCTTGCTGTGAGGATGGGGAGAAACTGGCACAGGTTTTCTAGAGTTGTTGTGGAAGCCCTATTCCAGGACATGTTCAAGACTAGACTGCATGGGGCTCTGAGCAACCTGGCCTAGTGGAAGATGACCCTATCCATGGTGGGGGGGATAAAAATTGATGATTTTTAAGGTCTTTTCCAATCTAAATAATTCTATGATTCCATGATTTTCAAGAAATATAGTAAGATGCAGGCAATGTGTTGGTTCAGGCTCAGGTGAGGATAGCTCTGCTTGGCAGCAAATGTCTGTCTTCTGTTAAACTCTGAGACAATGACCTGGTACCATGTAAGGTCATACACGACCAGCCATTTTTGAAAAAGGAGTTACAAGGTTTAATCTAATTTTATGATGAGGGGATTCTCATGTTAAACCTTTTTTTCAACAGTGTGAGAAAAGACTCAGAGCAGGAATCTTACTGTACTGGCATATTTTTTTCATTGTGGTAAGGTCATGGCTCCCTTGTTTGTAGTTTATATTTCAGTGCTAAGTAAAACACCATAATGATACAAAACTGCAGGTGACAGAGACATACCCACAGACAAAATTTAGGCTGTGATTGTGGAGCTACTGGATAAGGTGACTACACCTCAGTAACCTCATCCTCATAACATGATCAGGAAATGTGTCCCAGAAGTAAAAGAACATTGTTGCTATGGCTGGCATTATCTCAAGTTTGAGAGCTCACTTCTGAAGGTAACTGAGAATAAGCCTGGAGCAGGAAATAAAGCTCAGCTAAAAAATAAACTAAAACCACTCAAAATTCTGCATTAATCTGACTGCACTGAGCAGATTAATACAAAGATAAAAACATATTAAAGGGAAGTAAAGATAGAATAAATGGCCAGGCCATTAAGTGACAGAGTATAGACTTAGGCATTAGAAACAAAAAATTGAAATCACAACTAATTTTGAGTGCACAAATTAGAGTGGGATTCATATGTTTTATTCCAGAAAAAGAATTCACAGAAGAATAGCTTCACTACATTGTCTTCCAGTGAGGATGGAGTGGATTTGCTTGACTATCCAGTTAACCTGCACAAGTGTAGCAGTTGGAGCACAGGACCTGAAAGAGACCAGACATTTCTGGATCAGCTTCTGATGGTCAAACAAGATTCCCTAAGGACTCTCAACTTGTACTAAATGAATCTGCTCAAGCAATTCATTCGAGCACAAATATCTACCTCAAGACGAGCTGAACCTCTACCTCCAGCCTTTGTCATGTTAGATCAATTTGACCCCAGCTGATGGCTGCAATTTAGACTACTTCACATACACACATCTGCATGTAGACACGTAGATATTTCAACATGGAGCTGAAGCCAACCCTGTAGGAGAGATCTGAGAGAGATGAAAGTAGGGGTATAATTCAGTTACCTAACATATCCATCTAGGGATCTACAGAGTAGTTCAGTCATTTGTAAGGTGCTGACATATGACAAAATAAAAGAGATTTTCACCATTCTGGACTGGCAGCTGGAGACCAGGTGAATACCTTGGGACATCCCAGTCAGTACTAAATACCTATTTAGAAAATTGAATTGACTCTGAGGGTCTATGACATTGATACCTGTATCTCACCTAATCTCATGGAGTGCCCTAGAGAACAGAATCTGACACTTCTGAAGTGAAATTTATTCTTCTGAAGCAACGCCTAAATTAGGTCACTGCTCTGAGCTATGAATGCCTATACCTTCCTACTGACAACAAAGCCAATTAAGATGATTTAATGTAAAAGTAGACATTGAAAAAGAGATTAGCTGAATGGCAAGTTTTCAGCCCAGACTACAAGGGCAACACAGCTAAAGCTTAAGAAGAAATGAGGTATTTAGGATCCCACTTCTGCATTGTTGAAAACAGCAAGGTTTTGGAGACTTAATGTGATAGGAACAAAATTGGAGTCTTATTTTAAATTAATATGAAAAGCTTCACCAAAATGACAAATAGTAAAACTGTTTTATAAATGCAAGCATATGTATATATATTAAGAATATTATAACAAATATGTTGAGGTTATATGCTTTTAATATCTTTGAAAAACAGGATTGAATAGCAACATCGTGGGCTTTGAACTGGAATGTCTAGCAGTAGATGACAGTTGTACAAGTTCACTAAGTGTCAGAAAAGACCCTTATGCCTGCAAACAGCCAATGTACTGCCATTATCTAGAGACGAAAAAACCATGAGCACAGTGGGAAACTACATAAAACTTAATTTAGCTCCAAAAAATGTGGTAAACTACTTTCAGTGTTCAAAAGGATTTGTAGAAAATCTACACAGTAAAACACAAAAAACCAAGGTCATGTAGTGACAGGACAAGGGGTGACTGCTTTAAACTGAGAGTAGGCTTAGACTGGATATTTGGAAGAAATTCTTTACCGTGAGGGTGGTGAGGCACTTCCCAGAGATGTTCTGGAAGCCCCGTTCCTGGACATGTTCAAGACCAGGATGGATGGGGCTTGGAGCAATGTGATCTAGTGGAACGTGTACCAGCTCATGGAGCAGGGGTTGGAACTAGACGATCCTTAATGTCATATAAAATATTCTAGGATTCCATGGGTTTAAACTGAATCCGTTTAAATTCAAGAACAACTAATCAAAATTTATAAATGTATATAAAACAGTGTTTTAGTATAGATTTCATGTGCCATTTAGAGCTAGTCCACAGTTCTCCATCAGATTTTATTAACTGAAATTAGAATTTTGACTTAACCAAAGTACATTCTCAAAACTCTCTTTTTTCTCAAAAAACTTAGGAAAAGAGCATTTCCAAAAAAGTAAGGTGGGATTCATCTCACTTAGCTTTAGAAGTTTATAGCATAAATGTGTTCACCTAAGTTAATTACCTTTGGCTTCCCTTCTAACAAATTTTAGACATCTAACGTAGGAGGATACGAACTGCACCTGAGAAAACCTGTTTATCTCTATTATCCAATTAAAGGTGGCATATGGCAGGCTCAGATGCAGAATTACACTGCTTATATATGCATCTGATAAAATTAATCCCATTCCAGGCTTCTAAAAGCATCTCAAAAACAAAACCAGAAAGATAACCCTAAAACATTTTGTAACTCAGGTGCGTGTACTTCCATGCTTCTATGCCTGACATTCCCTTACTAGCCTCCCTGCTCATCTGTGTCTATGCAATCTCCAGATGTGCTGTTTCACCTTTCCAAATGGGAGAACAGGACTCACAATTGACAGTACAAAGTGACTGTCTAGTATTGCTATACTTTTCCCTTGGAAGGAACATATTTTCTGCCTCTGTTTAACTGACCGTCTTTCTATTCAGAATAGTTCACTTTCCACTTTCTTAGCATAATTTTGTACTTATGTATAATTCCACTGCTCAGCATGAGGAATGTAAAGAAACAAGAAAAACAACCCCAAATTTCCTCCCTTGCATTCCTAAAATCAGAGTTATCCCTATTAGAAACACCAGTTCTTGGAAACATTAATGCTGCTGTTGAGTTGCTTTTGAACCCATAGAACAATTTGACAAGAGAAAATGAGATCTTGAAAGATGAGCTGAGGATAGAGACTTTCTCTTGGTTATGAGAAACAAAGATAGTTGTCTCTGAGAGAAATATACTGAAACTTTCGTGGAAGTGTCAGAAATTACTTTTTCTTCAGTCACTGTCATGCAGTCAAAAGAGGAAGTCTGTATAAGACTGAAGAGAAATATATCCTGTGGTCCCTTGGGATGTTGTGACATATCTGTATAGGAATGAGCAAAGGAGAGCATACAAACATACAAAGCAAATACGCCTAACATTTACACTTCTGTTTTGAAGTCAAAATCTGGAGAAGGCTGCACAGCTCATCTCCAAAAAAATAGCATTACTGCTAGCTGCTTTTTTTACCATTAAATGGGAAGTCTCACAGGAGAGACACAGTATCTCCAGGAATAAATTTTATGGTCAGAAGTTACTTCACGAGCATGACTCCACCATGAGACTTCCATGTATAAGCAGCAGAGGAAAATAACTCTCTAGCCCATCAAAAACACCTGTGCAGTTATGATAAAAATAGAAGGAGGTCTCTTTAAACATGTACTGAAGAAATTTTGAAACTTTTCCAAGTGCACTTTAATTTTATTTTTTTTTTTTACAAATAAATGTTTGAATGTGTTTCAAAGTTTGGAAAGGTACTATAAATGGGCATTTCTCACAGATGTTTTAGCGTCACTCATTTCATGACCTGAAATCTCAAACTGTTCAAATGAAACCGTTGCTGACACTACAGAGTTGTGCCAAATAAATGATCACAATTTTTATTTGTCCACAGAACCTTGTATCTCCCATAATGATCTTGCCAATCCACCTTTGGTACTTGTGGCTTGATGTTAAAAAGCAGGAACACTCATACAGCTTAAGAATAATGATTTTAAAGAGATATATAATTGAGGTATTATAGCACTCTATAAAATTTTGCCAGTGATCCAAAATGGTTTGAGGAAGCTGAAGTAATGGTGTTGCAACCTATTTACACTTACAACACCTGCCAGTGGACTTAGAATAATATCATTTCAGTCTTGTCTCTTTCAGTTTTATGTATGGTTAATTAGAATTAATTTCTGTCATTAAAGAAAAAAGCCAATCCTCATCAATCAGATATTGTATTTCACAGGAAGGAAAGCACTGAATAGAAGACATGGTTCCTTTTTACACTTCAGACTGAAGTAGTGATGTTTTACCACCCTGTAGATTCTGACCTTACAAAAACATCCAACTGAGTTTGGATTAAGATTTCCTCTCCTTTTAAATTAAGGCTTCTGTAAGGGATAGTCACACAGCAAAGAAGTATTGGATAAATCAATGTGTCTTAGAGTTAACTATTATGAGCAAGCTGACATAACTGTAATACGTGTATGATTTGTAACATTACTATTGTTTTCCATTCAAAACAATAGCATTTTAAACAGTGAAAGCCAAAATATTCCACCATACTTAAAATGCAGCTTCATAGAAAAGAAATCTTTTCCTAAGTTAGCAAGAAAACAAAAAAAAAACCACGTAAATAACCTTTAACAACTGAAACTCCTGCCTAGAAACTCTGCAAACCTAGACCCAGGTTCTCTTAAAAGAATATACATGAAGATTGTAGTCACTTTATGTTTCCTCTACTGCTAAATCAAAGAAATTATAACTTATTCATATATATACAAGCCTCCAGCAAGATCTTTCTCTTATGATAATGTCACCTTACAGGACTGCATTTCTAATTTAGGCACCTTGTTTAAATTTTGTTGGGATAAAATCAATGCTCAAGCAAGAGATTCTGCAGCAGATACTTTGTGCTATGCAGCTCTAAGTTCGATTTTGACTTCCATTTACCTGTCTGGGTACACCACCCTTTTAGAGAACTGTCCGTTTTTCACCTTGTATTGCAGTGCATCAGGGACCTAAAATTTATTGCATATATCATGCAAGTTGCTTATTTTTTCATGTCAACAAATGCATTTTAATAGCACACCCTGCAGATCTGATCATGGCTTGCACCATAAATGTCTGTAGTTCACACTATACACGCCTGAAAATGGCAGTAAATATATGTTCAGAAAAAACAATTAATTAGCCATTAAATTTCTGTGTCCATGCCAGAACAGAACTGGGTGCAAATGAGATTAAAGCCTCTCTAAATGACCACAGAAAATGGATTTACTTGAGACTTCTTTTCCGATGCTCTTTATCTCCCTATGAGAAATTCTAACATGTACAGTGGTAGAAAAAGAATAGTAGAATGAAGACCTGGGACTGTGACACTGGATGAACAATGACCTATGATAAATAACCAGAAGCTTAGTATTTACTGCCTTTTTGTTTGTCTATTATTTGGCTTTCTTTATTGTCTTCTGCAATGGAAACAAAGAGAAAGAAAAGTGAATGCCCAATCCAAAGTTCTCTAAAAATTCAGATTTGGATGTTCTGATAAGGATATACCATGTGGCCAGTAAGTGTTCCCCTGTAAGGAAGCCTGTCTCCAGGTATACAGAGAAGCACGGCAGCAGTGCTGGAAGGCTGATGTCAGTGGGCTACATGTGAGCAGTGCTCTGCAAACGGGTAACAGGATGTCAGTCGTGTAATATGCAGACATTTCTTCTCTTAACCTTTCTCAATTGCTGCCCATGGGAAGAAGTTGTGGGGTGTTATGCTCTTGTTACCCAAGAGCCTGAGATGAATGCTGGTTGGAGGGAGTTCAAGCCTGGAGGGTGTCTGGTAGTCCACTTGGCATCAGCTCCCTGGAGTGTTAATTGGAGCATGACTGTTAATCACGCATATATATTTGGGTGGGAATGTATGAAAATCTTTTGCTGACGTGGTCTACCCATCATTTGCTCATTTTGCTAAACAGAACTTTTCACTGTCATGTTATTTGGTGCTCTTTTCCCTCCACTGGATCATGATACATAATGTTAACCTAGAAATAACTTTGATTTTTTTTCATGGAGTATTTCCCATTACGCTCAGTGATCCAATCTGTAGTGAAAAGTGTACTCTACACAACATCCTGAACATCTGATAAATAACAAACAGTCCATGCCTAGGGCCATTCATTTTCCATGCTAAATTAAGAACACTGTTTCACCCCCCTTTTTTAAGAGACGTCAGTATGGGCTTATCCACTATAAAAGTTCAAATGTGTAGACTTTCTGATCTTTTTGTCTCATGTCTCATGTACTTTAAGATATCCAGAGACTGTGCCCATCTTATACTCAGATGTTCAGATAGGGTATAATTACAGAAGTGGCTCTGAGTGCGGCTAAAATCAATGCCTGGACATAAGGGGTTGGCTTTTTACTCCCAATATGCTCTCTTAAATATTCTTAGAGCTGAAGGCGTCACTCATGGAAACTGATTGTTTTTCTTTGCTGCCCTAAAGGTAATATGAAAGATGGGAGAAAGAAGAATGGAACAGGATGTCTATTTAAATCTTACATCTTTCCCATGGAGGAACTGGAAAGTTAGGATGAACTTAAGTGCCATAAATTAATAAAAAAAAATTGAGTGGACTTTTCAAACTCGATGATGGGTTGATGCACCTTTGAGGCAGAGTGGTGAGTAGAGCAGTTGAAGAGGAATGAGGAACTCTGGCTTCCCTACAAGAAAAGGCTGCATTTTCTATGAACGTATAACTTTGGTTATAATAATACTTCAGTATTATTTTGACATAATGGAGATAAAAATACTCCTCCACATTTTCCTAGTTGTGTGCAGACTAAAATACAGAAGAAAAAGGCTAAATTTTGCCACAATTTGTATGAGTATCTGCAAGTCTTTATACATCTGTAAATATGCTATGTATCTTCAGACAGAGTTTCTATGATAAAATACATAGTAACCCATGCTGATGGGTGACAGAGTGAGACTAATGCAAAACGAATGTAGGACAAAGCTTGTAAAATTGCATCCCAAAGGCAGCAGCCACAGTAAGAAATGAGTCCTGAAAGAATTTGGTCATCTGCCTTTCAGTAGTTAAAGTCAATGCACAGCCTCTAGGCTTAGATGTCTTGGAAACAGCATTTAAAATTATGAAAGATACCTAGGTTTCTTCTGCCACCTTGGATTTGATTTGTAAGAGCAGGAAATTCAATTAACATTTTAGTGCCTTGGTTTACTATTCTGTGACTCTGCATCTTCTCTTTGTATTGAGATTGTATCATACATGCCAATACAGTTAATTTTCTGAAAAAATTCCTCATGTATTTGGCTAGTTACTGATAGATTAGGACTGTGCAGGTAATGAAGGCAAGAAAGCTTTCACAGCTATTTGCAAAAGCATATAAAGAAGAGCACATTTATTTGAATTTGTTAGATTATAGCTCACCTTCTTTTTCCCCTAGATTCAAATTAATCTTGATAGCAATAATTAATTTTTAGCTTCAAGATTTAATAATATATTAGGGTCAAATTATCATTGGATAATTACATTTTGCATTTTTGAAACCTGTAAAGTAAGTTCCATGATTTGTTTCTGTTTCTTGAAGCACCGATACTTCGAGCCTATACTTTTCTTCCTGCTTGATGGTTGACTAATTATTGTTTTAAAAGTGTACTATATGTTCATTCTGATGGAAGGTCCATTTGGATAAAACAAGAACTTTTTTTTTCTCCCAGAGGTTTTATAAACTTTTCATTATGCAGTAATAAGGAAATGAGTTTCTGTCTTGAGGGAGGCTTGGGAAATCTTCACCTGTACCTATTACCAATGTTACTGGAGCATGGCCAGATAATACCGTATTATTGTGGTGAAAGAAATTAGTAAGAAATTCAGAGTGTGTTATCTGAAGTCCAAACACATTTTCCCACTTGAGACACATCACCGCATGGACCGATTCTGGGTAGAGTCACACCACCATTGACATTTCTCTGAGAGCAGTATAAAAATTCTGAGATATCTGACATACCTGATCCCAGTCTAGATTCGTGGAAATACAGATCTGCATTTACCCCAGCTCCTCAGCTGCTGTAAACACTTCAGCAGTGCCACTGTGCTCCCAGCATAGTCTTCCCATGGTGGTATCAAAATGTCCTTAAGTAGCTGGGGTGAGTAGCAAGGTAACTCTAAAGCAAATGTAGCTCTGTGTTTTGAATTAGGAAATCAGCCTTCATGGTATTGTAAGACAAATTCAGAGTGGCTTCAGCAGGAGTACTGAGTAGCAAAGGTAAACACTACAGCCAAATAATGCTGAAATGCTAGTAAATTCCTCACAGAAAGAACTGAAACGCAGCAAAACTGAGAAGTGGCTTTACTGATGCTCAGAGTTTTAGCATCTCTTCAGATTTTTTGTCACTTCAGGTCCGCTGTTTGGAGAAGCTGGAGCATTTTTAAGTGGTGTTTCTAGACAGGAACACATACTGCAGAGGCACACCAGGTAAAGCAACTAAGCAAATGAGTCTGGTAAATGCTGACCTTTATCATTTATTAAATTAAATGCTATGCTGGTTTAAAATTTTCTTCTTAAAAGTTTAATTGGAGATTAAACGTTCACAGTTGGAAATATTTCCTTATCCAGCAGAACTTCAATCATTATATATTTATGATATATCTGCAAAGTCTTGCCTTGAGTTTGGGGAGAATCAGTTATAGTCTTGCAAAGGCAATTGCTGCTTCATCAGATTCTCTGGTCCTAAGGATTCTCTTTTCAGCTCTTTTAACTGAGCTATGTTGAAATATTTGTCAGGCTTCCAGTAGTGTGTGCTGTACTTATGAACTACTTAGACATCACTGAAGTTGTCTTTTGTGTTTATCATTGGAAATAGGGTTATATCAAAAACACTTTAAATATTAGTTTTAACTTATTCCATATGACACCACATGAGGAAAAGGATACTGACCTAAAAAAACATGAAACCATTACTTACACGTTAAATAGCACTTTCCTCTAATTATTCAAAATTCTCTGGTGCATTGCCATTATTTAGTTATGAAGGAGCCTTTAGTGCAGTAAGCTTGAAGCCATGACAAATTCTTTATAAGACTGTGTAGCTTAAACATATACGAAAAAATAACTAAGGCTGGAGAAAAAAGCAGAAATGTGATAACAATGCTCAGTCTGATCCCACAATGTAGGTACTTATTTTAAGCATACATTCTTGCTATGCTTTATAGACGAAAAGCAAAGAGAGAGATTACTTGCTCAGAACAATTCAAACTTTTAGTGAATGGGGCAAATTTCTGCACATCACTTCTTCTCTCCACTGTCAGTGCAATGAGCTGCAAGGACCAGATTCTGCTAGATGCTGAAGGTTAAGTGTGGTGAATGGGGTTTGATGTCTCTGTCATTTGGGAGGGGATGGAGTGGAGGTGATATGAGAACTAGAGAAGTCCTTTAGAGCATATGTTTTTTCTTTTGTTTCAGCTGACTGCATAAAACAGTCTCATAAATGGATTGCACTTCATCTTAACACTAGCTAATATTCTCTATGCCTACTTATCTTAGCTGCCAGAAAGCTATTCTGGACCTTATTGCTGGCTGGAAAATCTGTCCTCATTTGGAGTCTAAATTCATCCAAGGATATTTAAACAAGCTTGTTCTTGTGCCAACACTGTCCTTTAGCTTAAATTGTTTTGATTTTTTTCCTTCTTTGGCATTTATCTCCCTCATATATTTATGGCAAGCAATCTTGATCTCTCTTGACCTCTGTTTTGCTAGAACAAATAAACTCAATTCTTTTGGGACCTACCCACACCACAAACTGCAGTGCAGTGCAGATCCCTACACTTCCATCAAACCAAGTAGCTCTGGGCCAAAAGACACAGGGTACAGAACAATACCCGAGGCAATTATTCTGCTTCTTCCAGATCTGACTCAAAAGAATAAAATGCTACTGGAAACCACATAGGTTGTGTCATTTCGAAATGTCAGCTCATGCTATTACAGCACTCAAGCACAATGTTTCAAATAGATTCACTTTAATTTGTCATAAAATACTTGTCTTACTCATCTTTGTAGACCATCTCATGCTTGCTCTGCTGTGATCTGCATTGAACAAATAAAATTAAAAGTTTTATATGTGGTTTGGGTATGATTAAAAGTTTGATATCATGCATATGTACTATTGATCTAGAATTATAAGACAACTTAATGTTAAAAATATTTTTCTCGTGGGAAAAATAAGAAATACAAAATAAACTTGAAGGGCAATATCAGTTTTTGACCTTCTATTAAGAGTTTTAGTATCTGTAGTAAGAAATGTCTTCCAGCATCCCTGATTCTTGTTATTCATATCATATCAGAAGTTTGTTAAATTTAGGGGGTTTTTTTTCTGCCTCAGTTGGTCAAAAGGGTTTAGACCAATTTTTCTAAAATTTCAAAATGTCAAGAAAATTACTCCAACTTTACTACATTTAGAAACACATATATATTCTTGCTAGTTATTGTAGTATACCTTCTCTTCTCCAGTGTATGGAAGTAAATGCTTGTGTGTAATACTGCGTGAAGAACCAACACACACGCACACACGTACCCCACCCAAACCAGTGATTTTCCCCAAGATATAAAAATGCACCCCAAAACACATCAATAAAAAGACCATTCTTAAAGTAACAAAAACTTAGAGATAGGAAAATGACACATTCTCAGCAGCAAGCACTGGTGACAATCTCAATCATAATGATTAAAATGTTCGATGTGAGAGAAGTGACCTCTTCCACTAGTCTCCAGAGAAAGATGATTCTCTCTAGTTAAATGAATCAAGCAAATTTGAACTTGAAAAAGAATGCATAGTGGTCTGTGGTATTCAAAGATAAATGATTTTCAAACTACAGAGACAGTACATGATCAACTCTACCCTCTAAGCAGGAGAAGCAAAATGATAAGAGTGTAGCTGAGTTACTAAATGAAAGTAAGCCACACCAGTTACACACTATGTTCCACAGTCTGTTAAAAAGGATAGGTGGCTACTGAGCTGCTTTGTGAAAGCATGGCTCCAGGGTTTTGTTTTGCCCACATACTTACTGATCTTAGCAACACAAGATCTCATTGCACTGTTGGTGCCAGAACTGCAGCTCCCAAGCACACTGTGCCCAGAAATGCAAAGCAGTCACTCAACCTATCCCCAGCCTTTTAACAGTTCTCAAGTGGGACACTCCAGGCTGCATTTGAAAATGTTCTTTGGGTTATGCTTTTCAATACTTTTGCAGCAAAACTGAGACTGAGTTTGAACAGGTGGTACCAAGTGGCCCACTCCTAAGATGCGTGCAAAGGGACACTTTCAGCATTCTTCAAGTATGTGCGTAGGGACACAACCAAAACAGACGAAGTGCCAAGAATGCAGCTGGTTTTGCCCCTCCTACTCCAGGACTTTTGCACCACACTCTTACAGCTTTGTTGTCACAGAATTCAGCTAGGCATGCAGTTTTTCTTCTGTTGACACAAATGGGCACAATGTGATCTGCATATACAAGAGACATAGCAAGATGCTTATGCTCTTGGAAAGAAATAGACATGTAAAATTTTCTACTATAAATGATTTCTAACTCAAAAAAGGTTGAATAATAACCCTATATTTGAGAATTTGAATGACAGCCTAAGAACCTTATAGTTAGCAGATATGTGAGAAGCTTTAAAATACTGGTAAAAAGAAAATTTGAAAGGGCAAAATTTAAAAGCAAGTATATAATCCAAATAGTTTCAACTAGATATTGGCAATAAACCCCTGAAATTTAAAAAGAAGAAAGGGTCTTCTTGAGCAAAAAGCGCTCCCCTTGCTGTATAGCTTCACTGGTTCATTGTGAGGTAACAATTTAGTAATGAAGAGCACAAGTTCAGACCTGAGAAGCAGTGATATCTGATATGCTGATACCTAAGCATGGCTACCAGGAGCTGTGCACGCAGCTATTTGACATGAGCAAGAGGCCATCAGACAGGCTATTACCAAACACTGCAGTGCTTCCTGGAGATAAAAAATGTGACACTTAAAATTTCAGACTTCTTGCTTCTTGCCTACTGATTTCCTCCCCATTAATTAAAATTAATGTTTAAACACTATATAAGGGTTTTAGTATTTTCCAGCTTTTATCCCAAGAACTTTAAACTTAAAAATCAAGGAAACCAGTGTTTGAGAATGTGGCAGTACTAATTGTTACTATTATATCTTGTTCTTGTATTTGCCTTATCTAAAGTAATAGGTGTGCATTCAGCCAGTTAAATTCAATAATATAATTTCTTCTTGAACAACAATTTTGCTTTTAAGGAGAACATATTGTTAATAGCCTTCACCAATACTATTTTGTGAGTGTTGTTAGGTTTATTTGGCTAGTGACAATGTGTATTTTTGGCAATCAGGAGCATCTTTAAAACTATATTATCATTACAACACATCTATGTTCCTACTTTAATTTCATTCTGCCATAAGAGCAAATTGACAATGCATTAATTTAAGTATCCAATTTAAACCAGCTGAAAATGAATGTATTCAAACTAGTAAAAACAAAGACAACAGCAGGCTAAAAGATTATGGAAATCAAAATACTATAAAGCAATCTGAACAATTTTGGTGGTACTGCAGCTCTTTCTAAATATTCTGATTGCAAGACTTGATTTATTTTGTTACTATTAAAGTAGATATTTCCTGCTTTGCTGATCACTAAAAAGCTATGTAAATTTTTAAGGACTCAGTTTAGAAGCACATGTTTTCATCTTTTCACTTTTGAATGAATAATGTATGTGATTCCAATAGCACTGGAAAAAAATAATAAAACTAAAGATGCAAGAGAATTTGAAAATGCCAAGTTTTAATCCTAATTGTGCACATATTTTTCCTGAAAATAATTACCTAATAAAAATGTTTCACCTTAATTTTAGGAACACTCAAGGCAGAACTACTAGAAAGTGTTGTTCATCAAAATTATGTTTCTATATTAAAAAAAATTAACTTTTTTTTTTTTGCATTCTCTTCAACTGCTTGACATGGGAGAAAAAATTAATGTAAAAATTTCAGTATATTGTTGTTGCTCTATTTAGAAAATAGATTTTGAAGAATTTAAAATGGAATTTAAAAAAAAAAAAGCCTATGACAAAGTCTGCGGAAGTTCTCCTGATCTCTTCAGATTTTCAAATTAAGGAAGAAAACAGAACTTCCTAAGAATGAAATAATAACTCTCGTTAAAATTAAACTCTTTAGCTCTTTAGGCAGTAAGTCTACCATCAATTTTCATTGAAAAGAATCATAGAATTGTTAAGGTTGAAGAAGATCTTTAAGGTCATCAAGCCCAACCATCAACCCTGCACTACCACCATGTTCGCCATTAAACCATGTCCTCAAATGCCCTATCCACACTTTTTTGAACACTTCCAGGGACCTTGACTCCACCTCTTCCCTGGGGAGCCTGTTTCAGTGCTTGAGAACCCTTCTGGTGAAGAAATTTTTCTTAATATCCAATGTAATCTCTAATCTAAACCTCTCCATGTGCAACTTGAGGCCATTTGCTCCTCTCCTGTCACCATCTCTGGAGGTGTTTGGTTAACTGTTGGGCTCAAAGACCTTTAGGGTCTTTTCTAATCAAAATGATTTTCTGGTTCTATGTGCAAAGAAAGGTATATTAGCCTGCCTTTTCCTCCTTTCATAAGACCTTCTGGAGCAAGGATTGCCAAACAATCCTTTTTTTCAGTTACTAATAATATCCTCTCTGCTAAACAGCCATTTATCTATCACTATCTAGCCACTACCATCTACAAAACCCCCCCCAACAACCCAGCTCCCACATTACCTGTCTCAAAGTGCTGAACTAAGTGAAATAAGGTGCAGTTTCATAAGGGGCTTATGGCCCAAAACCTCTGATTCTCAAATAGTGGGTTTTTTAGGTGGGTTCCTCTTGATGAAAGCAAGTATAAGTAGTAATGTTAAAAAAACCTGCCCTAACATTTACTTTCAATGTAATGGGAACAAATGGATCAATGAGCACATTCATAAGCAGTACCACGTTCCTCAGGTTGCAGTCCAAAAACTTGAGGAAGACCATGCTCTAACACTGGCTTTTCATGACATTCTTCTAATTTCTCCAACAGGTTTTTCCTGAAACACACTGCAGCTCATCACTTCACCATCCATGTTCCTTGTTTTTTTTCTTTTAGACGGCTGAAATGGATGAAGAGACAACCAGAACTGAAATTATCTACATATAAGTTCATCCTAACATGTGGTCAAGATGGAAAACCACATTTTGGAGTTAGGTAGCACTCTAGGGCCAGATGTTTTCCATGTAGCCAGAGAAAGCCTAAAAGAAGGCGATATTCAAGAGATAGGAAAGTCAGATTTTCTTTATATGAAATTATAAAAACTTTTCATCTGCATTCCATAATCACTTGTCTAATTCTGCTCTCTGAATTTTGACTTGTTAGTTCAGAAGACAAAGTCATAAAGAGATGCTTAAAAAGAAGGAAAGAACTGACGAAGAACTGACTTCTTATCTCCTACAAAGGGACAACCCAAAGGCAGTAATATCATAACAAGAAGCAATCTCTGCTTATTTGTCTTGGGAGTATGTTTTGATTTCATAGGTTTGTATGGTTTCATCCAAAGAGTATTAATAAAGTTATTTATCAGGCTATAAGATTATTACAGAAGGGCCAGGTGGAGAATATTTCGCAAAGACGGAAACTCAAATAAAACAAGTGCACAGATAGATAGAGTGGAAGATCAGACTAGGAAAGAGCTGTAGTCACCTGGAGACTTGATAAATATAGATGAATTCAGGAAGTTTGATAAGCACTGTATGGCAAATCAAGTGACAACCCTTACAGAAAATTCAGAAAATGCCAAAGATGCAGGGCGGGGGATAGGAGTAGGGAAGTGGATGAGAAATATCTGGAGCTCTCCACTGGCACAAAAAAAGTAAGCAGATGTGGAGAACATACAATCAAGGGCAGGAAAACAGCCACAAGCCTGCTGCCTAATTTATTTATGCCAGAGTCCTGAAAACCCAGGGTTTCAGAGACTACTGCTAATGAGGCAAGAGCTGAGTCTCTGCAGCTGTCACTATGGCAGGCAAGGGAGAGAGGCACGATGATATTCCAGTACTGTTATTTTAGCTTATTATCCTAGTTAACCTCTCTCTCATGGCTAGGATAAAAATATTCTTTCCCTCTGCATTTCTTAGGACATTTAGAGCCGTCTGTGATGATCTTTTACCCTCAAAACATGGTGAAAAATTGATGTTTGCCCTACGTTAGTACATTTATGGTAGTAACATTTCAAGGGGAAAAAAACCCTAAACAAAACTAACAATTAATTCTAATTTCTATTAAAATGCAGTTTAAAAGGATTTGCATAAATTTTTGAATATCAGCCCCTTTCTTTTGTGCTCATCCTTCTTTTCCGTTTTTATGGAAGCTTGTCAAAACACAAAGTCCTTCACTGGGAGTAGTATGACTTGAAGATGAAGGGTTCTTTCTCTTTGAGTGTTATTGGTGATTTTTAAAATGATCTATTGTTAATGCTTCTTTCTCTATTGCTCCTCAAAGTCAGTTACCAGTAAACACTGCAATAGCTTGTATGAGTTTTAGAGTAAAACTTTGTAATTGGAAAAAAACCTAAAATAATACTAAAATAGTCACATATTGATGACATCACAGATTAAATTTTGTTATTTCAGAGTAGATGGCTTAGAATTAACTCAAGACCATCCAGGTCCAGACAGAGATCAGCAATTTCTGAGACATGTACTGTTAAATTAATACAAAACCTCTGGCTTCCCTCTAAAATGATAACCACATGTTTTGTGGGTTTAAAGGTTACAGAGGATTAATTTATTTAACACATGTGTAGCAACAAAATAGTATTTAGCAACATGCAATTCATGAGAATAAACAGATTGTCTCACAAAAGCAACGCAGAACTAACTCAAATTTGAGTAACTACACAGATAAATCTATAAAATCAGGTTTGTAACCATTGAAGATTTTTTAATATTATCATATTTTTTCAAAGGCAGATGAGTGCTGAGAAGAGATTAAAACATTATTTAAGAAGCTACCACAGTGTAAATAGATGTCAACAGCAGAGTCACAATGAACAGAGTTGAAAGACTGATACCAGGAGTGAGTTATAGAAGATACTTTTTGTGCAGTTTCGTGTATATACAGCATCTAATTCATGTTATTTATTCATTGGATCATAGCAGGGTTTGTGTTAAACTTGGGACAAAATTTGGAAAAAAAATATTCAAACCTACAGTTGCACTAAGTCGTGTAATTTCTCAGTTTTCTTCAATTGATATAATTGTTCACTCATACTCACATGAACCAAGTCTCTATTAAAAGACAATAAATAGAAAAGATTTTCAGAAATGGGAAATTTAAAAAGTGAAATAATATAGCCTGCTTAGTGGAAAGAACATTTTTTGAAAGATACGATTAGTTAGATTGTAAGAGCGATCTGGGAGAGTACTATGTGTGATTACCAGGAATAAAACTGATATTAAAGACAGAAAAAATACTATATTTGAAGAAAACTACTTGTCAGTGATAGATTTAAATTTATTTAACAAATTTGCAAGGGAAATGTTCAAACTCTGTCACTTGAGACATTTATAATGAGAAGAGGTAGGACGAGATATAACGTAGGCAACAATCCCCTGTTTGTCCTGAGGGTTTGAAGTACTCGAACTGATATATCTTCTCCATTTCTAATTCTTTTGGTCTACGGTCATGGGAGAAGTAAAAGGTGAATGAGACTCAGAAGACTGATATTTCTGATTTGAGTGAAAAATAAAGCTCTGGTTACAAAATACTTTTATATGCATACGCAAATACACATATACATATTCATGTTAAATTACATGTATACACATTCCCACATACAATTAATTCATTTCTTTTCGCTGGGATATTAAATATATCTTCAAAACATTCATAAACAGGAACCTGTATTGTAGCCAAAAAAAAGTCAGCACATATAGAGAGATTAGAAAATGAGTCAAAAGTCATTAAAAGTTCTCAGTTCTTCTGGAGAAATTGATAAACACTTTTTACTTGCTGTAGTCTCTCAGAGGAAAGTATCACATAGAAATTACTAGATGAGCCAAGATAGAAGCTCCAGACTTAGTGCATGCATGAAAGATACAATATTAAGCACAATATCCTAGTTAGTTCATGTCCACCTTGTTACTTAAAAAAGGATACAGTCACATGCATGAATGTACCTGATCCAAGGCTTGTATTAGTTGTCTAATGATGTTTTAAAATGTGTTATAATTTTAAGCTTTCCCTATAATACTTATTCATATGTCCTAACTAGACACATTTTTGACTTGCAACTTACTGACATACAGAATGGAAAATGTAGCCACAATTGTGAAAAATAAAAATGTGCCTTTCATTTAATATTTAGATAATAAAATGAAAATTGTATTTACATAAATATATTACTGTACTGATAGCCACTTTAAGAGGACATTACCAAAGATGTTGGACTTTGCTAAAAGCAAGAATTAGGAGATAAATTTCTTTATGTTGTAGGAATATTATGTATGGAGTACAGTGTTGTTTCTACGAAATGGCAGTGATATTAGAAAAAAAATACAGGCCTATTACTTACACATGATTATTTGAGCGTGACATCACTGACAAACCACTTTTGTGTCAATTTTTTTAGAAATAAGGAAATAGACAATCTTCAGTTAGTCCCTTAAACATACATTTGATTTTATTTTGTTTTTACTTACATATTTTATGAGACATTTCATTTATTTTTACTGTCCACTGAGATCAATATATCCTAAATTCAATTTTAAAAGCACTAAGATCCAGCTAGCTCTAATGAAGTGATAATTTCCCTGTATTCAGCCCTGTTGTGGCTGAATCTCGAATCCTGTGTTCAGTTTTGTGTATCTCTCTTCAAGAAAGACTTTGAGGTGCTGGAGAGTCTCCAGAGAAGGGCAACGGAGCTGGGGAAGGGTCTGGACCACAAGTCCTGTGAGGAGCAGCTGAAGGAGCTGGGGGCGTTTATTCTGGAGAAAAGGAGGCTCGGGGGGACCTTATCGCTCTCTACAATGGCCTGAAAGGTGTAGCCACGTGTAGCCAGGTGGGGTAGGTCTCTTCTCCCAGGGCACAAGTGACAAGACAAGAGGAAACAGCCTCAGGTTGGGCTGGAGGGGGTTTAGGCTGGATATTAACAATAACTTCTTCACTGAAAGGGTTGTCAAGCACTGGAATAGGCTGCCCAGGGAGGTGGTGGAGTCACTATCCTTGAAGGTGTTTAAGAAACTAAATGATGTGGCACTTTATTACTGTGGTTTAGTTGATACGGTGGTGTTCATTCAAAGGCTGGACGTGACGATCTCAGAGGTCTTTTCTAACCTTAATGCTTCTATGATGAAACTACTCTAGGATTCTATCTCTGTATGTGACCAGACCTTAGAGCTTTTACTCACCAGTCCAAAAGTAACTCTACACATTTTTCAGGCTAGATATACCCTGCAGGTATCCCTGCCAGGAGTGGATCCACATGGGAATACTTCCTACAACCTCAGGAAGGAATACTTCCTACAACCAGTTTGCCCCACTGGCCCAGTCTGCAGCAGCCTTTAATAATCTTATGCAGACCAGTGTGTACCAAAGCCAATCTTAATCATCACAGCTCCCTGTCTCTGGAATGTATTAATTATGCATTTTCTTCATAATTAATAATTTTCTTTTAGGATAATTCCCACCTGGTATTCTTATATTAGGACAAATCATGTTGCCCAGCAGAGACAATTGAAAGGAAGAGAGGGTGTATGTGAGGGGAAGGACACACTTGAACACCTGACTACATTTTGCGGGACATAGATGAGACAGGAAAACTTATATTTGAAAACACAGCTGACACAATAAAGCAGGAAACCTTACAGGGTTTTTTATGATGTCTAGGTCCTTTGAGAAATTAGGAAAGAAATGGCTCATTGTAAGGTTTGTTTTTCTCACATTATCTCCTGATTTGATTCATAAATTTTATATGTATACTGGATCTCTTGAGTGCACAGATGTATATTTTTGAAAAAATAATTTCTGGTTTATGGAAGGAGACTAAAGAAAGCTTTTCCATGCAACCTGTGGAACCTGGAAATTCACATATGATTGTTGGAAACGAGAATGAAAGAGTGAATACATATAAATCTGAATATAGATATCCAATATAATTGCAACTTATAACAAGATTATAGAAAAGAAATTGCATCTTTATCTGGCAATAAGACATTCTTTAGCTATTAGAGAATATGAATAACCTTATTGCCCAGGCAAAACCCATATCTATCAGATGAGAGGTCCTAACGCCTCTGCCAAGTAGTAGAGGAAATTGAATTTTGGACACATCCCGTTTGTGGCCCATAAGTTTTACTAGGAAATTTAGAAACCGTTTTACTGTGAAACACTGGTACTACTAGGTTTTATCACTTTGGAATGAGTGAATACTAAAAGGAATTTCAGTTCTTCCTTTAGTTTAATTATCCTCATAATATCTGATGTGACCAAGGAACTTGGTTGGCACTCAGAGGATTACGTGATTAGAGAGATTAATGAAAAGGAAAATCTTCTTGATGAATACCTGATGATTCTTAATTCAACTTGTTAATTAGGTCAGTACTATTTGATTTCAGGGTACAATTTAATCTATTGCAGTTTTAGTTTCCTGTGTTTCTGAAATGCACTTCACATGCCAGAACACATTCTGCTATTAAAATTAGGCATTGAAAGAATTCCTTTCAATATCTTCATGGTAGAGTGAACATGAAGAAATTAGAGGGCACGGTAAGTAACCTCGCATTCTTTTCTTAGTGTATGTATTTTTAGATCTATTCATTGAGAGATAGAATACCTAAAAATCAACAATTGCAATGGTCTCAGGTCCCTTTCAATTATTTAAAATTAGAAACCAGGAGAAAAGTGCAATCCACTTGTCTACCTATCAAATAGCAGCACATTTTCTTGCCCTCATAGCCTCCAAACTCCTGTGTTTGATCAAAGATCACATTATTACAAAAGTCATTGAAATGTTATCTAATATACCTATGGTATTTAAGAGAGCTCTGTTGACTTATATCAACTTATGATGCACAAATTTTCTACAATTAGGTCAATCTTCTTCCTCTTCTAAACCCAAAGATTTTTAAATAAAAATCACAAATACAAATGCATGTTATTACTCAAAACAAAACTTTACGTAATGGCTGTTTATTTTATCAAATCATCTTCCTGATACAGCAAATGGTTCCCTGTAATACATTTTCAGTAACACAGTGTTCACCACTTCTTCTAAGAAGTTTTTTCACAGTTTAATATTAGGGGAAATCAGGCTGGACCCAACAGCCTGAGAAAGATGAAGAGTCCCAGCTCCATGGCCTCAGGTCCAACCAGTAGTGCAGCTGAGCATGTCTGTCCAGTTGGAGCAGCTGGGCTCAGCCAGCCTGGAGCAGAGCTGGCTTTAGGGGTGCCTAGCTGCAGCCCCAGTGCCAACGGGGGTGTCAATGAGGAGACAGTGGGCTCTACACTGCTGTGCAGGGAACCAGAGAGGCAACATGCACAAGTTGAAACAAGAGAGGTTCAGACTGGATAAAAGGCTGTGTTTTCTTGCCCCATAAGGACAGTAGGGCAGGGGTGGAAGTGGCCCAGGGGTGGAAGGCTGGGCAGTCTCCCTCTTTGGAGGTTTCCAAGTACTGATCAGATGAAACCCTGTGCAATCTGGTATGGTCACTTGTGCGACCCTGCTGTGAGCAGGAGATTGGACTTGGCTCAAGTCCCCTGAGAACTCTTCCAAGAGAAATTATCCTAAGATCCTAAAATTTTCTGTTTAGTCAGGGCCTTGGACATTTACTCTGTTTCATTGTCTCTCTCATGTCCATGCCCCCTACAATTCATCTGGGTTAATTATAATACTAAATCAAAGATAGACTATGTCTTTCTACTTAAAAAAACAAGAATCTTCTTAAAGTTTCAGAAATCTTAGGTTACTCCACCAAAGAGTATACTTGTATATAGAGTATCCACCAAAGAGGTCCATAATATACAACATTCTTTGCCCTGACATAAACTGAAGAACACAGGGCATTCTGCATTTATCTGTGGTGGGCCAGACTGATCTATTTAACCTATACCATATACACTGTCAGTAAAAGTGGAAATCCAGTAAAATGAGGATTTGTATGCACGTTCTGAAGCCGACTATCACCCTAATATCTGAAAGTTCCCCTGATTTCATTGTTTTGTTTATGTCTGACTAATAATTTTGACCCTAGTACTGAAGGGTCAAAATTCTGATTCAAGTTTCTGATAACTGACACCTTTGGGATAGTTCACAGGATAGCAGTTATGTAAAGGTGACTTTGCTAACAGGCAAAATGTCTAAAGACACAGTGCTATCTCAATTCATGAAAATACTTGCATAATACGGGATTACTTTGTCAGAGCAAGAGAAGCAGAATCAAGCTCCCTTCCAACACTGGACAAATGTGTTCCCAGTTGACACAGATGTGCCAGTGGAAGTGATTACTTCCAGTTCTTCATGATTTCGAGGAGAACAGCAAGCCTCTTTCATTTGCTTCAGGCAAAAATCAGACAGGCTTCCCTAAACAGTGCATAATGGTGGTTCCAGCTCGTCTGGCTGTTCTTGCCTGAAGCATATTACAAGGTATACTTATGAACTAAGCTCCTGACAGATCAGTGGTGGCAATAATTTCCAGCAGGGCATTGTGGGACAGCAGATAGAATAGTGATTTATTATCATGGTTTGGTCTAGAAGAAACCGTCCTTGAATTGGTTAAATTTTAAGTTAAGGAGTTAACAATTTCCTTTTCTGGAAATACAAAAAAGTTGTTTTGTGGGGATTTTTTTCTCCATAATCTTCTACAAGTTATGTGGCAGGATTTGCTTGTTCTTCCATAGTGCTCTATTATTTCAAATGCTGTAGGAAAAGATTGTCAAATTCATTTTTATTTTAAAACTTTTTCTGGAATTGTTCCACAATGTAAAAAGTGAAAAAAATCCAACCTCCAAAAAGTAACAGAAAACCCTCTTACATCTGCCTGGTTCACCTCACTTGACTCCTAAACCTCAAGTGTGTCACTATCAAGAAAAGTATTTTTTAAAGTTGTAAATTGTCTTCTGATGTTATCACTTGTCTAAATTCCCATGCTGATATAACTGTATGAAAATCAATTCATCTCTGTCATCTTGGATTTCATTGTAATTTACTTTCTAAGATTAGATATTGCTTCCAAAATGTCTAATCCTGAGATTGTTTTAATGATTCTTTGCTTATCTATTTGCAACATGGGCAAACTTTGTCCAGTGTTTTGCTATCTCTCAGATGAAAAAAAAGGTCTTCTTTTTCCCCTTTTAGAAAAGTATGTGAAGGCAAATAGCAAAAGTTTCTGACAGATGTACTCAAAAAAGCCTCAGAGAAGGAATCCTGAAGCCTGTAGGTTAGGCTGTTGTTTTGTTAAATACTCAGTATGGGTTTATTGCCAAAGGAGCTCTAGTCATTCTTCAAGGCAAAGTATCACGAAAGAATATGAGATCCTGGGGGGTGGTAAAAGACACCCAAAAGATTGGTTCAGTGAAGAGAAAAGTCCACACTGAGAGAAGGGGGGTAAATGAGCAACTAAGCACAGTGCTTATGTCTTTCTATGACTGCTGAGCTTGATTAGACCTATAAACACAAGTCTATTTTAAGTGCAGGTTAAATCACACTAGTCTGAGATGCTGGAACAGTACTCCTTGCTGCACAGCAGTGTTAAGTATCATTACTAGGGGGAAGAGTTGCATGCACAGTCAGATCTTCAGGCAGAACTGTTATACAGATTAAAATAACTATGGATCTGGTTTTAGCTATTTCAGTGAAAAATGTGACTACTTACAAATTTCTGTTGAGTGCTGCAATGGATTAGTCAGAAAAAAACCCCAAACGAAAACGGATGAGAAGCTGAAAAAGTAAAATGTTTATTTTCAACACAGTGATTATTTTCTCCTCCAATTTAAAAAAAACAAAAGCTGTACCTGTGCTGCAAATGTTCAATTGAAAAATTTTTTGTTGCACTAGAAAGAAATGTCTCTTTTTCCTGTTGCCATCACAATAAGAAAAACATTAAGTTTTGCTTGTCACAAATATTTCCTTTTCAGTATTTTTGTTAGTCAAGGAATTGGCATAGCTGTAATATGGATTCTCTGTATCCTGGTTTACTTCAACTCCTGAAATTTCTTCTGCTTCATATAATAAAGCACAGAGTAGAGCATGCAGTAAAGATGCCCTGCGTGTTTCCATCTCCCAGCTAATTGGGACTGAGTTCATCACGAGATGAAAACTTCACAATAACTGTGTCTGGGAAAGGTGACCCAGACAAAAGTAAACTTGAATCAGGCAGCTAATTATTATCCAAAATGGAAATTTAAGCTCTTTCTAAAAGGCTTTGTCAGTTGAGATAAAATATATAGCTCTGATTCAAAAGATAAGACAGCAATGCAGGGAGCTGCAGGGCCATGGAATGATATGATCTGAGGACTGACAAAGGAAAATTATTTTAGTGACAGTTGCCAGATGAAGGTGAGGGCTGCAATAACAGAAACAAAACGTTATAAAGTAAGTTGCTGCAGTAGTCAAGGTAACAAAATTTGACATGCCCAGCAATTTACCTATCACACTGAAGCATTGTATTTACCCATAGAAGAGAAAAAAAATAAAGAAAAAGAAAAGAAAAAGACGTATGGTGGGGGAGAAAATCATAACCCAATCATTCATGGTAACCTTCAACCTGTATGTGTCTGTTTAATTACTGATAAAAGCTTTAGATCTGTTACAATCCTGGTCAGTCTTATAAAAAGCTTTTTATTCAGTGCTTGGTGAACTATTTCTAAAAGCCTGAATGCTATGAGAATTAATGATTCTTGAAAGAACTGGTTTGGATCTCATTTGATAGACAGAAAATCTATTTTGACTAGGCACTTGCATCCAAGTAATCCTCTGTCACAGCTATTAAAGGATTGCCTCAAATTCTCTCCTATAAATACTCCTGTTATTCCTCAGCACTCTCCAGGCAGCTAACCAGAAGGATAGCCAGAATATCTTTCATATTTAGTCCTCTTAAAACATTTTTTTAAGAATAAAGAAAAATTCCCCCTTCTCCAATAAGAAAACTGCAACCCAAACATGAGACTTAATTCAGTTAGATAAGACAGTTATTGTACTTTCCATAACAGCAAACCTGCAGTGGATGCCTTCCTGATTAGTAGTATTTGATAACTGTGGTATACAACTTTTAAATATTCACAGAAGAATGAGCTTTGAACTAAGGCTATGGGTATCTTATGAAATTGAGGGATAGGGCAAGCCCAGAAATGCCTGATCCACTGTGGGATACTATTATCTTTTATTTCCTGAGCTCATTGCTTCCCTAAAGAAGACCCCCAAGGGTTTTGATTTCAGGACCCTCCAGTAGTTTTCTACAGAGTAATTTCAGAGTGATTTCAGCTAAGAAAAGAAGAAAAAAAAAGAAAAAAAAATGTGTATGTTATTGCTATTATAATAATTGTTTCTATGACACTGACCAGCAAAAGACACAGGCTGACAGAGAGAGTCTCAAACACCCTTTCAATTTAAAAACCAGCTTTTAAAGGCTTTTACGTTCAAGAAGCTCGATTTCTTAAGAAAAGTTTTACTTTTTTGTGAATATGCATCAACAGTAGCTACTGATATTTCATTATTTCATATTTCAATATTCTGCTACCTCAGCTTATAAAAAGCCTTTCCCATTATTAGATTTTTTCAGTGCAGTAGTTTCTTTATACACTCACCGCATATAGGTCCAATTCTCAATGCAGTTCTGTACCTCCTCCTGTACATACCTACTATGATTATGCCAAAAGAGGATTCTTCTTCTTACTACATTACTTGCTAATGCAGATATATTCTGCATTGCCATATTCCCTGTAGCATGGCTAAGGTGTAATCCCACTAAGAAATTTGTGGTTTATTATTATTTCAATTTATTTATTATTACCATTTTCCTGTAAAGACATGCAGAATTATCAGTTTTATTTTGATCATCATTCCTTTTAGTTTTTATACTTCTGTTGTAGTTTTCTCGAGAGTAGACAAAATTTGGATTGTAAATGTGATAGTAAATCCCTCTGAACAAGAATTATTTATATCGGTACATAGATTTTTGTCTCGCCAACTCACTATCCCCTTATTCTCAGCACAGATGCTTTGGCCTCCTCTTTTTTTATATATTTTTCCTCCTTTCTTTCTTTTCCATGTTTTTTCTGATACTTCCATTATTAAAACTATTACTTCTTATATCATTGTACGAAAATTATGATTTCTTTAAAATAATTTCTTTAAAATAATGAAAATATATATTCACAAGAAATTTTGTAATAAGTATGGAAAAATTCCTTGCCTGGGTAGTGTAATTGTAACCACCAAATTCAATATTCAACACAGAAATTTCACAAATGTCACAAATTTCATTAAAATATGTTTAGTGAGTGCAACGATTAACATCATTAGTCACCTAGAGAAAATGCCTACCAGTGAACAAATAGAATAAAAAAAAAATGTACTGTATTTACATAAATAATTTTATTTTGTAAAATTTTATGGGTTAGAATCTTCCGTGAAAATACAGAAATTTTATCTGCATTAATAAAGTTTCTGGAATTTTACCACACTGAGATACCCTGTGAACTGAGAGTACTTTTGACCTAAACATATGCAAGTCATTAATATATACTGTGAGATGCAAAGATATTCCAGTATCAAGAAAACCAGTTTTAATCAACACGTCCAGTGAAACAATTAAAAACTACTTTAGCACAGAAGGAACAATCATTAGAAACTTGTCTTCATCCAACATGACATATGAAGTTCTGAAGAAGAGACCAGGAATCTCTGCATGCACTGCACTGAAAATGAAGCAAGACAAAACAGAAATCCTGCAGACCTGTTCACAGATGAGGAAGCTTTGAAGCCTATCACACACCACATCCGAAGGAGAACACAAATTGTCCAGACACGTCAGAGATCTTTAAGACAGCAAAACTATTCTTGGTGCGCAGTGGGCATTACCTTAAAAAAAATCTTTAAACAACTGTAATAAGTTTCAGACAGTAAGAATATTCTCTCTATGAATAGATAGGTGATTTCTAGATCTGAAGCTTTTTATTTGAATTTTCTCAGGGAGTCAGTTTCTAGTGATTACATGAAGGACAGCAATAGCTATTCTTGAGTGATAATGAATTCAGATATAATTTCCATGTTGAAATTCTCTACTTCAAGCCAGGTAAAAAGTAATATAGATGGGCAAATACGAGGCTATTTAAAGAAATTGAATAGTTCAAAATGAAAAAAAAATCATCAATATCTGCATTAACTAAAAGCAGAGTTAGAACTAATGATCTTAATTTGGAATTAAAGGAGAATTTTATAACTTTTCCTCAAAATTTAACACTAATTTATTACTCATCAAGCACTTGTGAAATACCCCAAAGTCAGCTTCCAATTGTGATCTAATTTCCTGAGGTGCTAGGCCAAGTCCATTACGTAGTGTCATCAGTGTAGGGATGACATCTGGTATCTAGACTGTAAGTGCCTCTGCAACTATCACGGCTGTGAAATGTATGTGTGTGGAGGAGAAGGGACAAAAGCAACAGGCCAAATGACTTCCGATTTTTCATTTGCATGGTAAATCAGTTGAAGTTAATTTGATATTGTAAATGAAAATCTACTTCGTAGCAATTCTACCAGTCACTGAACATCCACTAATAGTTGATGCAGAACATTTGGGGTCCAAAACGACTTTTTGGAAAAGCTGCAAAGATCATTCCTGCATTCATGCAGAACTAATAAGAGATGGCTTCTGAGATACTTGAATAAAGTCCAACCAACCCTATTATAAATACCTGAGTTTTGATTTTTTGCTCAGTCACCTGGTTCATGTTTACCTTGAGTAATACTAGGCTTAAGAATCTATCATTTCAGCCAAGATGACAACCTCTGATATTGGGTTCTGTGAGCCCGTATAAGTTAAAGACTCCCCAGCAGTGAACAGCCTAGATGTCTGAAACTGAAACTGAAGCCTGGAAGTTTTGGAGAAAGACATTGAGAGATTGAGGGCTGTATCGCAGCTGGCTCTTAAGAATATGCATCTGAAGAGGAAGAAAATAAAATATACCAGATGGCAGTGGAGGCTCCACAGCAAGAAAGACAGAAACTGAATTTTGATGAGACTAGGGCTTATCATTATTCAGTTCTCTCTGTGACTGATATAGAAACAATGTTTGTTTTCAGACAAATTCAAGATTCACAACTCAGTTTTTATGCAATCCGTAACTCTTTATAGGAAACATTAGTTACTGCAGACCCATATTTATTTCCATGGTAGCTGATAAATATTAGGTACAGGCTCTGCAGAGTAAGACCTATGACTCTAAAAGGAACATGCAAGTATATGTAATTTTTATCTTGGTGACAGCTGCCCAAAACAGTATCAAGGATCTGAACTCAGTTTCCTTAAGTCTCATTTTTGCAGAGCATGCTGCAGTGCTGTGTTGGGTCACAAAACACACTGCAATCCTCTGCAAGACATGCCTCTAATGAAGAAGATACAGGAGGAAGGAAGCAGATTTGTGTTTCAAGTTTGTCTAAAAATCTGCAAATCTAGATATAATCACACACATTAAGCAAGTTGAGAGGAAATGAAAACAAAAGGAGCAGAGGATAAAAATTCTTGAGATTGTACCTATTTGTTAAATAGGTAAGGCGATAAAACAATTTTTCTGTTTATGTTTTAGGCTGTATGTTGTGAAAAAGTAATCTTCATGTGGTGGATTTCTATGAAGATATCACAGAAGTACTCAGGGTTCTTGTCTAAATCATTTTGGTGGTAGTTGGACACATAAGGATGAAATTTTGCCTCACTCTTACCACTAGCAAAGACCCTATTTCATTGCAAAGAAACTATATTTCATCTTGGATGCAAGATACTCCCTTAATTATCCATAATTTTACTTGGTAATTCAGCCCCATGTTTCTAAATCAATCTAACCTTTTTCAATGACCACCTTTTCAGTTACGTAAAAACATTGTCAGTTGAATAATCAGCAGTTTTGTTCTGTATTTTTGCAATGAAAGCAGACCTTCTAAAAGTAAGTGTTATGTTTTTCAGTCAGTAACAGACACAGACTTCATTTTATTGACAGTAACTGAAAAATGACAGCAACATAGATGTAATCAACAATTTTTCTTTCTCCTAATCTCCTAGAAGGTGTGCACTTATCACAGAAATGTCCAAAATGCATTTGCAAAATGTCACCAGAACTCTAAGGCAACGGGATCAATTCAAAGGTTTTCTCATTTATAATACATCAGATGTTAAATGCTTTTGGGTCAAAACATTTAAAAAACTGACAACATTCCTTGTTGTTATTATTGTTCTAATTCTTTTTTAAAGAGAGCTGGCTCAGTAAAAGATATTGTAAAAAAGCCAGATCCATATGGTTGTGTTTTTCTGAAGACAGTTTATAAAAAATGATATTCGGCCAGTGCAAGCTGCTTTATGTATTTAGAAATGTTTTAACTTTAAGAAATGTTGTATAACTCAGGGGTAGTTCTAAATGTGGCAGATAAGCAAAGAAATTCACGTTTGGATCTGCATATTTTGTGTATTTACTCCAACTTTTGAAATTACTCCAACTTTTGAAAGTGCCAGTACTAATCTTATTAACCCTTTCAGAGTGCAAAATACACGGGCTTTGAAATTTTTGCTTTTGATTCTTTGCTCCTTATTATAGTATAATATATATAAACCAATATAAATATAAATATAAATATATATAAACCTATATATATATAAACCTATCTAAATCTTCTAATCAGAAAAATGAACCAAAGTTCTTAGAAACCTCCCAAAGATCATTGAGAAAGACTTAATCTGGTTTATGAGACATTCACAGACCATCTCTGGAGTCAGAGTGCCCTTGTTAAAAATATACCACTGAGTCCAGACTGCACTCATATGGCTGCAGAACTCACGTTGACAGCAGGGGTCATGGCATCCTATTTGCAAGTCAGCTCCTCCCTGTGAGGCAGGATCCACCTCTCTATTTTTGCCAGTGGCATGTCCAGTCTCATTAGGAGGGCTTTGTAAGCATAAAGGATGGTGGGGGAGGAGTAACCAGCAGTTCCGTGAGAGAGTGACAAACAGGATCATAGAATTGTAGAGCAGCTCAGGTTGCAAGGGATAAATATCTTGAAATATCTTCTATTCCAACCCTTAATGAAAAAGGAAGTCTAGATGAGATTATCTAGCACCCTGTCCAGTTGGTTCTTGAAAATCACAAGTGATGGGGACTCTGCCACATTCCTGTGAAGGCTGTTCCAGCGAATGATGGTACTCACTGTAAAATAAATTCTTTCTTATACTAAGATGAGCAAAGGGTATGGGGGAATATGTCAGGAGGAGTTGACAAAATCAGCAAAATGGGGTTAAATTGAAGCCACCCCCAGCATTTAAAGTGCCAGCACAGAAGTGTCTACAAGGAACCATTAGGGAAAAATTTTGCCAAACCCTCTCCAGCAACTCATCATACTGGGGTGCTTCTCTAAAGGTGCTTCATCAATGCACAGGGGAGCAAACACGTTATTAACTTGTTAAGACAAGTTAAACATGAGTTAAGAGATATGCATGTATTTGCAGTACTACAACCTTAGGGTCATGGAAATTAGGTGGGATGGTTCCCATGACTCGAATCTTGCAGGAAAGAGCTACAAACTCATTAGAAAAGATAGGAAAGGAAGTTTAGGAGGAAGTGTTGCCTTTTATGTGGCAGACCAGCTGGAGTGTATGAAGCTGTGTCTGGGGTTTGATGGGGAATCAACAAACAGCTACAGATGAGGATTAAAGACAATACAGATAAAAGTAACATTATAGTAAGTGTCTGCTATAGGCCACCTAACCAGGTAGAACAAGTGGATCAGACCCTCTACAAATAGATAGCAGAAGCCTCACATTCACAGACACTCAATTTGATGGGAGATTTCAACCACCCGGATATCTGATGGAGGGACAACAGTAGCTGAGAGTGTTCCTGGATCCTTCAATAATTTCCTCCTCTAAGTGACAGAGGATCCAACAAGAAGCAGTGGTCTGCTTGACCTCATAGACACCAACATGGAAGAGGTTGTTGAGAATATGAAAGTCAAAGGCAGCCTTGGCTGCAGTAACCATGAAACAGGGGAGTTTAGAAACAGGAAGGCAGGGAGGAGGGTAAAAATCAAGCACAGAAAAGAAGCATACAGAGGGTGGGAGCAAGGACAGGTAACCTGGCTGAAATACGGAAAAATTGTCCAAGTACCCAGGGATGAAGTTAGAAAAGCTAAAGCCCAGATGGAATTGTGTTTGGGAAAACAAGAAGGGATTCTATAAGCACATAAGCAACAAAAGGAAGAGTAGATAAAATGTGGACCCATTGCTCAATGAGACGTGTGACCTGCCTAAACAGAACATGGAAAATGCTGACTTTGCATCCATTCTTATAGCAAGACCAGCCTTCGAGAATGTCATATCCCAGAGATCAGAGGGATAGGACGAAGGAAAGAAGTTCTAACCCTGGTGGAAGGAGATCAAGTTAGGGAATACTTAAGAAAACTGCACATATATAAACCCATAGGTGCTGATGGAATCATAGAATAGTTTGTGTTAGAAGGGACCTTTTAAAGAACATCTAGTTCAGCCCCCTTCCATGGGCAGGGATATTTTTCACTGTATCAGGTTGCTCAAAGACCAAACAAACCTGACCTTGAATACCTCCAAAGATGTGGCATTCCCAGTTTCTCTGGGCAACCAGATTTCCATCTTTATTTTAAGTCCCTTTTAGGTACTGGAAGGCTGCAGCAAGGTCTCCCGAAAGCCTTGTTTTCAGACTAAACAGCCCCAATATCCTCAGCCTTTTTTTCTGGGTGGCCCAGATTAGAAAAGTGTGGGGACCGCAATCTTACTGCTGTACCATGATCCCCCAGCAACTCCTTTTGCAGCCCCAGCGTTCCAGAACCTCAGTTTCTCCTAGAAGGAACTTCATTCCTGTAGTCCTTCCCTTGTGGTTCAGAGAGTTAAGAGACATGGAAGAGTAATTGCCAGTAGTAACTGAGATAGAAGCACTGTTGAGCCTTTACCACGCTGGTTGACAGTAGATATCCAGTCTTATTTTTGAGGGGGAGTGTAGTCTCAAGTGCTGAGGGAGCTGGCTGATATCACTGGAAGGTCACTCTTAGTAATCTTTGATTGCTTATGGACATTGGGAGAAGCAACCAAAAACCACAGGAAAGTGACTGTAACTCTTGTCTCCAGGGAGGGCAATACGGAGACCCAAGGAATTACAAGCTGGTCAGCCCTAACTCAATCTCCAGAAAGGTGATGAAGCATCTAAGCTGGGAAAGAATTTCCAGGCCCAGTAAGAACAAAAAAATAATCAGGAGTGGCCAGAATGGATTAAACAAGTTGAAGTCATGCTTGAGCACCTTAACAAATGTCTACACTGAAAAACTGTCTTGCTAGATGAGGGAAGAGCAGTAGATATTGTGCGTCTGGAATTCTGGATGGCCTTTGACAGTGCCTCCTATAGGACCACTACAGATAAGATGCTTTATATGGCTTACATGAGCAGACACTGAGGTAGGTTGAAACTGGCTGAATGGTCAGACCCAGAGAGTGGTGACCAGCACTGCAAAGTGTAATTGGAGGCCACTAACTAGTGGTGTAGCCCAGGGGTCTCTACTGAGCCTAGTCCCATTCAAGATCTTTAATCCCCTAGGTAATGGGGAAGTGTGTATTTGCAGCAAGACTTCAGCATGCACCAAACTGGGAAGAGTGACTTTTAGGCCAGAGTGTCATGCTGGCATCCAGAGAGATCAATTTTCTATTAATTTGAAGGTAGAATGCTATTTCATTTCAGTTTGTAGTCCTAGAAAAGTCCTTCCCTTTACCGCCTTATCTTAAAAATCCAAGGTTTGTGACTCTACCCCAGATTAGATTAGTTGAGTACCCTCAGAATGGAAACCATCAGCTTAATAGATCTGTGCTCCCCAGACTATTTTCCCTAATACATCTCAGAGCTTCCTTAATGATTACCAAAGTTTCTTCCCAGTTTTAGACCCTGTCATAGCAATCTATGAAGTTGTCTGCTGGCACAGGGAATTGTACAGATTCCAGGCTACAGATTCCAGATTAATGCAGATTCCAGGCGTTAGAAGGAACACCTGTTGTTTCAAGACTAAAAATCTGTCTTGAAACAATATAATTTCTCTGAATCATATTTCACAGAATTTACCCCATGTTTTGCTTTTATTTTTCTACGTTTTAATTCTTATTGGCAGTTCAAAAGAGAAAACAAATTTTTCAGGAGAGGACATTCTTATTTCAATCTTCTGATCTTATCTGTGAATACAACTGAAAAAAACCCAGAAAACCTGAAAATAAATTATTTCAAAGACATCCTATGAGAAGAAATCACTAAAATTCAGATTTTATAAAGAACTTTAACATGTTTTTACAATGGGAAGCTTGCAGTTGAATTATTTTTAAGGTTAAACCCTTCTGGAACCAACACTAAGCCATACCAATCCAGAAATAATCTATCTTTGTATCCTTTAGCATGTTTTTCTAAAGCAAAAAGTTTATATGATCACACTGCCTTTATCTGTCAATCCTCCTCTACTAGCACTGAAATCATCAACCAGCTTTCAAGTGCATTGAAAATAACACATGAGGTCTTACAGAGACAAAATTTCTTCAGGTTTCATGAATACCATTAATAATCCATCATCATTTCTTCCATCAGCACTATCCGACAAAAGGAGAAAAGCAATTATAACTGCTCACCTCACCTGCTCCAAGTGCGAGCAGCCACCTGGCCAATCTGAGAGAGTGAATCTACTGTGAACCTTTAAATCAGCCAGGGCACGCGCTCTCTGCGACCCAGGAAAATAAACAGGAGATTGGAGGAAGCAACAGGTGCCTTGAGTATGAAGACATAGAAGTGGGCTGAGAATAGGTGGATGGGGGTGAGCACAGAGGGGAACAGGGCTAGTTCCAGGTTGCTAGAAACAATTCTGTAGACAACTGGGTGCCATTAATTCTAATTATTTCAGGATCAGCTCGATTGCGTGGGGTTTTTAACTGTGTCTGTAATTCTTAAAAGTCATTAAATAATTGTGCACCATTTCATTGTTTTTCTCTATGCTTTTTTCAATACACTTTTATGATTTAATGAAAAGTAGACTAGTTGCAAAGAAATTTTTGTAAATTATTAAATATAAATGCGTAGGGTTTGGCAAGAGTAAAAACAGCAATTCAGAAGTCTGTTTCTCTGCTCTTGCGTAGGAGATGAAAAGGAGGGAAAGAAAAAAAAAGAAAATGCCTGATGTTTTTAAACTATGCTTAGCAGATGTATCTCTAAATCACTTAATCTTATTAAGTGCCTTGTTATCCTCATTTTTCCCCAAATAAAAATCACTGTTGTGGCACCCCTGCTGCAAACCAGCTCCGAATCAAAGACTAACTGCTGAGCTGTGAATGCTGGGCTTTCATGAACAAAGCAGGGTTCTGTTTTCTTTCCTTCTAAAAGGGACAGGGACGAATAACATTTTTTAGCTTCCTTTTACTGTTGGTTACCTCTGAGTTTACATTGTGCATGGCACACACAAGCTGAAGCTTCTAAGAGAAACCTAATAGACCTCAGCTGTGTAGTAGAAAACATTCTCATTTAATCTTGCAACATTTGAGGGGAGAAAACCTCAGTTAGTGTAAATGAGAGGGGTCCACTTGGGAAAAAAACCCTGCACTTATTGCATAGGAGGAAATTCATGGCTGGAAGTCTCTGCCCTACAGGGGATTAACTGCCTACAAAAAATTTTATGATTTCTTTCAGCAAGAGGAGAGTTAAACCAATGTTAAGTCCACCAATTTTATATATTTCTCCATTTGGCTTTTAAGATCTCATGTTACAGCTGACATTCTCAGAACAAAATCTCTGTGCAGTGACTGCTCTTTCTATCTGTCCTACAACGTTGTGTTGCTGTTTATCAGCATGCTGTATGAGGTCTTTACTGTAGTAATACCAAAGTCCTTAATGGGTGACAAGGTCTGGTGGAAGGAAGTGCATCAAATATTGCATTGGCCAGTACAGTTTTATAGCTGTTCCGTGCATCCGTGTGGTTCGTGTCCATCAAGCAAAATGGGTTGGTGCAACCACCACGCAGAGGATTACTTTTGAATCTGAATAGAGGAGTGGGTTGGTATTTCAAGATAATAATTTCAAATAAGTTGGAAAAAGAAATAATGGGGAAATGTGTGTCGGAATTAATCTGTGTGCCATTCCAAGCTACAAAATGCTGAAAGACGTAAAAGTGCTCCCTTTCTCGAGCTGGAGAACCAAAAGGAGAAATTATGAAAGGAGAATATATCTAGTGGGCAAGTAATCTGCCTCCATTTTCCTCAAAACCTTGATGTAAACATATACAGCTTTATTTTATTTCAAAATGCTGTTTGTCCAGCAACAAAACGTGGGACTTAATGAGTTATTTTGGTGTTGTGGTCAGGCCAGTCTCTTTCTCAGTGGTTTTAATGGAGGGAAGAATCAGTAGCATTTTTTTCCAACTCTACGTGCGTGTCAGTTGCCACTGTCTGTTTCTTACAGAGACGGGGCAATTCCCACCTCAAAACTTCATACTATTGCATTTAATAAGGATCAAATTTCAACAGTTTTCTTCCATGCGATATAAAGAATATCTGAGATTTTTGAGCATAGCATTATAATGTGGTCCCAGCTAAGATTATTTCTTAGTTGTATTTCCCATAAATATAAAGGTTACAGTAACCAGACTCCTTCAGCCTATCACCTGCTGTATTTCTTTAATATTTTCAGCAAATTTCTTGACCAGAAATACAGTGAGAAAAAAAAATAATTCAGTGCTCCTATCAGGTTTTTTCAAATAAATGCTAACACGTATCCATACACACCTATGGAGGCTGTGTCCTCGCAAGTATAATGTTCTGTCAAACATTTTTAATTCTTTTGATTAGTGATAACAGATTACAACCAAGTTATTAGGCGTACAGCAAATAATAATAACAACTAGAATAGCAATAGCTGGTTTTTATTTATTATTACTATTGCTATCATTAAGATATCCCAAACTGTAAAGATGCTTGCCTTTGGACTGTACTTATAACTTATTTCAGCTACACTGTCTCTTCATTCACTAGTATTATATCAACACAAGTAAAAGGAAGAATAAGATTCAGTAGTACATACTGAGCATGGCATATATCAGAAATTTACAGGATCAAAATCTGGGCTGGATCAACTACTGAGTGTCCCAGGTTATTAATATCTTAACACCTTTAGAGGCCTTTGATCCTAGCTGTTAGATCCTTGTGAACTCGTATGCATGAGTGGTTTCAGTCCTCTGGGTCTTATGCATGCATTTGAAAACCTTGGCTTCAAAGAACTTACTAAGAATCCGTTGTGAGAAGAGGTGCCACATCTGGCAATACACCACAGACAGTAGCACGTATTGCTGCTGGCTTGGTGTTCTTATGGGTGTACTGCTACTGTAGGAACAATCAGTTCTCACTGTTACCTGTGGTTTGCTTGAAATTCAAGCACCTTAGGGTTTGGTTTGATTTAGATTAAACTTTCCAAGGAACAAAGTACATATCTAAATTGCTAAATGCATCTATGACACCCAGTGGTCTTTGGTCCTCAGTGAACACAAGCAGAGGCACACACAAACACCCCACAGAGCCAGATGCCTTTGTGGCAGATGAGCTACAGCCATGTAACACCTGGCCCCAGACCTGTGTCATGTGCAGTGCCCCCCCCCAAATTTTTTACCCTGAATGTGTCTCTGATATTATGAGAAATCTGTGTTTAGTCCCAGGGGGAGAGACTTTTATAGCATGAAAATCAGGATGTCTATTGCTTGCCCCAAGGCAAGGCACATGAAGCTGTGATAATTGTGAAGAATCGGTGCCCACCAGGTAATGCTGGAGAATGTTACAAAGCAGAAAAAAACTAATCGACTGCAGCCTTCATCCACTCTCTTAACTGAAAACAATTTCTATAGAAAACTCACTCTTTAAGAACAGATGGATTTTGCGTCATGGGGAACTGATGGATCGTACTCCAAAGGAGAGCTCAGTAACAAATTAACATTTATGCAGTGTTGAAAACCAAGGGATCAGGGCTTGGATTTTAACTCAGAAGCTAGACTATTTGACAAGACTGACAGATCTCAACAAGCTAGAACACTGATTTTCAGCCAGGTTTATTTGTGAGACCAACATGTGCTCTTGACTGGATTTTGGATTTTCACTCCAAAATGCACTAAATTCGTACAAAGAGAGATTGAAAAGTATTCTACTTTGGCCATTGCAAATACTTTGTCTGCTCATGAAACATCTCTAGGAGGGTTTTTAAGCTTCCTACGATTTTTTCTTTTATCACTTTTTTTTCTTTATAAATACCTCTAATACCTGTTGATAAGAAGCATTGCATATATGTTAGATATTATATTAACATTTCACATGAAAGATGTCTGTAGAATTTCTCTCTTCAGAAAAATATGCTTTTGGTGGGGTTTGTTTGTTTGTTTATTGTTTTTGTGGTTTTGTTTCTTTGTTTTGTTGCTGGGTTTTTGTACCTTTAATCGAGACATGAAATCACATAGGGCAGAATATTGGAGGGATGTGAGGGCAAGCCAATGTGAATATACTTACCAGACAAATATCTTTCAGCAAATCTTTAATCAGCTTGACAATGTTAACAATTAGTGAAGAACATTGATTAGGTAAATCAATACAATTCTTGTTCAACAATCCAAATTTCTTCTCTGGTTATGCCCAGGTGCTGCTGGTATTAACACACTATTGATACTTGGTTTTCTTATAGAATTTGCATTTTCTACATTAAATGAAGGTAAAATATGTGTTAGCATTTCCAGTGACATACAGTCATATTTTTTGTTTCTCAGATATAAAAAAATGCTAGTCTCAGTCTTTCTCTTAACCACCTTTTACATAATTTGCTTAATTACACAGATTAATATGTTTATTAGATGCTTGAATAAGGTTGTCAAGTTCCTAGAGTGTATGTTTTATTCCTGTTCTGTTGAAGTTTAGGGACACAAATACAAACAACAACTTTTACACCACATAAACAACGGCAGGTGTTAATCTATATGTGTGTGGAAATTATTAGATAACCACTAAATAAGTAATATTATTATCAGCTTCGTGTTATAAGATTTCAGATGTTTCCCATAGAAAGTACAAATGTATTTTTAAATATTATCCTAGGGTCTTCCTGCCGGCTTTATGACTTTTCTGCAGGGTCTTCTCTTTTTCTATTCCTTTTCCCCCCACCAAATAGAGGATTTTATTTTTGAGGATTTTTTCCATTCATACACTAATGAGAAAACACATTTTCAAACCAAAGCTAATTTTATTTTCAGATGTCTGGTTTTATGGTTTGCAACAGCGTTTTTTTAATGTATTTTCTGTCCTCAGCATTATTTGAAGCTTAAATATCAGATGGGACTTTCATCAATGTACCGTTTTATTACACATCCTAGACTGTCAAAGAAAGTAAGTTTTGTCTTTCACTTCAGAGAGGCCAAAGCTCCATGTAAATTTATTAATGAAAATGTTAAAATAGTCCTCATCAAACAAGTACCACTCCTCATCAAAACTTGAAACATTGTTATTCATCATTGTTATGTTTTACAGCGCTGCAGTTAGACTCTGTCAGTATAAAAGAGTAATTTTCCATTTGATTTTAATTAATCTTGAGAGTACGACCATTTTCTAGCTTTGTAATAGCATCAAAAAGCAATCAGACTTGTCTGGCAAGATTTAGTGCTTGAAAACCTATAGAGAAGGACCTTGAATATCCTCAGTCCTCCAGGTTACAGGGACAGGCACATTCCCCTTATTCACAGTCAACAAACAAGACTGTTTCACCTGGTATGTTATGTGCCTTTTCTGAAGGAGTAAAAGGTTTTCTGTGCTGTGTGAGCTCAGGAGGGAAGTGTTGAACAGAAGTCTTCAGAAGGCTTTCAGCAGAGTAGCACGCCCTCTCTTTGTCCCTCGAAAGAGGGGCAAAGGAGATGGTAATGAAACATGTTAAACCTAAACCACACACTGCATCTCCACACAGACTCACATCTCCCTGCCATGAGATAGACTGGAAATCTGACACCGTTCAAAAATTATTAGCAAGGTTAAAATAACAATGAGTAATACAGATATTTTTAAAAAGATGTGAAGCAGACATTTTTAACTGGTGTTTTGAAAAAAAAAATTAGAAATGACATTTCTACAAGAAACTTCAGTGGTTTAGTTAAAGACAAGGTGATTAAAAGTCCTCATGGATTAATTTTCGTTTCCTATATTCAAGCAGAATATTCTAACCAACAAGATACAGACACAAGGCTTTTTTTCAACTGTGCATCCAAAGCAACTAATTCCCATTATTTCAGTCAGAGCTAAGAATCCAAAAGCCTTTGAGGATCAGTGCTGTAACACATTAAAAAGGTTTATCTCTTAAGCCAAACACAGTCATAAACAAAACTCAGTGGGAAGAAAGAAAACCAAAACCAACAAAGTTGATTAAAACCATGAATGACTGGTAAATGTTTAAAAATTATTTATCAGGGTTTTTTTACAATTATCAATTTTCCAATCACCTAAAGGACTTCTATTTAAAAATCTGGTTCAAGAGAGCCAGTGAAAGTAGCAGTTCTCCTCTCACATTTGCAATGGAAATGAATTACTTATTTTAAATAAATATTAAAAAATGGTTAAAAACCACATGAAATATAAAAGTATAGAAAATGTATCCATGAAAAATCTCTAGTTAACAGAGAACAGGAAAATGGAACACAGCTGTATGACAATATGAAGGACATTTTAAAAAAATTACCGGTTCTATAAAATTATAAACTTTTTTTCATCATGCAGACAAGAAAAGCAGTATGTTTTTTATCTGAAGACTTTATTAGCTGTGCTCCCAGAAATACCAACATACCATTGAAAGAACTAGAAATACAGCACTTATCTATGCACACACATGCTTCCAGATGACACAAAACTGGGGGAGTGGATGATACGCTGATGGTCAGGATGCCATTCAGAGAGAGCTCAGAAGGCTGGAGAAATGGGCTCACAGGAACCTCATGAAGTTCAACAATAGAAAATGCAAAGTCCTTCAGTTGGGGAGGAACAAACCCCAGCACTAATCTGTGTTGGGTACCACTCAGCTGGAAAGCAGCTTGGCAGAAAAGGACCTGGGGCTTGGGGTGGACACAAAGTTGAACATGACCCAACAACGTCTTTGCCACAAGAAAACCTATTGGTTTGCACTGACAAACTATTACCTAAAGTTTGATAGAGGCGATCCTTCCCCTCAGCCCTGGTGAGGCCACAGCTGGAGTTTTGTGTCCAGTTCTGAGCAATCCGGTTCAAGAGAGACAAAGATATTAAGTATTTTGCTGTACAATACATTTGCATTATTTGAGGTAATTTCAATGCTGGAGAAGAAAAAAGCACACTCTATACCGAAAGGCACAATATATGTACAGGAAATGCAGGAAATTTCACTTAGATGGAAGAGAAACACTTTTATGGTGAGGTTGGCCAAAGACTGGAACAGGTTGCCCAGAAAGGTTGTGGACTCTTAGTTCTTTGAGATATACAGAACCCAACAGGAAATGGTTGTATCTGAACATGCTCTAGCTGATGCTAGATCTCCTGAGGTTCCTTCCCCAGCCAGTTGTTTTTTGATTATAGTTTTTTGTGACATATTTACATGGTGACATCCATAGATTATGAAAGAAAATGGGGTACTTCTTGAACAAATAGAGCTTAGATATGAATCATAACTTTCATGTGGAAATCATGGTTTCGTTTTGTCCCTGGTATTGTGCAAATGATGCAAATGTTCATCCACGTCTAGGTTGGGTCATTGTCTAAGCAATGGCATTAAATACTGTCACAGACTGTGAAAAAATCATTAATGCCATGTGATTAATAATATCCCCTTTGAAATCTTAAAATTGTAATAACTGAGACTCCTAAACACTGACAATGGGATTCTTATGAAGACATGAAGAAGTCTGCACTTGGTCATCCTGAATTTCCTTTATAGAAAAAAAGTAAACGGGATATGAGTCCTCTGATGAATTTTACAAGTTTACTTTAAGACAGGATGAATTACTGCTTATAAATGCCTCAAGAGACTCCAGGATGCAAACAATTTGCACTTTAAAATCATCTTATTATCAACAGTACAAAGAGCCCTACTTCTCCCCCCACAAATCTGAGATTTGTAAAGAACATGAAAAATTGAGACACTGATCTCCCGAAGTGTTTATGTTTCATGACCAATAATGAATACACAGTTAGCTAAATACCTTTAAGTCACTAATCAAAATGTAATCAAGATTTTAGATAACAGAATTAAGTCAAGTTCTTTGAATTATTGGAAGAAAGCTATAAAGAACACCTTGTTCTTTTTAAGATACAAATATATATAATCTGGTAATTGTTTATTAGTGTGCTTATTTACATAAAATGTTCCAATGGTAATAATTCCTCATTTTTGTAGACAGAGATCACATCTAGGTTTTTTTCTTTTTGATCTCCCAGAGTACCCCTTCCCTTTTGCCTATAGGTAATAAGAGTTGTGTTGAAGGACACCTAGTTCTCAGAGTTTGGACTTCTGGGGCTTTTTTTGTCTTTATGGGTGACTTTTTTTCTTCTTCTTTTTCATTATATTTCTTCAGCAAAATTCATGGTATCCCTTACTATTCCAGTGATTTCTGACCTCCAGTCTTGTGTTTGTATTAGACCACCTTTCCTGAATGGTTTCTGCTACCAGAAGAGTTACACTTTCTGCTACCAGAAGGAATCCATTGAAGGATTTGGGTATTGCAACGCCTTACTCAAAGGATCCCGAACTCCTGGGCTGGAATTCTGAATTAGGCGACTGGGGGCTGTTAAGTGAAAAAAAAGAAATCATGAGAGTCAGTGCAATTAGTGGAAGGCATAGATCATCCGAGTGATAAAGAATGTTGATGACAAAAATGTGTATTAGATCCTAGCTTTCACTGAGTCTCAAAATCAAACTTCAGGCTGCAGAAAGCCATCTGCTATCTTCGATTGGAATTTGCATCTCCAAAACATGCTGTGTAATTAGATACCTGAATCTTTCTTTCAGAAGTGGAAACAAGGAGCATGCTGCTCTTTTAACACACTGGCATGGCTAGGGAAGAAAAAAAGCCCTATATTTTTAACTTAATATTATCTCCCTCACTGTAAATATGAGAGACTTCAGTTCATCTGTCTGTGAGGGCTTTAACTTAACTTTCTTTCCATCTTCCAAGTAGCCAACTGCAATTCAAAGCTCTATGCATGTGTGATAGCAGCTTAAGAATTAAAGAGAGAATGCATTTCTCTTGCTCCGACTGTAATGTTTTGTTGGAAGTGTTAAAGGTTCATAGGGTCAAAAGTAAAAAAGAACAAGCATGACTTGATAAGCATGTGTCAAAAGGAAGGAAGAGGGCAAAAAGTAGCAGAAATTTAGAACTGGATACCAACATCTCCTTGCAAAACTATTAATTTCATCTAATTTGTTAATGAAACTTTTAATCATTCCTACGGGATTGTAAGTGGACCATGAGGCTGTAGCTATGGTTAAATCTAATGAAGGATAAATATGTTCATGAGAATCAACAAAAATTATGTCTCTCCTGAAATCAAAAATAAAGAAACACTTAAAAATAATAAAAAACCCAAAACAAAACCTCATGTTACAAAGCACTTCCTCTCATTTTCAAAATAATAAATCTCTTTGCATCAAATTCAAGAAAGAGAATTTGAGAGGTTGTCTCTTCTTGAATGTTGCTAAAAACCTGCAAAATTTCGTGGAAGGTGAGGTCTTTGAAAGGTTTTGTTCTACAAGATTGCATCCTCACAGTTCTGTCACCAAATTGACCAAGTAATAACCCATTCTTAGAGTGACTGGTCTCTTTCTATGCCACGGCTGCATATGTGGTCTCTCTTGAGATTTCTCTTTCGTTTTTCGAGCTCCAAGATCTTTTGCAACCATCAAAATCACCCTCAACGGGAGCAAAAGGCCTCTCTCTCCTGAGCTTTTGGCACTACCTCAACCTGAAACCTAGAGTGCAAGAAAACAGCAATGTTGAACTAGGAGTTAGGCAGGAAAGACAGCTTAAACTATGGGCAAAAATATGACGGAAAGAAGGCAAACTGCTCTGGGCAAAAATCTTCACAAAGGCATCATGTGAAAGAAAAAGAATTCCTAAAGTGCTACTTATGTTGTCAGCTGCTGGTGCTAATGAATAGCACAGTAATAAACACAAAAGACTGATGGCCAGGAGGAGATTGTCTGCTGTGGACTCAGATCAATATGAGGCAAGTCAAATACAAGATGTATGTCCAGGAGATATGCATCTGAGCCAAATAAAATACAACCTGTGAACTCTGAAGATTCCAACATAATTTTCATCTGGATAACTGGCATCAGCACCCTGGAAACTTTACATAGTTACCTTGGAAGAATTTGGCCTTATATGAATAGAATCCACCTTTGTAAGGAAGCTTGCTTGAAGAAAAGACTTTATCCCCTTTACGAAATTAATGTGATGTTTTATGCCTTGTGACAAGTGCAAAATCACATCCACTGCATACAGGCCACTTATTTAAATCAAAGATGTTAAAGTTAGCACTGCATCATTTAATGAAAAGTGTTAAACAAAAAGGTTAACTAATCCTGAGTAGGTCATGGAGTTAATAATCTAAGAATACTCATTGAATTAGCTTTCCAAATTTATCATGTCATCCCTTGAGTAAAATTTCAAAGATAATGAGGCTGTGGGGAAGAATAACAGATGTGGAGTATTAGAAGCTAGTAAATTGCATTTCATGCATTCATAGAGTTAAAGTATAAAGGGAATATACCATCACATCCACATAGCTCCTTATTACATCAGCAGCTTGAGCTAGACTAAAAATCTTGAAATGTTTTTTAAAAAAATCTTGGTTTCTACCTTACAGGATGCATGCGCCCTTGAAGCAACTTAGATTATAAACAAGCTCACAAACTGGTCAACATCAAGTAGAGACCTAATTTTCATTTTCCTCTCCTTAGAAATAGAATCTTTCTCATAAAAAGTAAACCTACTTTCTGTGGGCCTTTTTGCAAAGTTTTGATTTCTGAGCAAATCCCTATATAGCTGCAAACTATGTACAAAAAACCTGTTTCTGAATTCCATCCCACTCTGTATTTCTTCTGCATATGTTCCTACAGATAGTCATGGATGAAAAGCATCTGGAACTCAAAACTTTCAACCAAGGGAGGCCCTTCTACAGTTTTGGTAACTGGCAAAACTTTCATGACAATAAATGAAACTAGAAGATGTAGAACAGAATTAAAAATGCTGGCATTTATCATACCATGATTATAAGATTAGATCAGACTGAAAAGATTAAAACCTTGAGGGAAAGACCTGGAAGAAGGAAAATTTTGGTTAGCGTGAAAGGTCAAGGGTGCAACCCCAAATACGAGAAATATTTTGGATGTCATTGTGGGTTGCCATGTAAGTCTGAACTCAGCATTAGAGATCTGGTCACAATTACAGAGCTCATTTTGCTCTTTTAATTTTAATGCCACCAAAATGGGGGGAAAATATTCATCCATTTTGGTCCCAGTGATAATCTTTGGAATGGAAGTCAAAGGATCTTTCCCATTAAGTGTTAACAGAAATTTAAGAGCCATCAGTGAAAGCATGGTAACTCACTGCATCCATTTTTAACCCACAGGACATGTAAAGTCAGTCACCACAGATCAACAGTTTCGGCTGTGAGGAAAGCTGAGTGAATTACCTGATATTTGCGAAAGATAGAAGCATACAAAAGGAGAATCATGGCAGCTCATTAGCCAAGCGGTGGGTTGGCTGATTTACAGTAACTTGCCTGTCTTCTTGAACCTTTAAATTAGTGTATGCTTTAAATACAGACAGATACTTTAGGACACTGAATTGTGAGGTGGGAAGATATGGAGACTAGAAGAGAAGCACATGTCAAGTATCTAGGGGCACAAAGAAATATGCAAATAGCAAAGATAGGCAGGCTCAAGAAGGCGTAGACAAATACTGGGTTCAAGAAGGCATAGACAAATACTTCAGTTTAGACTTGATGTGAAAACAGGTGTCAGAGACAGAAAAGAGGAGCAGGTAAAAACACATCCACAGTGACAAAGGGGAAAGCTAGTTACAATTGGATTGATATTAAAAAAAAGAAAAATTTTGTTTGTCTCATTTGTTAACTTTTATCATGTGAGTGGTTTTGTATCTCTATTTGAAATCAACTTTTAACCTTTATGTTTTCTTTTTTTTTTCTGAGAAGGAAGGCATCTGAAGCAAACTCGTCTGCAGTAGAAACATATTCCCTGAACTACCATGTAAAAAGCTGATTTCCCTGAGAAAACATTCCATGAATAAAACTGCAGCATGAAAAATAAAGAAATAACTCATTTATCTCATTTACAGGTTTCTTTGCTATTGGTAAATATCTTGCGGTTCTAGCAGTGTTTGCATTATGCTCATTTTTCTTATGTATCTGTCAATGAAATCAATTTTTTACATTGATTTTTCTAAAATCTAAGATTAATTAAATACACTTCAAGTCTTATCTGAGTAGAACATTTCTTGTAACCTTAAAATCTTTAATTGAAGTTCCTAACTGCTACTATCTACATTCTGTCTCTACTCTGCTGTTTCAACACGTATCTGATTTCTGCTTTTTTTACTACATACTAAAACCTGAAGTCTCTGTACAGCCCATTTCATTCTGAATGTTAAGAGGTGATTATCTCAGGCAGAATTATGCTTAGCAGTAAGAAAGTAGAGTCTCAGGTAAATTTGTGAACTATACTCTTTAGTAATTTTGTCCTGTTCTAACTGGAAAATGGACATAAATTTCTATCTGTTTATGCCAAATTTTGAGCTACTAGGCTAAAAAATGTTGATGCTGGAGATATTAAGAGAAGCCTGTCATAACTTCTAATTTACTCTAAAAGTGTCTGAGCTGTGTTTTTCTCTAACTTTTCAGTCATTTTATAGTTTCTAAGACTACCCTTGACACTTAAGATTCTCAAAAATTAAAAGCGGTGATAAGCCATGAGCAAAAAATGGAATGGAAACAGGCATAAGCATATGAATTAAAGTCAAATCAGCCTTCAGGAGCGTGTCTCTGCCCCTAGTATCTAGGGCATTCTCCTAAAATATTTTCCTAACCTGTTCTGAAGCCTTAAATTCTAAAGGTTACAATCACTTTTCTGGTTGTCCCATTATAACGATAAGATTTTTTACCCTGAGTGCAGTATTAATTTCTTTCAATATATGATTTCACATTGTACTCACACCAAAAAGAATAGAATGAAAAATAACTCCTTTCATGTTTTCTGTGGATTTGAAAATTGCAACTATATCTCTCTTCACTGTCTTCTGCCTAGATTAAATGCCATTTATTTTTCAACCTTACTATATCTTTTGAACCTCTTAATATTCTTGCCAAGCTCTGGATTTTTTCTAACTTGTCCATATCTGTCTTGGCATCCTAACGAAATAACTCATTTTATGGTGGATTTGCATGGTATTTGGCAAACATCTGGGAAAATAGTACCTTGCTATTCTTTCATTGAAATAATTGTAGTAGAATTTACCACGCATTCTAGGAGAAAGATCAAATGCTAGCTAGTCAAACAGGCTTTACAGACCGGAATACATACTATCAATAGAAATAGTTATTGGAAATCTATAAAGAACACCAGAAAATTGACACAGACAACCAAAATCTGTATCATAATGCAACACAAAGTCCTGTATCAGTGGCACAAAGTCCCGATGAAGACTGGTCACTAGCAGTGTACCCTACAGGTTAATGCTGCAGCCAGTACTGTTTAACATCTTCCTTAATGACCTGTACAGCAGGATGGAGTGCACCCTAGGCAAGTTCATGGATGGTGCAAAACCAAGAGCCCTAATTTACAGACTAGATGAATTGAGATGGAGATATGATCAGAGAGTAATCTCTGAGGGGCAATGATAGTTCCAGCCTGAGGGGAAGAATAAATCACAGACTGGTTTGGAAGGGACCTTTAAAGACCATTTAGTGCAATCTCCAAGCAACTGAACAGGCTGGGCTTCACCAGCTGGAAAACTGACAGAGAGGGACAAGGTGGACAACAAGCTGAGCAGCTGCCAGTGATGAGTTTTGTGGTGAAGAATGCCAACAGCTCTCTGGGCTGCTCAGGCAGAGTTGTTACCAGTTCAAGTAAGGGGACTCTCCCTCTCTTTTGAGTCCTGATGAGACGCATCTGGACAGCTATGTCCAGTGATGGACTGTCCAGTATAAGACAGGCATGGACCTATTGGAGCAAGTCTAGCACATGATTACTAAGGGCTTGGAACACTTTAATCTGATGACAGATAAGAGACATCAGAGAGTTGAGAATGTTCAGCGCTGAGAAGAGATGGCTCAGGGATCTCATCCATGTGTTGAAGAATCTGATGGGACAGTGTGGAAGACAGACTCAGCAGCACCCATTCACAGCACAATAGGAAGCAGGAGAACCTTAAAAAACAAGAAATCCCATCTGAACACTTTTTTTTCATATGAGGGTGGTTGAACACTGACACAATTGCCCAGGAAGACTGTGAAGTCTTTAACAATGAAATATTTAAAACTTGAATGGTCCTGGTTAACCTGCTGTGGGTGACTCTGGTATAAAAAATTTCAAGAAATACCTTGTAGCATAATGATTCTGTGATTCTGTGAAATAGGATTCAAAAGAATGAGCATACTCTTCTCAGAGAAGTCGGATAAAGTGAAAGAAGCCTGATGAAGGAAACAAGAGAAGCATTAAAAAAAAGTGGCAGTGGAGAAGGGTGTAAAGGGTAAATGAACCCAAGAACAAGACTGCTGCCCAGCAGAAGCTCCTTGGAGATTTAGATTTGTCTTGAGACAATTTATTTTTAGATCATCTACTCCTACAATCTGAAATGCCCCTAAGTAGCAACTATCACCAACGACAATATTGCAAATAACAGTAACATGGGAGATAAATATAAACTTGATAATTTTTACTGCTTACAGCACTTTGTCCTTTTCACCTCCCCGACTATATCAATAAGATAAGATTAAATGCCTCTAAATATTTTTTCAAGTCTTATCAATATTTTTAAACCAGAATTATTTCTTTCTATTCAAGGTTCAAAGTTAGGCTGGTAGGACACACATATATTCATTTTTTTTTAAAGAAAATAAGAAAAAATAATACAAGTTAAACACATAATAAAACCTGTAATTTGATTAAGAAGACACAATTCCAGAAGTAAATCATATCAAGCGCCATGTTGCCAACTGTCCTCACTTTATTCTCCACATCAAATGGAGCGTAATTGGAGAAGAACAAATCTTTGGACTGCCACAATTGCATCAAAACCTGATGAGTTTCTATGAATTAAATGTTCCACAGCAGATTAGAAATGGATAATATGCACCTCAAATCTAAATGGTGAAAGAAAAAAAAAAAGAAAGAGAGAAAAAAGAAAAAAAATACTGGAGAGAGCATCCACACTCATGAAATCTCTTTGAAACGGAACAAAAGGTTTAAGCGAACAGCCTGCATTTCTGATGAAAAAATGCAGGCATACTAATCCTTTTCTGACAGTGATAAAGCCACAGCTGATGTGGCCTAAAATACAATGAACCGTATTTTCACTTTGCTTTGTTCACTCCCTATATTGTTCAGTTTCTTGCCTTTAAGTAAAACCCTGCAGTACCTTCTTTGAAATGGTGAAGTTGAAGAATGCTCTTCTGTCAGACCCACATTTACTTAAAAAATAAAAACTAAGGAATTCGTATTGGTGGATGGATTTATTCTTCATAACGTGGCATAATTTTCCCCCCTTGTTTTTAAATTAAACTCCTTAGACTGCCATTTTTATAGCGCACATTGTTTGGCCTCTAGGAACCTAGAAAGTCAAAACAATGAAATCCAATGTACAGCTCCAAATAATCAAAGTGAGCTGCTGCAAATGCCATGTGCACTGATAGATATATTTGAGTAAATCTTGGCCAGGCAGTTTAAAACATTGATTTCCTTAGCTGTCCTCCTTTTACCTCTACCAAATACAGACACTGTCCTGAAGTGGAACCACAACAGGAGGAATGTGTCTGCTCTAATTAGTGATTAAATGTATTGCCTTCTGCTACCACTAATATAAGGAGCTTTCTTAGCCTGCTGAAAATTTCCTAGAACAAATCTGTTAGACTATCAGCCATTTAACCAAATTCATCTATTGTATCCATAGAGAAATCCAGAGCATCCTTGTACCTGCCTCACTAATCATAATGTTACCAAACCAGGCTCTGTCTTTAGCTTAGAGTCTGTCAGAGACCAGGAGAAAAGGTCTTGACTACCCAAGAATCATCTGCAGAGAATATCAGACACATGAGACTCCAACAGGTTATCTTATGTCTCTCTATTAAACACTGGGAGTGAAAGTTTAAGAAAGTGAATGTCTTACGGAAATCCATGAAGAAAATAATTGCAAATAAATATTTAATTGGAAAAAAAAAATCTGTTGAACTCCTTGTAGTGGAGGTATACATGTGTCTTGATAATAAAAGCTGCTTGCACATGTTAGTATACAAAGGATTCCCTGCAGTTTCTTTGTTGTCTCTCTAGCCATTCTGTCCAGAGATTTCAGAAACAAAAATAATGTGGCATGGTACATGGAGAACAAATTCTTGCAGCCTGCACATAAGCACAGATGGAAAAAAATATTGTCAAGCCTGGAAATTATTTTTTTTTAGTTAGTGAAGATATTTGTAGTATTTATTCAGGACAGTTAATGACTATTTTTCTTTAAGAAATAACTAGATCAATTGAAACTCTAGAAGAAGGGAAGTATACTACAGTTCACATTGTGAACACCAAAAGACATTGGAAAGGGCATTCCCTAGAGGCTACAGGACACTACAGACACAGATGAAAAGAATTGCAAAGACTACAGGCAGGAGCCTGAACTTCACGGAAGGAGACCTAGAGATGACCTGAAAATGAGACAGCAAGAGGCAGACCACCAGGGGAGCAGACAGTACTTCTTGAGGACCAAAGGTACCTGAAAAGGTGTTTCTGATACCCCGTACTTTGGGTCAATTGCAAGAAAAGGCCACAAGCAAGAATTTGCCTTCAGTGATATAGTGAGCAAAAGGCACATTTCCAGCTACTTATTTTCAAGTATTTTTGGTTTATACTCAAATAAAATCTGGTTCAGTATTGTTTTGAGGTGGGTGTATTTAATACACTTTCTGGTTTTTAGTGAATAAAAAGAAAGTCTAGAAACTTCTGTCTCAAAGCTATCCTGCTGACTCAGAGTCCTATGAAAACAAATGAGGTTTTTTCCCTCTACTCATAGCAATCTGGAAGATATTAATGATGGCATATGGTCCATTGTTCAGCACTATGACAGTTTTTTTCCAGATTATGACTTTGCATCAAAGCATGACTTACATGCTGAGTATGGTACTCGTTATTAATTCATTCATTTGTATGGGTCTGAAATTATCTAGTGCTTTTCATAGCTGTTTAGAAAATCCAGAAATATAATGGCCTTGCATAAAACCATTTGTTTCCCTTTATTCTGATTTCCAGAAGCAGAAGGTAACAATTTCAATGTCTGACTCAAAAGAACAAAATCAATTTTGAGAAAAATATTAGGCTTGTATACTTCTTTTTTTCTTTTTTTCTTCCCTGATTAGGTCTTACATGAAAGACATCATAGGGCTCACCCCAGAATAATTCTGTAAATCATCTGAATTAATTGTTATTTCTGCAACACTCATCTGCACATGAGGAGAGACTAGAGCTTATGTGTCCATCACTTTTATTTTTTCCCCAAAATTTCTTATTCCAGCAATTTTGGAATTTTTGGAAAAATAAAACCCAGCAAGATTGACAAGTGAGAAGTCTCGAAGAAATATCATAAAAAATATGTTCCCAAAATATGAAGGAAGTTTAAGAGAAATTTTATGTCAGTGTTTCTGCAATTGTGAAAACAATCATGCAGAGTAATGCACGTTTTTATTTACAGGGAATACCAGCAAATATTTTAGGATTGGCAAAATGTTGTGGTGCGCCATGGCCGCTGCCATGGCCAGCAAGAGCAAGTGGACCAGCGGGATTGATGGTTCGATGCCCACACAGCCCAAGAGCCCTAAGGATAGGGCTGTGTGGGATATGCAGATTCCCTCCTCATAACTGGCCTCCGCCATCTCCTCCCCTTCTCCTCTACATTTGGTTTCCCCTCTGGAAACTTCTGTGTTCCTCGGTTCCCCCCTTGGCCCATGTTAAGTCTCCCTGCCTACCCCGTCCCTATTGGTTAAGTGCCCTTTTCCCCTCCTTTGTACCACCCCCTTGCTGCTATATTATTGGTTGTTGTGTGATTTCCCTGCCCATTCTGTAGGCTATAAAACCCCATGTCAAAGTAGTTTCTGTGCTTTTTTGTGTCCTTTCATGGGTTTCTGTTGGACCCTTACCTTAAATAAACCTTCTCCTTTTCTACAAAGAAGCCTCTCCGCCTCATTCCTGCCTCCTCCACGCACCCTTGCCATCGGTGGGCAAGGTGGACCTGACCCGGAACTCCGCCTGCCCTCCTGCGCTGCGACAGCCTCCATCTCCCCCTCTAGTGTTGGTGGGTGCCCGGTGCTTGCGGTCACTGCTAGCCAGCAGACAGCACTGCGGCAGCAAAACATGATTATTTCATTTTACAGACGGAAAAAAATTGGTTTTCTCTCCATTTTTTGTCTAATGTCTGATAATTTCCCTCCAGAAAGCCACTGAGTGTCACACACTTATTTATGTCAGGGTTTCTTCTAGAAGACAGATATCCTAATTCCATCTGCTTCTCTGAAAAGTTGAGCGACCAAATACAAAAGTCACCAAACTTCAATATATGATTGTATATGATAATTTTTATAGTTACAATTTTGACAAGTATTTTTATTTTCATTTAGGCATTCCACAAGGATTGAAATTAATGACGTGAACATTAAAGTCTTTGAAACAAATGTGTCTGGAAACAGATGTATTACTGATGAATACAAATAAATCTATTTTTCATAGGACTTCCCATCTGGAGAAGACAATTATTGCATGTTCTGTGTTATATCAACATCTACTATAGGCAGAATTTGCAACAAGATAGAGACACTATTAGCTCGCAACATTTCTTTGAGTTTGAATGCATTATGATTTAAGAACCAGTTATGTCCCAATCTGGAAAATCGCTGCACTTGTATTACATCTGCAGAGAGTTAGATTGAAATCTATGAACACCATAAAAAACACTCTCAAAACTGAGTCTTTAATTTCTATCTGTGGACTTGTAAAATTCAAATAACAATTCAGAATATAAAGAAGCTACATTTTCTAAACACCTTGGTAGTTTATCTTGCTTATGTCACTGAGCCACAACAGACTAAGTAAAAGCATTTTACTCTAACAGGCAGAGCAGAGCAAACTGAGGTGCTGCAGAGGACTGAACAGAGAAGGCTTGCTGTTCCTTAGTTTCATGACCACTGGAAAGCAGACCAGTTATAGAGTTCTGTATTACCAGGATTGGTAAATTCCTCTTCATTATAAAATAACCTTTGGTTTGGTTTGAATTTTTTATTGATTTTTTTTCTTCAAATTTCCTGCAAAAACACAGAAGAAAGGTTTCTTATTATCTGAACTAACTTCTTGTGGAGATATTGTCACACTGATGTCAAATTATTGGAGATGGACTGTTACACACTGCTTAATCATGTTTTCTAACTCAAATCAGTGGACTGGATACTCAGGTGATTTAAATTCATGTAGTTTTAGTAAAGCTAATGGTCCAATGCCTATTTGAAACAGTTAAGAATTCTTCCTGAATTTTGTATCCTCCTTCCCTCGAAACCTACCCATAAACTTCCCCTCAGCCACCTCAGGATTTGGATCCATGTGTTTCCAAGATTTAAGGGACAGCTCTGATATAACCCCGTTGCTTGGCCTCAGTTGCTGAGAAACCCATTAGACAAAATCATGTGATAAAGTCTGTAGAAAGATATACAATGTAAAATTACAGACAAAGACATGCAGAGACAAGTATTACTAGTAGCTCTGGATTCAAGGTGGGAAACATCGACATGAAAAAAAGAAGAGAAAAAAAAAAGGAGTCTAATGAGGATTTTTAAGACCATCAGGTTAAGCTGATATTTCAGTGTTGATGGGAAATGGAAAGATGACTGAGAAATCAGTATAGAAAGTTATGGAAGTTAACTGTTCTTTCCATAAGGTGCTTGCTGGCCAGCCAAAGTATTCGAGATGGTGACCACATGGAACTTAACAGCTCATTAAATCGCAGCTACCATCTCTTTGTGTCAGGCAGTATGTAACTGCTAGGTGCATTTAAATGCAGGTTTTCCTTACACACAGCTAGAGATTTCCAAATAAAATCTCTTAAAAGAATAACAGCAAAATATTTTATCATCTTGGGAAACTATTTAATTATGGGTAATTCTAGAATCAAGCTTCTTTCCTTTATTCCTCCCTCCCTCCCTTCTTCTTTTGCTATTTCCTTCACTCTCCTTCCTTCTCTTTCCTCCTTTCCTTTCTTTCTCTTTTTTGTGAAACACCACATTATCAAGACGGTGTTAATTCTGATGTTATTTCAAGGGGTTTACATAGTAGTTATTGTATTATAAAAGACTTGTTTTGTGATTTTCCTGCATTTTATGCATCCTTGATATCTTTTACTTTGTTGTCCCAAGCAAAGGCTCTGCATCATTTACTTCCTTGTTTGGTGTTTCGGTAATTATTGTGGGATGTCTCAGTCAATAGGAAATTATTTTCTAGTCCCTTACCAATTAAGAGTTTTGTATGTGAAATACATTTAGATTTCACACCTTCAAATTCAGCATGCAGTCAGAAGCCAAGGTCACTCTGATTATTATAAAGCACATTGCTGCATTAATGGATTAACTCTCTTCTTTTGCTGTTGCCAATACTCCAAAACTGAGATAGAATAAATCTTTATTTCTAGGGGAAATAAAGAACTAACCAGAAAATTCCAAAGTCTGATACAGAAATAGAAGTGCTGTCTTAGGAAATGTCTTCTAGCCAATGCTACAACAATGAGCATATAGATACAGGGTGTCTCTGAAAGAATAGTGAGCTTTCTAATTCCTCTTAATAATTCCAAGTTAATATCTTAATTTTGCATTTAATGAAACTGAAGTCACCATAAAGAGTCCAATGAGAGGTGAGAGACAAGTGCTGTATAATTAGAAAACCTATCCTATATTTTATTCACAGATTGGAAAGTGCAGATTTTTAAAAAAATTACATTTCTTTTCAAAATATGAAGAAGTAATAGAACCTTTTATCTGTTCCACAGCCAGCAAAAAGCTACTCAATTAAAAGAGGTGAGAAGATCATGAGAGGAGGAATAAAATAGCTAACAAATGAGACTAATAAACTAATAATCTACTGACACTGCCTCTTTCTGCACATTAGCAATTTTCCCTTTTTAAAATTATTTATTTTATTTTATTTTATTTTATTTTATTTTATTTTATTTTATTTTAAGGCACAGCCTTTTCTCTCGTGACAAAGGTGGAAAATATGCAGCTGGAGGGAAACTATTTCATTTGGCTTTGGTTTACTTTTTAGGTTGTAACCTCCTAGGTTTCAGTGTCTAAGTTAAGACTTAAATCACAGAAGACACACCAGAAAACTTTACATACAGCTTCAGGACAGCTTCTATCCCAACTACTTCTTCTTGAGATCTGTTCAATTTGGAAGGTGCTTACTTTGTGGACGTTGGTTAAACTGTGCTTGGATAATGATCTAACTGGTAAACTTGGAAATGAGGAGCATTTAAACCTGTTCCGAGTCTTCTGTGGTGGTCTCACATTTTATTCAGACAGGTTCTTGTCATTTTCTCCAAAGTTTGTTCCTCTTCTCTGCCATTCCTTTGTCCTCTTCTCCATGGCAAGTAGTGCCTTTCTGATAAAGCATACAAGCCTCCAGTTTTCTCCATCAAACGGGAATCTTATCTATCAATTTCCAGGACTCATCTACTTTCCCATTTTTTTCAGCCACCCCCAAAATTTTCATTCCATCTCTTTTCTCTCCCACTGTAGATAGTTCAGTAATGTACAACTATTCCTGCAGCCTGATTCTTTGCTGCCCCTTAACTTAACCAAACAATGTCTTTCCTTCTTTCATGCTGCACAAGTTTTTGCCCAAGGTTTTCCTTAAACCATGTTTTGAGCATCTAATGGAGAAATCATATTAACTCACCCACTGTTTGTGATTACACTTACCTGGTACTTATATCTGATGATCATGTTTATCCATAAAAGGCAAAGTGTGTATGGGAGAAAGTCAATTTGACAAATTACCTCTATTCGCTTCCACTCTGTCTCCTGCTACATCCCTGTTCTATATTGATTCTCTGCTCACAGGTCAATTTCTTCACTTGCTTCTTACACTCTAGAAGTTTTATGCCACTTCTCTCTACCCAGAGGTCTCACTGCCTCACAGTCATTATTTCAAATATTAAGACATTTAAAAAAATGCAGAGAGGAAATGGATAAACAAGACACCACAAGATCTGTGAGAACAGGCTATCATAAGCAAGTAGTGAACTTTTAAATGCCATTGTGGCTGATGATTTAATTTCTTTGTTTTGGCTCATCTACTGAATACTCCCATTACTAATACTCCAGTTAAAGTATAGACAAGAACAGCAAACACTTCTGACATGAAATTGATAGGATGGTTATTCTGGGTGGAAGCAATATTATCAGCTTTTGAAAGAGATCACGAGCATGTAGATAGCCAAAAGAGTGTACTTGGATTTTTCGGAAGTTTTAACAAGACGTTTGCTCAGACCTTCACCAGAGGCTCCTAAAAAAACCATGAACGACTGAAGGAAGGTGTTTTGTAGGTCAGTGAGTGGCTAAAAATATCACAAATAAAGAATAGAAGTTTATGTCCAATTTTCACAGCGGGTGAAGACTTCTGGTAGGATATCCTAGGCTCTGGTACATAGGGCATTTAACAAATATTATAGAATCCTCAGTAAATTATCTGGAAAAGGAGGAAAATAATGATATGATACATTTAACAGATAATAAAATTTAGGTATTTTTCTACTAATCATAGGGGGAATTTTTAGGGTGAGCATTTTCCACTGTCATAAGTTGTTTTAATTTGAGAAAACTGCAAAGAGGTTTACTGAAAATGTGAACCTGGAAAGAACAGTCAGTTCTTTGGATAAACATAAACCAAATTTAACTTCTAAATCTGTGAATTTCAAAACCAAATTGTGCCTGACTTTGGTATAGTAAACTTCAAGATTAAGGATAAATAAGTTCTTCCCAAACTTCTTGCAAAAAAAGAGCACTTGAAAATGTACTGGATTTGTGTTTAGAAAAGTGTCAAAAATGGTATAATATCATTAAATTCCCCCTCTCTCCCATCCACCTTTGGTTTCAACTTTAAGACTCTCCCCATATTTTTTCTTGAAAAATACTAAATTACTATGATTTCTTACTATTCATAAATGCTGAAATGTACAACGAAACTCATAGTTAGGTTTACTTTGTTAAAAAATGTCAAAGGCAGCTCTCTGCAGAGCTGCACTTTAGTTCAATAGTTCTGCTTAGAGTTTCAATTGTTATTCTCTGAATGCCTACACGGTAACATTGTTACTGTGATTTAAGGAACTGCAGACTGGTGTTGCCACATCTCACATAGCTGCCTATCTCAGCTAGCTCAAAGGGTAATTGAGAATTTCTTACATGGCATGACACTGTGCTAAATAAAAATGTTTCTAGAGTATTGCAGTCAAACTGAAGAATTAAATAGAAAATGACTGGGTATGACTGAAAACTAAATAATGAAGATACTAGTGACCAGGTGGCAGTTAAAGCTTATTTTCTATATCATCTTCTGTTTTTTGGCTTTTTTTTTTAGTTCAATTAAGTGGTATTGATGGAAATGAGGACTTCAGTGATATAAGGACTTAGTGCTATCTCTCTGCCTCAGAGTGACATGAGTGCAGAAAACGCCGGAGTGACCCCCACCCTTTCCACTGGAGAGAAAGCTTCGTTAGGCTGACATGGGACACAGGACCAGATGGCAGGTTGAGAGCAGAAGATTACAGGTCCCTGGAATTGAATGACAGGTTTTATTCCCAGTGCCACTGTAGTTGCAGAGAGCTTTCAAAGTTCAATAAGCAGAAGTCACATAACTTGTGACCTAATCTTGCCAATTAGGAAAGAAAACCTTTAAGGGTAGTAATTCTGGCCAGAAAAATACAGACTTCCAGGGCTAATGAGGATCATATTGTATAAATTGACAGCATTGCCTTCCTTTACTTTAAAAAGAATAAACATACAGTACTTTTTGTTGCCATTATTTGTTAGGAGACATTTCAGCAATTTAATGTACAAGCCTATGATAACAGATGAAGAAAAAAGCAAACTTCTTCATTGAGCAGATAATCTTCCTGGTGTCTGTCAATGCTCTATAGCAGCAAAGTCACCTACAAAACCAATATCTGTATCACGCAAAACATTCTTTATATAATCAGTTAAAAAAAACAACAAAATCAGAAGCGACTACATTATTCATATGAAAGACAAGGAACATCAGGTGTACACTGTTTTACTGATGGATTAGTAGCATGTTAAAGGCCAGAAGGGTATCTTCATAAATGAAAATGTATATACTTAGTGACAAAAGCAATAATCAGAGTAACAATTAAAGTTTATATAATGTTAGCTGTTCACTTTGCAGATTTATAATGTGTATTTAAAAGAAGATATTTGTTAAATATGAAGGAATCTTTAACAAAAAATGAATTTCATGTATGATTAAATGAGAAATTATATGTTGTCTTCTGAATTTGTACCACTAACTTTAATGAAAAGATCTGTAGTGTAAGGCAAGATGTAATCAAATTAACATGAATATTGACTATTCCTCATAAATAAGTTGTTACCTTCCTCCAAGTTCTATGTAATTTTCAGAATCTTCCTGGTAGCCTTTTTGGCATGTCAGTATTTATCTTAATTGAATGTATACTTATCAATGCTGAATAATAATAATATCATCTTCAGTCTTCTGTCTTCAATTTTAATGATCAATAACACTTCAAATATATTGATTTTAAAATAAAGCTATAATTCAAATTGCAAGAAAAGGTGATGAAAAGAAATCAAAGTTAAGACGACTGCGACCCATCTATGAAAATGTTATTAAATTGACTCAATAAATGTATGATTACATCATTTCAATATATAAACACTATATTCGAAGGCAACAAAAAACCACCCTGGCAATCTCTAGGATGAAAATACAAAAGGAAAATCATAAGCAGGCAAGACCAGATACCAAATAAGACCTATAAGCATTAGGAGGAAAACTGACAACTGATTAACTAACAACTGATTATATTATTTTCCTAGATTATTATACAATAATTATAGGAATAAAATTATTATACTAAAGGTAGCAAACAAGAAAAAAAAAAGGAAAGGCAAGGCAAAGGCAGGGCAAAAAAATGGTTCAGAGGCTAAGATTTTTCATAGTTCACTTTAATGCAATGAAAAATTACTAAAACAAATGACTTGAATAGTTCAGGCTGTCACAAGATGGAAAAACTAGGCAGTGGCACAGATGCAGAAAACTGAGCACCAATTTGACATTGCAGAGGAATTAGTAAAGTGCCGGCAAGCCTTCCTTGGAATTTTACAGAAGAAAATGAGAAATGGCAATGTAGTATGATGGATTCATCTTAACACCACCAGAGAGGTGTAATGTACAACCCAAATTCTAGAGAGCAGAGAGTGGAAACAGGAAGTATGTAAAATTTGGAAGCCCCTACTTTTGTCTAAAATTAATGAATACAAGAATGACGGATCTATTATCCAGAACAAATAATTGTTAGTTACACAAGCAAAGCAACAATACCTAGAGCAGGTGATTCACCTTTGTTAAAGCCTGCAGAAAATTCTTAAGATTCCTTGAATATCTGAATATGTGGATTCTTTGCTCATACTAAATGGGTGAAAAAATAAAGCAATTCACCCTGTGCAACATCTGGCTCATGAAGTGCTGCAATTATTACTCCCGTGCATGTTTAAACCCTTAGCTACTCTCACAGTTTTATTCCACCTGTTCTGACAGGATTATTATTTCTCTTGTTAAATCTCACACTGAGAATTTTTATAGTTTCCTTATTATCCTTCTTTGTTTTTTTCTTCTTCTTCCTTCAAAAGAGAAATAATTAGTCTACCCTTTTCACTATACCTACTGATATTGTTGATATATCACAGGGTTTATTTTATTTCGATATTTGTAGACTTCTCCCAATTCCTTATTAGATTTTGTTTTTCTTTTCCTGGCCCTATAATCTGTCACACTAATTTATTTTCCGAAGTATTTATCTGTCTATCATACTTTTCAGTAATAAGATCCCAGAGCTCACATCTATATGAAAAACAACAGATATAATGACCTGAAATGTAGACTTAAAACATATCCTTCTCACTGAGGAATTCCTGCAGAAGAAAAGCCAGTATTTCTATGTACTTTCAGTCAGCTTGGCTTTGTATTAGACAGAAGTAAATGTTATAACTTTTTAATAATAATTTCCTGACTCCTTCAAATCAGAAAATCTATTTTTTTTGCCATTGTGTTAATTTGCACTAGATGCAATTGTTCACCATTGTGAATTTGTTTCTTTAAACATGGTAAGTTGCTGTCTAAGAGCTGTCTAAGAGATGGCTGCTGCCAATACCCTTCATGTCAGCTTGTTCTCTCTCCACCTCTCTCCAGTTCCTTCTCGAAATTGGTGAGAGATTGCTCCCAGGTATTCAAACTGAGTGTAGAAATGAAATCTGCTTGATGACTAAATCTATTTTTCATATCTCTTGTCTTATCATTATGAATTTTCTGTTACTAACAGACATTTAGTTACTAACTCCATTTCTCTGACCATCTTTATAACTCTCTGTTCAGTTCTTTCAGTAATAAGTCAAATCATGACTATATCAAGGTATTTCTCTCTCAGTTACATCACTAAGTCCTGTAGATGACAATTTTTTTTTTACTTTAGTCTTATATTGACACCATAAACAGCAGAAATTTTACTCTGTGTTCATATTAGACTTTGTGAATACAAATACAACATTGCATCAGCACAGGGATTCAAAAGGGTGCTTATAGCATAGAGGTACTAATACTATAATGAACATTCTTGCATCCTGTAGCCTGTAGTACATGCAAGCTATTCTTTAAGATCTGTCAAAATTTAAAGGTATAAATGGAGCTTATTTCACAATAACTGTATCATATAACTGACCTTTTTAACTAAAAAAGGTGATTTTCTCTCATTATACTGTCATCATAAATGGCAATATTTATGTATTAAATATTATATTTTATAAGTTGTAATAAGGTAGGACATACAACACTTTCCCTTATGTTTTATTTTCCAAATGGGATTTGTGATTTTTGCATTTTGTTGTGTTGTTTTAATTCTCCATACAAAGCAATTTTGTACAGTGTCTAAGTTAATTGTGCATTTTTACTAATTCACCACTACAATACTTCATGCTTTATTGCTTTGAGTTTGCTTCCCAAATCTTTTCAAAATTTGCATCTTGAGACATTCTACGTAGCTGAAAAATTGCATACTTGGACTAAGGTACTTCCTGACCATTCAATATCATACAATTAAGGAAAGGAAAGGGGTGGGACTGTGTGGAAAATAGAAGTCTTTGCAGCAGAGCAGCACATACTGAATTAAAGGCTACCTGATGACTGGGAGAAAGAGAGAGAGGAACGTGGTGGTGAAGGAGAACGGGAAACGCAAAAACCAGCTCAGTCTTCACAGCTCCAAGAGCTGGAGATGCAAGGATAGAGAGCAGAGTGGGGAGACTAGGATTGCCGCACTGGTTTCACAAACCCATTGCTACTTTGGCAAATAGTTTAATCAAACCAGCCTTGATTTCTTGTTTATCCAGCTCAGTTTTACTATGGAATTTTTAAATTACTATTTTAAGGTCAAAGATTTTTTGCTTTTTATTCATTATTACATTGTTTCTTATCCTGTCATAATATTCACAGAATAGCAATAACACTGCCTGGATACAGGTTTTCTGACAAGTTAAACAGAAAAATTTCTTTAACAATATTTTACAAAAGCCTTGGCTATACTTTTGGCTTTATCATACTTCTTACCACAGAAAGATTAAAGTTTCTAATTCTTAGTTAATAAATGTTAAAATAATTCCATATTTCTGGTCACTTTACCAAAAATGTGACGATTTAATCATATGACCATTCCCATTTTTCCAGAATTTATTTGCTAGTTTTAAAAATAATGTTATTTTTATATTTTTGTTACAGAATCATCAGCTGTAAGATGACGCTTGGTCACTGTTCTTCAAATTCTCTAAACTGTGAGATCCAGCATTCTACTAGCTTAACTTCCAAAGTCATGAGATCTCATAGTTTGTCTCGTGTGCTGAAATCATTACTCTCACATAGTATCCCTACTGCATTGATAAAAAAAAATAACAGGAAAGCAAATGAGAAATTAAGTCATTGCTTGTTAATTCATTGAACTATTTGATTGAATAAAAAAGTTGATTGCAGTTGAAAAGCATCAAAATTTACTCCAGTTCTTGGTGCCAATTCTCCTCATACTGTGTAAGAAAAAAATACTACTCACTAACAAATTGTCAAATAAAGAAAAATTAACTGACATAATAAGAGAGAAATTGTATTTGATGCCAAAATTGTAACTTGGCCCATGCTATGGGAAAAGATGAAGAAAGTACCTTCCCACATCTGGCATGCCAGCAGGTAGGTATAGTTTAAAAATGCTAGTAGGGAATAAACCTGCAGCAGAAAAATCAGTGGCAGAGCATACCAACAGAGTCTGCAGGTTTCAGTGTCAGTCTGGTGTATGGATGCAGGCACAGCGTTGTCAGTGCTGTGGGAGATCATGAACACAACTCATTTCTCTTCTAAAACAGAGCCAGGAGACAAAGAGGAGACTGTGAGTTCATGACTGATGCAGGATCAGACAGGGTGTGCTGGCAGGTCACCCAAAATTTGCAGGGTGGACTCTTAGACTGTAAAGCTGTACATATCATGCACAGATCTATGTGTTCTAAATAATTAAGAGCCTTATGAAACTTGTGTTCATTTCTGCTGGTGCATTGCCAATGAGTGAAAAGTCTTGGAGACAGATAGAAATTACCTTAGCTGTTTCAACATGCTATCTTCATCGCCTGTCACCTTCAAAATAGTTGGTTAGGCATGAAGAATGATTCATACAAAATAGTGGGGAAAAGAAGACTTATGCATCTTCCTCAGAAAGGAAGACTTTAGTCATGGTAATTGTTGCCATTAGAACTAATACGCCCTTACAGAAAATAAGCATTTGCCATCGTGCTTGCATTTATAAAGTTTTATCAGTATGCCTGAATTCACAAAGCTGCTTTGGAGGACAGTGCCTTTAGAAATATACTATATACAGTTCTAAAATGCCTTCATTGAATTTGCGCTTCTGCTGTTTTGATGTGTATAGCAAGAAAGGGATGGAGATAAACATATTTGACTTGTTGTCTAAACATAGCATAAAAATGGCAACTGCACAAAAAAGAGGTCTTCAACCCGATGGTAGTATAGAGTGAAAGACCCTCAGTCAACTCAGTTATGTTCAGTTTTCAAAGCAAGGACCACAAAGGGTCTGAGAACAAACTTAAGTAAAAGAGATTTTCAGCTGCTCATATTCATCATTCTTCATCATCAGTACTTCCAGACACCAGAGGAGAAGCCATACATGCCTCTCAAGAACACAGCAATAGCAACTGGAACTTTAAAAGAGCCAAAAATAATGTCAAGAAAATAAAAAACACTTCTAAAAAACATTTGAGGTACTTTATTTTAGCCAGAAAGCCAGAGCTGCATGAATGTCATGGTTTAATCCTGGTGGGCAGCTCAGCCCCACACAGCTGCTTACTCATTCCCCCACAGCTGGATGGTGAGGGACAATCAGAAGAATAAAAGTAAAAAGGACTCAGGGGCTGAGATAAGACAATTTAATAGGTAAAGTAAAAGTTGCGCACACAAGCAAAGCAAAACAAGGAATTCACTCACCGCTTCCCACGGGCAGGCATATGTTCAGCTATCTACAGGAAAACGGCTTCATTAACAGTGAAAATAAAGGACATCGCTTCAAATGTCCCAACTTCCTCTTTCTTCCCCCTGCTTTTATTGCTGAGCATTATGTCATATGGTATGGGACATTCCTGGAGTAAGTTTGGCTTAGATGTTCTGGCTGTGTTCCCCCCAACTCCTTGTACACTCCCAGCCTCCTCACTGAGGATGTGAAAAGCAAAAAAGGCCTTGACTCTGTGTGAGTCCTGCTCTTCAGTAACTAAAACTTGCCTTTGTTATCAACACTGTTTCCAGCACAAATCCAAAACACCCTGATACCAGCTACTATGAAGACAATTAACTCTATCCCAGAAAAAAACCTAGGTCAATGGGTGGGGATGAAAATGAAGTCTGGTAAGCTAACATCACATCAAAGGCAAAATGCAGACCACACAGCAAAAGATAATGAAGATACTCAGCATCATTTACAGAGGCTGAAACAAAGATTTTTTTAGAAGATGCAGCTTATAGACTGCATTTATATGAACTACAGTTCCTATTTATTCATATCAGTACAATCGCTACAGAAAGAGAATGCTGTGTTCCATCAAATATGCTGCTGTTTGCTGGGATAATTACATCACTGATCCTTACTTTATATCTTTAAGGGTCTCCATGTGTTTCATCCTGGAGACAGGAGAGCAATTTCATATTTCTCATCTTATTATATCCTGCATAGCAAGATATAATCTGGATACTAACAACTTTATTTCAGCTAGAACCCTTAACATCGTATTGGAACGTTCACTGTTTCTCTTTCTTCATTTAATATTTATATTCAGAGCACATGCAATGAGCCAAAAGAAATTAGTACAGAAATACAATTTCCATGTTTTGTTGGAAAATATAATGAGAGCACAAAAATGTTGTGATATGCTTTGATCGGGTGATAAAACAACTTGATAAAAGCAATTACACACTTCAAATAAATCAAAGTTTTTGACACAATGCTATATAATACCATATTCTGAGAAGGCATGCAGTGTATATAATCAGTTCGTCATATGCTTTAGTTGGTATTCAGAGGCAGCAAATGCCGCTTAAGGATGAAAAAAATCAGTGCTAGAGTCCATGATATTTGGGAGCACTGAGAATTCTTCAGGATCTGATACTACTCAATGTTTTAGTCAGGAATGATATTGTGTGTATCTGGATGATCAAGTAAGATCTTTGCTAGTATGTTGTACAGCTCAAGGGAAGCATTAAACAATGGGAAGAGGGTGCTTTTACACAGAGTTCCAGATCCCAGGTACAAGGTCTTAACTGAGCAATATACATTTCAATGCAGCATTGAGACTGCAAGTTGTTACACGTGGGAAGCACTGCAGGCTTCAGAAGTGGAATGAGAGATTATTTCCTGGAAAGCAGCAACTTGAGAAAAAACGTTAACAGGGAGAACAGGGTCAATGTGGAAGCTCAGTATAAAGTTCAGTGAATGTTGTCACTGAAATTCTAAAATATCAAGAAGGGAGCCAGACAACATCTGTACACAGCATTTGTATGAATTTGAAGATTTCTTCATCCAGTTTAAAGTCTGCACTTTGTGGAAGATATGAATTTAATGAAGAGAATTCAGAGGAGTTAAAAAATGACTCAGTTGTGCTTAAACTAATCCTTGAAGTGCTTATAGAATCCAATCTACTAGTTTATTCAAGAGAAAAAGAAGTTACTTGATCGTGCTACATAAATACTTAAACATAGAAATTATATTTGATAGAAAAAGGTGCCTTAATCGTGCAGAAGAAGGCATAAGATGCACTGCATGGGAACTAAAGTTAGACTTATTCAGCCTTGAAATAAGATGCAGTAAAATGCGTTGATGAAGATAATTAACTATTTGAACAACTTGCCAGAAGCAGCCCATGGACTTACTATTGTTTGGAGTCTTTAAAAACTGATTAGACAGTTCTCTGGAAGACATATTTTAATCCAGTTTCTGGAAGAAATTCTGCATCTTGTAGAGGGAGAGCACAGGGCCAGATGGTCTCTTCAAAAGGGAATGCTGGTCCCTTCTGTTCTCAGTGTCCTTGAGCGAGAAAAATGTATCTTTTATTGCCGTCTTTTTCAGAGAAGCACTCCGAGTAAGCATTTCTAGGATTAGTGAGCTGGAGGATAGTCTCATGGCAGAGCTGCATTTCCAGTCTCATGCAGTGAGTAAACAGCAGGCAATAAAGTTGTCTGGTTGCTCCCAGAAGACCATGTTTCACCTACAGAACCTACATTTTGGGGGATGATGAATAAGAAAGAAAGAAAGATATGGTCTGGAAGCTAAGTCAAGATCTTTGTTGGGAGAAAAACAAATAACTTCTACTTAAAAAAGTAAACCACAACCTTTTAGATTGGCAGATATTTTAGTCAGAACACATCAAGTCTTTGCATTGTGGAAGTCTAACAAAACCATTTTTCCAAGTATAAACATATTTTGATGGGTTGTGTCTATATGTGTTTCAATTTCCAAATAGTTTTATTTACAATTTACAGTAGACCAAAGAAGGTTCAACACAGATAGAGGCTACAAAACTGAAATAAGCAATGCTCCAACAGTCTATTGACTGTTCTTTCAATAATTAATTAATATTAATTGAAATATTTGATTTTCTGATAAATCCTACATTTAAATTCCTTTTTTCCTTCTTCTTTTTTT